>OY757016.1:53693642-54048792 GCA_963580285.1 Lucinisca nassula | reverse complement strand
TACGGCTTGATCGACTCTAGGTACAACAAACAAGTAAGCCAAGGATAAAAGCTCAGTCGAGTTCAAAAACTGGTTAGGTTGACCTTTTTACTTCCCTTTGATTGCTGAAAATGCCCATGTTTGACATTCTCATCATCATATGTCCCTAAGTTTTGATTGGATCTTTTACCTTAACTTACCTATATATTATAAACCTTTAAAATCCCTCTTTTCTGAAACCACAAGTCTTTGATTTTTAGCTCACCTGTCACGTAGTGACAAGGTGAGCTTTTGTGATCACATTTTGTCCGTCGTCCGTCGTGCGTGCGTCCGTCCATGCGTGCGTCCGTCCGTCCGTCAGTAAACAATTTCAAATAAGTATATCTCTAATACCACATGGCCAATCTTGATCAAATTTTATGTGAAGCATCATCAGGTAGGGGGAAAGGCTGCATAAGGTTTCTGGGCTGATCAGGTTGGAATTCTGGTTGCCATGGCAACATATAGCTCCCATAGACTTATAATGGGAAAATTTTTAAAAACCTTCTTCTCTGAAACCACAGGGCCCAGAGCTTAGATATTAAGCTTGTAACAATGTTATGTGGTCACCTACGTAAATCGTGCCAATCATGCCCCTGGGTTCCAAATTGGCCACACCCCGGGGCCCCTTAGCTCCTATAGACGCATAATAGAAAAAAAGCTTCAAAAATCTTCTATGAAACCACAGGGCCCAGAGCTTAGATATTTAGCATGTAGCAACGGCAAATGGCCACCTACATAATTCCTGTCAATCATGCCCCTGGGTTCCAAATGGGCCAAGCCGCGGGGCCCCTTCGCTCCTATAGACTCCCAATGGAAAAAAGGTTCGAAAATCTTCTAAGGAACCAAAGGGCCCAGAGCTTAGATATTTAGCACTTAGCAACGGCAAGTGGTCACCTACATAATTCCTGCCAATCATGCCCCTGGGGTCCAAACAGGTCACGCCCCGGGGCCCCTTAGCTCCTATGGGCTCATAATGGAAAAAAAAAAATTCAAAAATTTCTTCTCTGAAACCACAGGGCCCAGAGCTTAGATATTTAGCATGTAGCAACGGCAAGTAGTCACCTACATAATTTCTGCCAATCATGCCCCTAGGTGCCAAATGGGCCGCGCCCCGGGGCCCCTTTGCTCCCGCATAGACTCATAATGGAAAAAAAGCTTCAAAATCTTCTTCTCTGAAACCACAGGGCCCAGAGCTTAGGTATTTTGCATGTAGCAACAGCAAGTGGTCACCTACATAATTCCTGCCAATCATGCCCCTGGGGTCCAAATTGGCCACACCCGGGGGGGGGGGGGGGGGCCCTTAGCTCCCATAGACTCATAAGGGAAAAAAAGCTACAAAAATCTTCTTCTCTGAAACCACAGGGCGCAGAGCTTAGATATTTAGCATGTAGCAACGGCAAGTAGTCATCTACATAATTCCTGTCAATCATGCCCCTGGGTTCCAAACGAGCCACGCCCCGGGGCCCCTTAGCTCCTATAGACTTATAATGGGAAAAAGCTTCAAAAAGCTTCTTCTCTGATACCACATGGCCCAGAGTTGTGATATTTAGCATGTAGCAACGGCTAGTGGTCACCTACATAAATCCTGCCCCTGGGGTCCAAATGGGCCACGCCCCAGGGCCCCTTAGCTCCCATAGACACATAATGGAAAAAAGCTTCAAAAATCTTCTTTTCTGAAACCACAGGGCCCAGAGCTTAGATATTTAGCATGTAGCTAAGGCAATTGGTCACTTACATAATTCCTGCCAATCATGCCCCTGGGTTCCAAATGGGTCACGCCCTGGGGCCCCTTTGCTCCCATAGACTCATAATGGAAAAAAGCTTCAAAAATCTTCTTCTCTGAAACCACAGGGCCCAGAGCTTAGATATTTAGCACTTAGCAACGGCAAGTGGTCACCTACATAATTCCTGCCAATCATGCCCCTTGGGTCCAAATGGGCCACGCCCCGGGGCCCCTTAGCTCCTATAGACTCATAATGGAACAAAAAACCTTAAAAAATCTTCTTCTCAGATACCACAGGGCCCAGAGCTTAGATATTTAGCATGTAGCAACGGCAAGCGGTCACCTACATAAATCCTGCCAATCATGGCCCTGGGGTCCAAATGGGTCACACCCAGGGGCCCCTAAGCTCCCATGGACTCATAATGGAATAAAAGTTTCAAAAATCCTCTTCTCTGAAACCACAGGGCCCAGAGCTTAGATATTTAGCATGTAGCAACAGCAAGTGGGCACCTACATAATTCCTGCCAATCATGCCCCTTGGTTTCAAATGGGCCACACCATTGGGCCCCTTCCTGTAGACTCATAATGGAAAAAGCTTCTAAAATCTTCTTCTCTGAAACCACAGGGCCAAGAGCACACAATACCCCACGGGTATAGCACACCCCCCAAAAAAAATTTTTTTTGCTTCTTCAGATTCCCCCCCCCCCCCCCCAAAAAAAATTTTTTTTGCTTCTCCAGACCAACCCCTAAATTTTTTTTTAGCTTCTCCAGACCACCCCTAAAAAAATTTTGTTTGCTTCTTCAGACCACCCCCTAAAAAAATTTTTAGCCTCTCCAGACCACCCCCTAAAAAAAATTTTTTAGCTTCTCCAGACCACCCTAAAAAAATTAGCTTCTCCAGACCTCTTCACTGTTTATAGCAACCAAATCCTCCATCGTGCTGTTCATTAAAATGTCGTCAAATAATTCCAAATTGCGATATAAAGAAAGAAGTTTGGCATTTTCAAATTCTATGTTTTTCATTTTTTCTGTTTTCATTTTTCATATGGTTTCCATTTCAGTTTCTTGTCCATAAATAATATTATATCATCTTTTTCTTCTAAACCCTCATAATATCTTGATACTAAACAATGTTTATGAGAAAAATCTTTTTCTCCTAGAATAACATCACTATTGTCTTCTTTAGTGTTCTTTTTACAAATATAACATTTTTTATTGATTAGATAAAGTATTTCTGTGAACCAATTTCGGTTTTTTTTTTCTCCACTAAATTTACACCAATAACGTTCACATTCATTGTTTCTACGACCAGCAATATATTCTGTAGATTCTGGTATATCAATAGTAAAATCCACTATGTGTGTAGTAAAATCCACACGATTTATTTTTAGTATTTTTACAACAGAATCTTCTGGGAATTTTTCAAAATCCAATTGGAATTCATATTTGTGCCAAATTACACAATTTGCTCGATTAATGATATTCAGTCCATTTTTTTCTAAAAATTCTTCCATTCTTTTTATGTTTTGTATTAATTTCCTACTTAGGTATTTTATTTTCCCCCATTTTTTCCAATATATTTTTTCATCATCATCCATTTTTTTATAGTTTTAAATTTAATTGTTGTTATTTTAAAATGTAAAACTATAAAAAATGGATGATGATGAAAAAATATATTGGAAGCATAAAGGAAGAGTAGAATACCAAAATAGAAGATTAAGACAAGAATTAAATAAACTGAAAGTATTTTTAGAAAATAGTGGAATGACTATTATTGAACATCGCGGTAGCGGATTTTGTTGGTTAACTTGGGACCAATATGATTTACAAGTAGATTTTGAAAAATTTCCCGAAGATTCTTATGTAAAAATATTAAAAACTTTAGATTTCATTGGTGTAGTTTTGGCAACGAAAAAAATGGTAACTATTTTTATAAATCAAAAAATGCGCTCAAAGAAACACTTTATTTAATTAATAAAAAATGTTATATTTGCGAAAAGAAGACAATAGTGATATTATTCTAGGAGAAAAAGATTTTTTCCATAAACACTGTTTAATATCAAAAGAATAAAAAGATGATAAATTGTTATATATTGAAAAGAATATCTGCAATATCGAAAATCGAAAAATCGGAAATCGAAAAATTGTAAAAAAGTGAAAATGTGAGAGAGATACGGGCGGGTCTAACACACATGGTGAAAATAAAAAAAAAAACAGTCGGAGTTGCCCAACTCCTTGATGGAGGTTGTTGGGGTAGTGTAAAATAGAAAAAAAAACATCCACTATAGGGGACCCCTCGAAAAATACTTAAAACTCAGTAATCTGTAATTCTTGTTCATTTTTTTTTTTTGGTTTGGTTTGGGTTTTACGACCCTTTCAAGATAATTTCACTCATATCGAGCCGATCGTTAATCAGAGGTGGGCGAAAACCGGAGTACCCGGAGAAAAACCACCTGACCTTCCGTTGCAGAACTTGGCATCTCACACGTGGCCCGAGCGAGGCTCGAACCTAAGGCGGTGAGAGACCTAATGACTAAGAGTCAGCGCTCTTATCCACTAGGCCACGGAGGCCCGTTAATTCTTGTTCATAAAAACTACCTTTGATTTCTTCGCCTTTTAAATCATTTATTTTATAAGTAACAGGATTTGTATTTAAAACTTCTTCAATTACAAATATTTCTCTAGTCCAACGAATAGTATAACCCTTTTCAAAATTACCTTTCTTTTTTGCTATTCTTACTCTATCCCCAACTTTGAATTTAGCCTTTTTAGTTTTTAGCTCACCTGACCGAAGGTCATGGTGAGCTTTTGTGACAGTAAGATGTCCGGCGTCGTCGTGCGTCGTCCGTCGTCCGTCGTCCGTCGTGCGTAAACTTTTTCTTGTGAACACACTAGAGGCCACAGTTTTGGTCCAATTATCATCAAACTTGCTCAGAATGATAATCATGACAATATCTCGGTCAAGTTCGAATTTGGGTCATGTCGGGTAAAAAAGTAGGTCAGTAGGTCAAATCATAGAAAAACCTTGTGAACACTCGAGAGGCCACAATTTTGGTCCAATCATCATCAAACTTGCTCAGAATGATCATTGTGACAATATTTTAGTGAAGTTTGAATATGGATCATGTCGGCTTAAAAAGTAGGTCAGCGGGTCAAATCATAGAAAAACCTTGTGAACACCCTAGAGGCCACAATTTTGGTCCAATCATAATCAAACTTGCTCAGAATGATCATCATGACAATATCTTGGTCAAGTTCGAATATGGGTCATGTCCGGTCAAAAAGTAGGTCAGTAGGTCAAATCATAGAAAAACCTTGTGAACACTCTGAAGGCCACTGTTTTGGTCCAATTATCATGAAACTTGCTCAGAATGACCATTGTGACAATATTTCAGTCCAGTTCGAATATGGGTCATATCGGGTTAAAAAGTAGGTCAGCGGGTCAAATCATATAAAAACCTTGTGAACACCCTAGGGGCCACAATTTTGGTCCAATCTTAATCAAACTTGCTCAGAATGATCATCATGACAATATCTCGGTCAAGTTTGAATATGGGTCAAATGGTTCCGGTCCGTTGCACATCTAGGTCACAGGAGCCAAAAACAGATTTTTTTCACCAAAAACTTAAAAAATCTTCTTCTCTGAAACCACAAGGCCCAGGTCTTTGTTATTTGGTATGAAGCTTCATCTAGTGGACCCCTACCAAGATTGTTCAAATTATAGTGCTGGGGCCAAAAATGCCCCCGCACGGGGGCCCTTTGGTTTTACATAGGCTTATATAGGGAAAATCTTTAAAAATCTTCTTCTCTGAAACCACAAGGCCCAGGACTTTGATATTTGGTATGAAGCTTCATCTAGTGGACCCCTACCAAGATTGTTCAAATTTGAGTGCTGGGACGAAAAATGCCCCCGCCACGGGTCCCTTTGGTTTTACATTGGCTTATATAGGGAAAATCTTTAAAAATCTTCTTCTCTGAAACCACAAGGCCCAGGTCTTTGATATTTGGTATGAAGCTTCATCTAGTGGACCCCTACCAAGATTGTTCAAATTATAGTGCTGGGGCCAAAAATGCCCCCGCCCCAGGGCCCTTTGGTTTTACATAGGCTTATATAGGGAAAATCTTCAAAAATCTTCTACTCTGAAACCACAAGGCCCAGGACTTTGATATTTGGTATGAAGCTTCATCTAGTGGACCCCTACCAAGATTGTTCAAATTATAGTGCTGGGACAAAAAATGCCCCCGCCACGGGGCCCTTTGGTTTTACATTGGCTTATATAGGGAAAATCTTTAAAAATCTTCTTCTCTGAAACCACAAGGCCCAGGTCTTTGATATTTGGTATGAAGCTTCATCTAGTTGACCCCTACCAAGATTGTTCAAATTACAGTGCTGGGGCCAAAAATGCCCCCGCCCCGGGGCCCTTTGGTTTTACATAGGCTTATATAGGGAAAATCTTAAAAAATCTTCTTCTCTGAAACCACAAGGCCCAGGTCTTTGATATTTGGTATGAAGCTTCATCTAGTGGACCCCTACCAAGATTGTTCAAATTTTAGTGCTGGGACAAAAAATGCCCCCGCCACGGGGCCCTTTGGTTTTACATGGGCTTATATAGGGAAAATCTTTAAAAATTTTCTTTTCTGAAACCACAAGGCCCAGGACTTTGATATTTGGTATGAAGCTTCATCTAGTGGACCCCTACCAAGATTGTTCAAATTTTAGTGCTGGGACAAAAATGCCCCCGCCACGGGGCCCTTTGCTTTTACATTGGCTTATATAGGGAAAATTTTTAAAAATCTTCTTCTCTGAAACCACAAGGCCCAGGTCTTATATATTTGGTATGAAGCTTCATCTAGTGGACCCCTACCAAGATTGTTCAAATTATAGTGCTGGGGCCAAAAATGCCCCCGCCACGGGGCCCTTTGGTTTTACATAGGCTTATATAGGGAAAATCTTTAAAAATTTTCTTCTCTAAAACCACAAGGCCCAGGACTTTGATATTTGGTATGAAGCTTCATCTAGTGGACCCCTACCAAGATTGTTCCAATTTTAGTGCTGGGGCCAAAAATGCCCCTGCCCCGGGGCCCTTTGGTTTTACATAGGCTTATATAGGGAAAATCTTTAAAAATCTTCTTCTCTGAAACCACAAGGCCCAGGACTTTGATATTTGGTATGAAGCTTCGTCTAGTGGACCCCTACCAAGATTGTTCAAATTATAGTGCTGGGACAAAAAATCCCCCCCTGCCACGGGGCCCTTTGGTTTTACATAGGCTTATATAGGGAAAATCTTTAAAAATCTTCTTCTCTGAAACCACAAGGCCCAGAACTTTGATATTTGGTATGAAGCTTCATCTAGTGGACCCCTACCAAGATTGTTCAAACTATAGTGCTGGGGCAAAAAATGCCCCTGTTCCGGGGCCCTTTGATTTTACATAGGCTTATATAGGCAAAATCTTTAAAAATCTTCTTCTCTGAAACCGCTAGGCCCAGGTCTTTGATATTTGATGTGTAGCTTCATCTAGTGGACCTTTGACAAGATTGTTCAAATTTTAGCCTTTGTTGATAATTGGTATGAAGCTTCACCTTTAAGACCTCCCTCAACATTATGTACATTAAAGCCCTGGGGCCAATAATGGCCCTCTCTGGGGCCCACTTGTTACACTATGGATCAGGTGAGCGATCCAGGGCCATCATGGCCCTCTTGTTTCACTTTTTTCTGGATATAAATTTTTATACACTGTTAATTCATTTTCTACTTTGCTTGCTTCAACAGGTGTCATTTTAACAGAAGAATGTACCGTATTATTATAATTTTCAACTAATTTATCTAATATATCATAATATTTATTAGTTTCATTTGCAGTAAAATATTTATACATATGTTGTTTCATAGTGCCTATCCATCGTTCTACTACACTAGATTTTTCTTCATTCTCAGTTGAATATAACTTTATATTATTATCTTTTAACAATTCTTTTACTTGACGATTATAAAATTCAGATCCTTTATCCGACCAAATATACATCGGTTTCCTTTCTTTAAATAATGTTTTAAATGCTTCACTTACTGTTACTCCTGTTTTATTTTTCAATGGAATTAACCAACCATATTAACTAAAAACATCTATAACTGCTAATAAATATTTATAGTGTTTATTTTGTTTTGAATACTGTTGCATATCTATCAAAACAACTGGCCATGTTTGATCTATTGAATCGACATAAATACGTCTTTTAGGAAAAGATTTTATAACTCTATGATGTAATTCATCTGCTAATTTATTTGTTATTTTTTTCTCTATCGGATATAAATCTATTTTTGTTAGATCCACACTCAGAACATTTACTTTTTAACATTTGTATATTATTAGTTGTTGTTATTTGTTTCACTGAATCATTTTCAGTATGCTTTTTACAACGTAAACAATATATTTTTGGATGCTCCATTTTTAATATAATTAAAATTGTTTCTTAAAAAATGGAAGCAAAAAAATTTCCCAGTACATCAGGTAAAGTTGCTACAAGTACCTTATCCGATAAAAATATTATGTTATCTTATTAAAAAAATATAAACATAATACAACTATTAATGTCTTTAAGTATAAGATAAAAATACTAGATCCACAAAAAGAAGTATTTATGAATGCATTTAGTAATATGATTGATAATTAGGGCCCCGCACTGAAAGTGTGGGTGCCCTATAGTAATCACTCTGTCTGTCTGTCTGTCCGTCCGTCTGTCCGTCCACAAATTTCTGATAGCGCTGCCGGGGCCCTAGTCAGTTTCACTGACAGCTCTAGTTCTATTAAAGAATTTCCAAATGGGAGAATTAAAATAGTTCCTATACATGAAATTATTTATACAAAACATGATAAATGGCCTATAAGAACATATGGTACTGCTAAAGAATTCTTTTTTAACAGAATGGAAAGATTGTTAAACAGCGCGGAAGAATTAAATTTAGAAGATGTTATTTTTGAAGTTTCTATTATTCCTAATAAAAAAGGTAAAGGAAAAGATGCTTTAAAAATATTAGATGAAATAAATAAAAGAAGTATAATTCAAATTAAAAATAATGATACAATTTGTTTAGCAAGAGCAATTGTAACAGCTATAATTGAAAGGTATGATTTAACAGATTCACAGAAGAAATATGCTAAAGAAGGTAGATCGTTACAAAAAAGCCTGGCTACAGATTTACATGAAAAATCAGAGGTAGAAATAAAAGAAGGTAACGATTTAGATGATTTAAAGATTTTTGAAAATCATCTTAATGTTAGAATAATTGTTTTTACATCAAATAATATTGAAAATATTTTATATAGCGGTAATGAAAAATTTGATAATCAATTATATTTATATTATCATGATGATCATTTTGATGTAATTACTAATGTAACAGGATTTTTAGCTAAACGTAGATTTTGTAAAACATGTTTAATAGGGTACACTGAACAGCACACATGTAATAATACAGTAACAACTATCAGAAAACAATATACTTGTGATAAATGTAATAAAACATATACAGGTAAAAATCATATATGTGATGAAATCACTTGTTTTATATGTTATGACAAATATATGAAAGGTACTGAACATCTCTGTTATATGAAACGTTTATTACCAAAACAAGTAAAAGATAATAAATATATATATTTTGATTTTGAAGCTGATCAAGAAACAGGTATTCATATTATGAACTTTTGTATAGCTTATGATTTAGAATATACTTACTGTTTTAGAAAAAACTACATAAAAATATTTAAATGTGATTTTAATATTAATGATATAGACTTATCAAAATTGGATATAGATGATAGTTGTAGTACAATGGAAAAAAATAGAATGTGAATCTGAAGATGTTGCTAATAATTTTTGTAAATATTTTATAAGAGATAATTTTAAAAACTATACATTTATTTCTCATTATGGAAAAGGTTACGACATGCAGCCTATTTTAGCATATATAGTAAAAAATAAAATTGATCATAATTTTATTTGTTCAGGATTAAAAATAACATCAATTAATGTTAAAGGAATAAATTTAAGATTTATAGATTCTATTAATTTTACGTTATGTGGATTAGCTGCTTTTCCCAAAACATTTGATTTTAATGGCAACAAAGGTTACTTTCCTCATTATTTTAATACAACAGACAATCAAAACTATAAAGGTGTTTATCCTGCAAAAGAATATTATGGATACTATGACAATTATAAAGAATAATAAAATAAAGAATTATTTGATAAATGGTATAATAATGTTAAAGATAAAGAATTTAAATTCTATAAAGAAATATTTTATTATTGTTTATTAGATGTTTTAATTTTAACTAAAGGCTGTAATATATATAAAGATCTATTTTTAAAAATAACAAATAATTATATTGACCCTTTTCAATCTATAACTATTGCTCAGTGTTGTACTAGAATATTTAAAACATTAATGCTAGAAGAAAACACATTGGGTATTCATAAAAGTTCTGCTTTTCAAGATATTCATTCTAATAAAGCTATTCAATGGTTGGAATATTTAGCTAAGAAAGACAAAATAGCTATTCAACATGCTAAAAGAGGTAAAGAAAAAAGATTCAAAAAATATAAATTTGATGGTTATTATTATGATAAAGAAAATAAAATTCATTATATATGAATTCTTTGGTTGTTATTTTCATGGATGCCAAAAATGTTATTCACCGAATGAAATTTGTAAAATGGGGCTCAAGAAAACAATGAAAGAATTATACTTTAATACAATGAATAGACTACAAATTATAAAAGATACTTTCTCAAAAGAAGAAGTTAAAATTCATACCATCTGGGAATGTGAATTGGATAAAAACAAATATCGAGAGATAGATATAGAATTAAAACCTATTAATAAAAGAGATGCATTTTATGGTGGAAGAACAGAAACTATACAATTATATAATAATCTTCCTGATTTAAAAGCAAGATATCTAGATTTTTGTTCATTATACCCATGGGTTAATAAAAATTGTAAATATCCAATAGGACACCCAGTTACTTATACTGATGTATCTGTAGACCAATATAAAAAGAATAAATATTTTGGAATAATGAAATGTAAAATATTACCCCCAAGAAAGTTATACCACCCGGTGTTACCTTATAAACAACCTACATATAATAATACACACAAATTAATATTTGGATTATGCAAAACTTGTATGTCTAGATTGGAAATTAAATGTGATCATATGACAGAAAAATTTAATTCATCACATGATAAAGTACATGCAATAAAACGCTGCAAAGAATGTAAACATATTAGAAATGAAAATTGTAAACATTCAGATGAAGAAAGAGCTATTATAGGAACTTGGGCGACTGTTGAAATAAATAAAGCAATAGAAAAAGGATATAAACTATTAAAAATATACGAGTTAGAACATTTTGAAAATACATCCACAAAGGTATTTAAAAAATATGTTGATACATTTATGAAGTACAAGCAAGAAGCCTCGGGCTGCAAATGTAATCCTAAATATTGTAAACCTCGATGTAAAAATGATAATTGTGAAACAAAAATACAATATCTTATAGATAATGCCGCATATGATTTAGATATTGATAAAGTAAAGTTTAATGCTGGTTTAAGATTTATAGCTAAAATATGTTTGAACTCTTTATGGGGTCATTTTGGAATGAAAGATATTTTTACAAAAAAAGGAATATAGTTATAATTCAGATCAATTAATAAATATAGTGTTTAATGAGAAATATGAAGATGTTAATTTAATGATATTAGATGATGATTCAGTATTAACAGAATATCAAAATAAAAAAGAATATTCTAAACCTAACCCAAGTGTAAATGTTTATATAGCTTTGTATACAACTGCACATGCTAGATTAAAATTATATAAATTATTAGATACACTTCAAGAAAGAGTTATGTTTTTAGATAGCGATAGCTGTATTTACAATGATGATGGATCAGAAGCATGTAAAAAAACAGAATCTATGTTTGGTAATAAACTAGGTGATTTAACGGATGGAATTGTTTCAAAACATAATGCTAATCATATAACACAATTTGCATCATCAGGACCAAAAGATTATTCTATGAAATTAGATACAGGTAAAATAGTTAGTTGTTGTAAAGGATTTAGATTAAATGCTGAAGCAGAAAAAAAGATTACATTAGATAAAAAAGTAAAATTAATTACTGATGAAAATGAATCATATGAGAAAATTACATATAATCAAATTATCACAAATAAGAAAGATAGAAATTTAAAAACTGTAGAACGAATTAAAATGTATGATTATGAATTTGATAAACGAATGATACACAATGAAAATGTAAATATAATTAGAAGTTTTCCTTATGGCTATTAAAAAATTACTTATAAAAATGAAGAGAAAAACACATCTTTATGGAAATAAAAAACCTATTAGCCCTTACGATGCAGAGGACCCTGATGCTAAAGTTATATTAGGAAGAATACTATTATCTTATATCCAAAAAAGAATGTTAAAAGATACTGGTAAATGTTATTTAACGGATGCACAACAATTAATAATGGATAAATTTGAGGGTAGAAAATTATCAAAGTTTCCTGCAGGATGGGATGCCTTTATTAGGCCAGATTTAGTTTGGGAATATGTTTATGAGGAACCAGCTCCTCAATGAATCTTTATATTTTATTTAATTTCCATGCAACAAATCCAGTTAATACCATAGCACCAACAATAAATGCAATCTGTCTATTTTTCTGATCTTCTGATGGAGTATAAAAATCACTCAACTTTGGTTCATGTGTAACATAATAATATTCTTTTCCTGCTTGGTCTACTTCTTCAAAGGTTTTTTCTGCATGACGTTCTTTTTGTTTTTGTTCATTAAGAAAATCCAATCTTTGTGTTCTTTCATTATTCCATTTTACTTGTGCTGCTTCTAATTGTTCCATTGCCTTATCATGTCTTTCTCTCTCTTTTTCTGCATCTCTGCCAATATGTGAAAACAAATAATTACTACCAGAAAAAGCAAAGGCATTTACTACTGCTCCACCAAGCATCATCACCACTGCGCTCGCCATTTTATTAGCTCACCTGTCACGTAGTGACGAGGTGAGCTTTTGGGATCACTTTTTGTCCGGCGTCCGTCGTGCGTGTGTGCGTGCGTAAACTTTTTCTTCATATGACATCTCCTCCTAAACCACTGATCGGATTTTAACCAAACTTCACAGGAATGATCCTTAGGTGGTCCCCTTTCAAAGTTGTTCAAATGGTTCCGGTCCATTGCACATCTAGGTCACAGGAGCTAAAAATAGATTTTTAAAATGAAAACTTTAAAAATATTCTTCTCTGAAACCGAAAGGCCCAGGTCTTCGATATTTGGTTTGAAGCTTCATCTAGTGGACCTCTACCAAGATTGTTCAAATTATGGCCCTTGGGCCAGAAATTCTCCCGCCCCGGGGGCCTTTGGGTTTACATAGGCTTATATAGGGAAAATCTTTAAAAATCTTCTTCTCTGAAACCACAAGGCCCAGGTCTTTGATATTTGGTATGAAGCTTCACCTAGTGGACCTCTACCAAGATTGTTCAAATTATAGCCCTAGGCCAAAAATGCCCTCGCCCCCGGGGCCTTTGGTTTTACATAGGCTTTTACAGGGAAAATCTTTAAAAATCTTCTTCTCTGAAACTGCAAGGCTCAGATCTTTGATATTTAGTGTGAAGCTTCATCTAGTGGACCTCTACCAAGATTGTTCAAATTATAGCCCTTGGGCTAAAAATGCCCCCGCCCCAGGGTCCTTTGGTTTTACATAGGCTTATATTGGGAAATTCTTTCAAATATTCTTCTCTGAAACCGAAAGGCCCAGGTCTTCGATATTTGGTATTAAGCTTCATCTGGTGGACCTCTACCAAGATTGTTCAAATTATGGCCCTTTGGCCAGAAATGCCCCCGCCCCGGGAGCCTTTGGGTTTACATAGGCTTGTATAGGGAAAATCTTTAAAAATCTTCTTCTCTGAAACCACAAGGCCCAGGTCTTTGATATTTGGTGTGAAGTTTCACCTAGTGGACCTCTACCAAGATTGTTCAAATTATAGCCCTAGGGCCAAAAATGCCCCCGCCCCGGCGGTCTTTGGTTTTACATAGGCTTATACAGGGAAAATCTTTAAAAATCTTCTTCTCTGAAACCGCAAGGCCCAGGTCTTTGATATTTGGTATGAAGCGTCACCTAGTGGACCTCTACCAAGATTGTTCAAATTATAGCCCCGGAGCCAAAAATGCCCCCGCCTTGGGGGCTTTTTGTTTTACACAGGCTTATACAGGGAAAATCTTTAAAAATCTTCTTCTCTGAAACCGCAAGGCTCAGATCTTTGATATTTGGTGTGAAGCTTCATCTAGTGGACCTCTACCAAGATTGTTCAAATTATAGCCCTGGGGCCAAAAATGCCCCTTTGGTTTTTCATGGGCTTATATAGGGAAAATATTTAAAAATCTTCTTCTCTGAAACCACAAGACTCAGGTCTTTGATATTTGGTATGAAGCTTCACCTAGTATAGCCCTTGAGCCAAGCATGTACTAGAGACACTGATTCTCAGGTGAGCGATTCAGGGCCCTCTGGGCCCTCTTGTAAAATAATTATTTCATAATATTTTCTGGAATAATTCCTTGCTTAACTAACATATCTCTCGTCGCCATTGCGAGTAATATATCAATGGATAACATACCAATATCAGTCATATTAAAATCTACTTTTGGTGGTGGTCTTTTCAATAGTTTTCTTCCTAATTCTGCATAACCAACCGATAATACAGTCTCTACTCCTGCGTGATATAACATGTTTGCAATTTGTTTTCCATCAATTTGTGTTGCCATTTTTTATAAGAATTTTTTGATTAATTTAACTCAAATGGATCGATTTCTTTTTGTTGTTTGGGCTGCGCTAAAGGTGCAGGTGTAACTGGTTTCTTATTATAAATATATAAACCCAATCCAACAATCACACCTTCTATACAAAGAGGTATATAATTTTTGTATTGAACTTTTTTAACATCATCCCTAACTTCATCATCATCTTTTGTTATAGATTTTAATTGTATGTTTTCTTTTTTCATTGCTTCCATTTCTTTTCTTTTTAATTCAGCTTTTAATCTTTTTGCTTCTGCACCTTTTTTACCTGCATATACTCTTTTTGGGTTTTTCTTTTTTGTGACTTCGTCATCAAGGGCATATTTTGTGACTTCGTCATCATGGGAAGCTTTTATTTCACTCGTCATTTTTTATGTCTTTTTTATTAAGATCAGTGAAATCAATATTTCTCGTTGTTGTTAACATTGCAGTAATAGGAGCAAGATACATTCCATATCTATAATACAATTCACAACAAGTACTTGTTAAAGCATGATTGATAAAAGGGTCTTCCTCTAAGTCTTGTATGAATTTAGGTGGATTAACAACTTTTAAATAATTTGACACACCTATAACATACAAGTTAATAAAAGAATTACCCAATGTCTTCGTCATACTTGCCCCTAGTCTTGCTTCATATCTACAATACAGTTTGTTTATTTGTTCTGGTGTCATTGTATCAATGTCTGACAATTGAACATCTCTACCTAAATATTGCTTACTACCACCTGCAGCAACAATGGCTGATAGTTTTTCACGTTTTGTTTCATTGTGCTCATTATTTTGATCACATGTATTGTTTTGATTAAGTAGTTCTTCAGCATCCATTTTATATAGTTTATTTTTTATTTTCAAATAATTATATACCACATATCCAACTACCGATAAGACTGCAGTGTTTGTTATAATTGTTAGTGTTTCAAGAAGCATTGCTTTTTATTATAGCTTATTTTTGTTATATTACTTTAGCATTACTTATTTTTTTTTGTTATATTACTAAAGCATTACTTATTTTTGCTATATTACTTATGCATTACTAAAGCATTACTTAAGCATTACTTAAGCATTACTAAAGCATTACTTAATCAACCACCCAATAATCAGTAGGTTGGTCGGTTTTCAAAATTAATTTACGATGTTTCTTTTTTTAAGTTCTTCCTTTATTCTTTGTCGTTCTTCCAATGTAGGAATAACATCATTCTCTTTCAAACAATTTTCAAAACTATCTCTATCTTTTGTGTAGAACATACATAACCACTTTGTTTGTTCTCTTAAATCTTTCAAAACTGAATTGTATCTTTGCGATATAACCCACACCGATTGTTCTGCGTGTCTGCCTGAAAAAGCGAGTTCAGACAACATGTCTTTTTTCTTTGTTAGTTCTTTTGTTGCGCTGCAATCATCAATGATGTACAGAGTTGGTTCCCCAGCATATTTGTTAAAGAACATTCTTAGTAGTTCTTGCAGTTTTTCTTCACCATTGATTATTGGGTTTACGATTATAATATTTTTTTGATTTTGGTTTTCTAACATCACCAATCCAACTTCTGTTTTTATATGCCTTGTTCCATTGAATGGTTGGGCAAAGTATAACAATATGACTAAATACACCTCTATATACACCTTCAAGTAAGTCTAAAACAAATTCAGTCTTACCGCAGCCAGTTTGACCACAAATAATTGCACAGTGTGGATCTTTAGGTAGTTCCATTTCTATTGTTTAATAATGAGCTTCTTTGAATCTACCTTCTTCAAAATTAATTTGGGCATCTTGTATAACAAACAGATAAACATTTATTGGTTCATTTCCTCCTGCTTCTTTTGTAATTTGTATTTTGATGCCTTCTGAAGCATTTTCTATTCTTCTTCCTGAACCATGAAGTGTATTATCATCAGTTGAACGTAAATCCAACCATAAAGACTAATTAGTCGTTAGATATTTTAGCTCACCAGAGCCGAAGGCTCCGGGGGAGCTTATAGGATAGGCAGTTGTCCGTCGTCGTCTGCGGCATCGTCTGCGTCGTCTGCGTCTGCGTCAACACTTTCAAACGACATCTCCTCTGAAGCCACAGGGCCGGTTGGGCCCAAATTTTATCTGTAGCATTCTTGGGCTGGGGGATTGAAAGTTTGTGTTTTTTTATGAAAATCGGCTCATTAGTTTGGTTGCTATGGCAACTTAGAGTTTCCATAGACTTCACTGCAGCTGGTGTTGTGCCGTGTGGCGGCCGTAAAACGTCTCCCCGTACATCAACCATAGTGCAGTTTATATTTTACTTTTGGTCCTTTGAGATCAGCGTGAATATTCTGAGAAATCGGAAATATTTATTGGTTTGGACTCATATTCTAGACATGTTTTTAATTATTTGGACCCCATTTTGATTTATATCAGTCTTTGAATCGACTGCCTATTCGAAATTCGCAAAATTGCAGTATGTTTCCTCTGGCTCTCTTTGCCGGATCATTACAGGGTCACTGATGAGGCTTTATTAGCCGAAACTACGTAGTATGACCCAACTTCTTTCTTATGAATGTTTCCATTGCTCTTAAAGGAACTCATTTTTGATTTTTATTTACAATGGGGAAAATTGAAAAATGGCATTTACTGCCAAGCCTTTGCAGATATTTTGACAAAACTTTCATAGAAATGTTCCTTAGGCAATCTACTATCTGCCATATGATTTTAGGCCTACTGCTCATTTTTATTGGTTGCCATGGAAACCAAAATGCAAAAAAGTAGAAAAAAAAACTTAAAAAATCATCTCCTCAGAAACCGAACGCTCTATTAGGCTGAGAGTTTTTGGAAATATTCACCATATTTGTCTTTACAGGTTTTGTGTTTTTTTTTAATAAAATTTGGCTCTTTAGTTTGGTTGCTATGGCAACTTAGATTTTCCATAGACTTATAATGGGAAAAATTGAAAAATGGCATTTGCTGCCACGTTATTGCAGATATTTTGACAAAACTTTTATAGAAATGTTCCTTGAGTAACTGTCTCTCAGCCATATACTTTAATGCCAACATGGGGGTCCCCAGGTTAAGCCGGGGCCATGCCCTACCCCCTCCACTTCATAAAAGGCCATATAACTCAGAAACCATCCAGATCCCCACCCCAAAACCGTATATATTCTTGTTCCTTATGATAAAATGCATTCAGTGACATCAACCTGGGGGTCCCCCGGGTTGTGCCGGGGTCATGCCCCACCCCCTCCATTCCATAAAAGGCCCAATATCTTGGAAACCTTACAAATCCCCACCCCTAAACCATATATATTCTTGTTCCTTATGAAAATATAAATTCACTGACACCAACTTGGGGGTCTCCCGGGGTGCGCCTGGGCCTTGCCCCACCCCTTCTTCACAAAAGGCCATATATCTCAGAAACAATTTAGATCCCCAACCCAAAACCATATATATTCTTGTTCCTTATGATAAGACGCATTCAGTGACACCAACCTGGGGGTCCCCGGGGTTGTGCCGGGGTCACACCCCACCCCCTCCATTTCATAAAAGGCCCAATATCTTGGAAACCTTACAGATCCACACCCCTAAACCCTATATATTCTTGTTCCTTATGAAAATATACATTCACTGACACCAACTTGGGGGTCTCCCGGGGTGTGCCTGGGCCTTTCCCCACCCCATCTCCTTCACAAAAGTCCATATATCTCAGAAACCATTTAGATCCCCACCCCAAAACCATATATATTCTTGTTCCTTATGATAAGACGCATTCAATGACACCAACCTGGGGGTCCCCCAGGTTGTGCCCCACCCCCTCCATTTCATAAAAGGCCCAATATCTTGGAAACCTTACAGATCCCCACCCCTAAACCCTATATATTATTGTTCCTTATGAAGAGATTCATTCATTGACACCAGTTTGGGGGGTCTTCCTGGGTGCGTTGGGGCCTTGCCCCACCCCTCCATTTCACAAAAGGCCATCTATCTCAGAAACCATTCAGATCCCCACGCCAAAACTATATATATTCTTGTTTCTTATGATATGATGCATTCATTGACACTAACCTGGGGGTCCCCCAGGATGTGCCAGAGTAGTGCCCCATCCCTTCATTTCATTAAAGACCCAATATCTTGGAAACCTTACAGATCCCCACCTCTAACCATATATATTGTAAGACACATTCATTGACGTCAACCTGGAGGTCTCCCGGGTCAAGCCAGGGTCTTGCCCCACCCCACCACTTCACAAAAGGCTATATATCTCAGAAACTGTTCAGAGCCCCACCCCTAAACCATATATAATTATCTTCTTTGTGATAAGACACAATCAAATAACTCTAGCTTGGGAGTCATCTGGACTGCCTGGGTCATGCCCCACTGCTTTACTTCATTAAAAGCCATATATCTCAGAAATCATTCAGATCCCCACCCATAAACTATAATATTCTTGTTCCTTATGATAAGACTCATTCATTTACACCAACCTGGGGGTCGCTTTGTGCTAGGGCAATGTGCCCCACCCCTCCACTATAAAGGGCCATATATTTCAGAAACCATTCAAATCCCCACCCCATAATCATATATGTTCTTGTTCCTTATCAATAGCACAGCCACTTGGGGGTCACAGGGACCATTCCTCTCCTCTCCACGTCATAGAAGTGCCTCATATATCAGAAACCATTCAGATTCCCGCCCATAAACCATTTATATATATTCTTGGTCCTTATAGGGGCAACAAACTTGGGCTTTCCTGGGATCAACAGGACATGCCCCAACCCCTCCATGGCTTACGAGTCCTTATAACTCCGGTATACAGATCTCCACTTCTACACCATATATATTCTTATTCCTTATGATAAGACGCATTTAGTGATACCAACCAGGGCTCCAATGGGTCCATGCCCTACACCCTCTACTTAATAAAAGGCCTAATGTTTTAGATACTGAGTCCAGATGGATGCTCATTTGGATATAGGAGTTCATTTGGGAGACTTTATAATTGGTAGATTGAAATGATATCATGTTAAAATACATGGCTGTTATTGGGCAGTGCCCACCTGAGCTCTTGTGAGCATTGTGGCCCATGGGCCTCTTGTTCTATTGTTGTATCAGTAAAATATTAATCTTTAATGACCATACTTGTTTCTTTGTTTCTTTTTGAATTTAGGGCAAAGAATTTATTTATTTCGTCCCACTGTTGGTACTATTTCATTCCTTGACTATATAGTTGATTCGGAATCCCTTCTATTGTCATTTCCACTTTTGTAATTTCTGGATTATAATATTCTTCTGTGCTGGTCCTTTCAGGATCTTCGAATAGAATCAGAATTCCTTTCATGCTTCTTGCCGGGACATTTAAATTAATATTCCATAGTGTATCAGATTTATTTTTAGGTATTTTTCTGTGTCTTAGTATTCTCTCATACAAAATAACCATTTTACCATCAACTTGTTTTCTTATTTCTCTTGATAAATAAGAATCAGAAACAATATCGAATTCTAAACAAATATTTTTGATTGTATAAGTTGAAGTTGCATCGGTTGAATTAATAACTTTCATGTAATCGTTAAATGTAAGTTCATATTCTAATCTATCCCCGAGTCCTGCTTGATAAAAAGGCATATTGGTTTCCAATAATTCAAAATCAAGCGGAATACAAAACCTGTTTCCATATGCTTTTGCGATGGCTTTATCTGCTGTTGCATTTTTTGCCCCCACTCTAAGTTTCAACATGTTTGCTTTGCCAACGCCTTGGTATGCCATATTTATTCGTTCTGTTGGAGTCTTCCATAAATCAATATAACAATGATAGATGTCGCTATCATCAATGGACATAACTGCATTTCCACTTATCCTAATTGTTGTTTTCTTAATTATGGATGTTCCTATGTTTGGAAATATAGTTGCATTTGCATCTTTAGAGGTTAGTTCAATTTCAAATGCTAATCTGACTGTTCCGGGAACAATTACATCATTACTACTTAGATTAGGAAATCTCACTAATAATTGTTGATTTTGGTCAATAGTTGATGGATTATTGGTTATCACTACACTTTGACGGATACCTCTCACACCGCGTGGTTCTCTTATTTTTCTGTAAGGGTTAAATTTATTTCCATAGGTCGACATTTTTTTAAGGAAAAATTTAATAATTAAAAATGGCCGAAGGATTTGATTTTGAGAATCCTACATTTGACATAGATGATGATGATGATATAGATTCCAGATGATCATGATCAGAGTATTATTCTAAATCAGGGTAAAGCGATTGATGACTTAAGAGGAGAGCTCGAACAGTCTGCTCTTCAAAACCATAAAGAAAAACTTGTAAAGACGTTTTATGATGAAATAAGCAAGCGCTATCAAATTACGCCAGACAAAGTAGATTTTGATCAGTTTAGATTATCCGATGATAAAACTTTATATTGGGTTGTCGGCGACGAAGAAATCAGAATTACTGCAAAGCAAGGCACAGCAACATTTCTTTCTTTGGGTTCTTTAGCAAACGAATACAACCGTGTAGTAGGTAGTGGCGGAACACGGGCAATCAGACAATATTTAAATTTACCAGAATATAAAAGCAAAACAAAGATAACTCAACATATTCTGGGAAGTACGCGAAATGATTTGCTAAATGCTGAAGAACAAATACCACTAAAAGATTTGTCTTCAACCAAAGATGTGCAAAATGTAGTAGACACAGCAAATAAGGTTGAGACCACTGTTACATCTCTTTTTGATAATTTAGAGTTGCCAGAAGTAAAAAATGCACGCACACAAACAGAAGGTATAACATTAAGAGATGTGTGTGTGTGTGTGTGTGTGTGTGAATTCGGGTTTAACGTCGCTTTCAACAATTTTTCAGTCATATCACGACGGTGTCTGGTTGCGTAACATTAAGAGAACTGCAAGGTCTAGATAAGACACTACAGTCTATTCGCGGTGAACTTACAAATAACTTAGCAAAGCTGACAAACATTGATGATGACATAGTCAAAGAAAAACGAAAATTACAAGAAGCTGAAGATGAAATTAGCAGAAAAGACATAACAGCTCGTTTGAAAAACCTTGAAGATGAGAGAGCTGTAAGACTTGAGGCTGCTAGCGAAAACGGAGAAGCATTACGTAGTCAGGTAAATAGAATAAAAGAAACAATCACCAAAGTATTAAAAGAAGACACTACATTAGGTGAGAGAATTAAAACATTATTTAGAGAACAAGGAATTACAATTGTTAGTGTTTTAACCGCTTTTGGAATGATTATTGGTGTTATTGTTGAGACTTTTATTCCTACTACTGGTGGTGGGCCAATAACCCCTAAACCACCATCAAAAGATGGTATAGAAAATTGGATAAAAAACAATTAAGTAATCTTGGTAAACTATTGGCCAATCTTGCAGGAAAAGCAGTAGCAGCGCTACCGGGTATTATTGGTTCCATTGTGTCTTGGCTGTTGTCTACTACTGGAAAAGTGGTTAACTGGTTTGGCGAACATCTCTGGGCGTTGCTTGTCCTTGTTGTAGGATTATTGTATGCAGCTGCAAGAGAGTATATTAATAAATCCTGAGTGCAATAATACCTATTACTATACTTCCTACTATTAAGGCTGTTTTAGTTTCTTCGTGTTGTGTTGATTCTTTCTTTTCAACGGGTTCTGGTAGAGATTTCTTTGTTTTTGGCAGAGATTTCTTTGTCGGTGTACCATTTATGGTATTAGATGGTGCTGTAGGAACACCAGGTTTAACATTTACATCACTATTGAAACCAAGCGAGCACTCCGATGTTGCAATTACAATTTTATTATTATATCCAGTGAAAGTGCCAATTTGTAATATCATATCACTGGGAGACATGTAGAGACCAAGTCCTTATGTATAATCAACTTTGCTCGTAGCATATTTCAATACATTTTGATATTTTGATATTTGGTCGTGCAAATCGATTGGACTGTTAATTGCTTCTTGAACATTTGCTTAGAATTGTTTTTGAGCATCAAATCCTGTGCCTATTTTTTAGTATTTCTACACGTGTTTGATATTGTGCTCCTAATAGTGCCCATACAAATTTTCTAATACTTTCGTTAATTCGTTCAATACCTGGTTTTGTGAAGCCTTCTGATTTGTCTAATATAAACATTGTCCATGCCTCACTTATATCTACTGTATGTTCTATTTTGTCATTTGCACTAAAGAATGGCCCATTACTTCGATGTTCGTATCTGTATTTTCCACTTGGTTTAAAGTATTGTGTGTATTCTCCGAGACCGTGACTTTTAGAACTACTTTCCAATTTTTGGCGCCAATCTGTATTTGGTGAAACATTGAATTCATTGCATAAGTTTTGGTAAGTTGCTTTATCGTATGTGTTTTTGTAATAACAAAATTTCTCATCTGTTGGTAAAGGTGTTTTAAGTTCTTTTAAAATACGAGCAATACAATAATACACATGAAATGTATATACTGTTTTAGTTAGTCCTGAAGTGTCTGCAAATGGTCGTTATAACTCACACCACATCCTGTAGTAGCACACCAAACAACAAAATTCAATTGGCACTGCCACCAGTCAAATGATGAATGAAGCCATGTATTCCACGGTTCATTGTTGTGTAGTGTTGGATTTTGATAGTTTTGAAATAAGTCGGGAAACGTTACTGGAAAATGGTTATTTTTGTTAACATAAATTGTTTGTTTTACAAGTTCAATATTCTTTTTAGAATATTTAGTATGAGGGTTATATGATGCATTGGGATTGTACTTGAATTCTTTAGGTATCATTTTTTATTAATTAAAAATGTATAATACAATTTCTGATATTAATAAGACAATACGCTTGCAACAATATATAGACAACAAATGCGGTATTAAGAGAATAGGATTGAAGAGTTTTACTTATACTATAGGTTGGCATAATTTGATTGATGAATCTATCCAAAAAGGAACAGATAGACCAATACGTTTAGCTTCAGGATTTTACAGTTTCCAACAAATAGCAGATATATTTCAAAGTAATAATATTGTATTATCTGTAAATGAAACAAATGGCATAGTGCTTTTGACATCGACCGTTGATTTGAAAATAAGCAAAGGATTAAAAGAGATGTTAGGCCTCGGATACAAAAGACGATTAAACGCAAATCAAACATATAAGGGAGAAATACCGTTAAATTTTGCACCTTAAAAACAACTATATATTCATCTTGAGCAGATAAATAGTGCTTGCAATTTCTTTGATGGTGCTCCTAGTAATATCCTTGGTGTTGTTTCTGTTGAAAATAAATCATTTGGAGATATTGTTCATACGCGTTTTAGTAATCCGGAATATAAACAATTAACACATGGTGATATATCAGAATTAAGTATAAGCGTTTGTGATGAGAATGGCCAGAAAATAAACAACAATGGTTTACCAATGTGTTGTGTGTTAGAAATTTTATGATTAAAAATGAGTATATTTGGTGTTAAGTCTACGACTTTACGTGTTGATAGCAGAATATTAAAGGGGGTCTCTCATTTGTGCCCATGCATGTTTTTTCTTTAAACTTTGTATATTAATAACTCAGCATATACAACCTATAAAATTGTATTTAATAAATTATATAAATCAAAATAGGACTCAGGAGGCCATTCTAACTGACTCCCTCCATTAGCTGGTGTCTGTCTCTAAATAAGTGCATCTTAAATCTTATGTTTTATTTAGTTTCAAGATCTGTGTACTGGATTGAATGCAGAACTCCATAGGCATTCCTTTGATATTAAAAAACCTTTTGAATTAATTAAAGTTTTCATTTTCTGATAAAATAATGATCAAAAATCTCATTTTTTAATTAAAATTTTAAAAAAATATCAAAATTCAATCCCTAAGATAAATATGTTCTAGTCTTTGTCAAGATTTCATTTTGCTAGGAAAACTTGCCATATGCATCTTCTTTAGCTATGCCAAATTTCATGAAAATCCGAAACCGGTAACACTGTAGTTTTACACCATTAATGGATGTAAGTCGTTTCTGCAAAATTTACTATTTTATTGAAATCATCCAAGAACCTTACAAAAGGGCAATTCGAAACACTTACGTAATAAAAATGAGATTATACAAATCAAAATGAATACATATTCAGCTGATCTAGCTTAGAAACTATTAAAATATCATGAATTTCTGATATTTTCCTTTCATTTATACACTATGATCTATCCAAAATGGTAGATAGTAAAACACTAAATCAAAAGGTATTCTAATCAACAAATTTGGCTTAACAACAACATATATTGTTATTTTATTAGCAGCAAAATTATTGTGAACATGTGCAATGTTAATGACTTTGCATAAGCCATGCTACTCAAATAGGTGTAAGGCAAGGAGATCCATTATTTTCATTTCCATAGTTCTGTTGGTAAATCCATGGCCAGATTAAGCCTTAGATATACTCTGTCTTTATGAACACTGGATTATTATCCTAACAAAAAGTTACAGTAATTATTGGTTAGTATTTCCAAAAATCGAAATGTCACTGACATTGAGTTTCTGTTGCAAAAGATATCATTGATGGATGAGGCACAGAATACTTGGTGTAAACAAAGCTGTTCCATGACCTAGAGAAAATTTGCTATTAGACAGGGAGAGAAACAGTTTCCTTCCTTATACACACGGGGTATTCGACTACCTGGAACGCAGACGGATACCAGAAACGCCGACGGAAAAAAGACAACAAACATTCGTGGTGAGTTGAACAAATCGCATTTTACAGGCATATATTAAATAGATGCTCACAGATGTTGATAGCAATCTGTTTCGCAGTGTCTCGGAATACTTTCCACGAACTATGGATGCCAATCCTTCTGCCAATGACGAATTATGGCCTATTTTATTCGGCAAAATATAGATGCTTGATGCAAGTCGACAGTTTTTTTAGTTTTTCAGCAATAATTCGTATATAATTTCAAATGTTTCCTGAATAGCATAAAATACTAATGTATTGGGTACCTGTCATGCGTTATTAGAATTAGCAAAAAGCAAGATTTTAGAATTATAAATGTGAATTTCTTGATGAGGGTGTTTGAATAAGGATACCAATGACGACCCACACAGATACCACGCAATGCAGACGGCACAAAGTTATGGTTACCATTGACGTGGAAACCACACGCGTGGAAAAATAAAAAAGGAGTAAAATACATTCTGTTTTCGTTTAATTGAAAAGTTAATCCAGACACTGAGTCTTACCACAGTGTACCTCGACCAAAGAAGGTATTCTCGATGTAGAAGGGAAGGCAATGACCAGGAATCGATACGATTGCCTTTCGCTTTTCGCCAAAAGACACCAACGTGACGGTTTGACTTAATACCACATGTGGGCCATATTCGCGCATATGACTTTATATAGCGCACATGACCCGTCAATTCTTATTAGGTGTCATAAATCTGTGATTTCATAATGTTAGATACTTTTACGATCAAATAGGCACGATTTGTAAATTTCCTTAGGTATATTAATAGCGTAGTCCCACAAACAACCACGGGAATGAATTCAGTCCTTCTCGCTACCTTTGGTCCACGCAGAGTACTTTTAAATTCATTATTTTGACAGATAAATATGAATATAAAGTCGAACTTCAATGGCTCGAACACTTTTGGGACAAAGAAAATTTGTTCGAGACCACGGTGGTTCGAGCCACAGGGGGTTGATCTTGGAGCTAGGGGAGGAGGCCGAATACGGACATATTTTCAGTTTTCTTCAAAATAAATGCATGTTGTGTGTACTCATTAGAATCGCCTCATCGAGGCGATTCTAGTGAGTACACAAAACATACATTTTCAAGATCAAATTAGACAATTATACAAACTATATTTATATCTGCAGTTATGGAATTTTCTTTCTAGGGACTCAAGAAAGAGTTCGACTCGGCCGTAGTGAATAGGCCATCAGTGTTTGAGTCATCGAAGTTTCACTGTACATTAAATTTCAAAACAGATCGTTTTTTTTTTTTTTTTTTTTGGTTTTGGTTTTACGGCCCTTTGAAGATTATTTCACTCATGTCGAGCCGATCGTTAATCAGAGGTGGGCGAAAACCGGAGAAAAACGACCTGACCTTCCGTTGCAGAACTTGGCGTCTCAAATGTGACCCGCGCGAGGTTAGAACCCACAGCAGTGAGAGACGATATGGTTAAGATAGACTATCTGAACGAAACCGCCAACAAATGCGGACCTTTAGAAGTTTAAATGCGCATATACATATATTTGAATACTTGCATGAAACCTCGAACATTTATCAGCCGATTTGTGGTCTATCTGGAAAATCCTCTGTGAATGATTTATCTGGAAAATCCTCTGTGAGTTGTAATTTCTCTTTTTATCTCCCGACCGAATAGGTTCGGGGGATATAGCGATCAGCCTGGCGTCCGTCCGTCTGTCCGTCCGTCCGTAGACGCAACCTTGTGATGGCCATAACTCCTATACCCTTTGCGATTCATTGATGGTTCTTGGCACAATTGTTCTCAAGTCTGAGACGGCGTGTCATGCGCAAGAACCAGAACTCTGGATGCCATACTTTTTGAGTTATCTCCCTTTTTAATAAAATAGAATGATTACTTTGTGGTGGCCATAACTCCAATATCCTTTGAGATATATTGATGGCACCTGGCACAGTTGTTCACAAGGCTGAGACAGCGTGTTATGCACAAGAACTACAACTCTGGTTGCCATGGTTTTTGAGTTATCTCCCCTTCCAATAAAATAGAGTGACTACCTTGTGATGGCCATAACTCCAATACCCTTTAAGATATATTAATGATACCTGGCACAGTTGTTCACAAGGCCGAGACGGTCATGCATAAGAACCACAACCTTGGGTGCCATGGTTTTTGAGTTATCTCCCCTTCCAATAATATAGAATCACTACATTGTGATGGCCTCATATTGATTGTACTTGGTACAGTTATAAATGAGTTGAAGCAGGTGTGTCACGTGCCAGAACCACAACTCTGGGTGCCCTGTTATTTTAATTATCTCCCCTGACAATATAACCTTGTGATGGCCATAACTCCAATACCCTTTCAGATATATTGATGGTACTTGGCACACTTGTATGCAAGGTTGAGACGGCGCTTCATGCCTAAGAACCACAACTCTTGGTGCTATGATATTTGAGTTATCTCCCCTTCCAATATAACAGTATGATTACCTTGTGATTACCGTACCTCCAATACCATTTGACATATATTGGTGGTACTTGATGCAGATGTACATGCGGTTAAGCAAGTGTGTCATGCTCAAGAATTATAACTCTGGGTGCTCTGGCTTTTGAGTATTCTCCCCTGCCAATATAACCTTGTGATGACCATAGCTCCAACCCCCTTAGAGATATATTCAAGGAACTTGGCGCAATTGTATACAAGGTACAGAAGGGATGTCATGTGCAAGAAACACAACTGTTGGTGCTGTGGTATTTGAGTTATCTACCTTTCCAATATAACAGTATGACCAGCTTCTGATCATCATATCTCAAAAACCCTTTGAGATATACTGATGGTACTTTGTACAGAAATACATGAGCTTAAGCAGGCATGTCATGCGCAAGAACCACAATTCTGAGTGCCCTGGTCTCCCCTGACAGTATAATCTTGTGAATGCCATAACTGCAGTAACTTTTGTGATATATTGCTCGTTTAATTCTGGTGCACTTTCTATTGGTGAACAATCTTCTGAAAGCCATATTGGCTTTTGGTCGGGGGGATTTGCCATCTCTTCGATGGCTATTTTTAGCTCACCGTCACGTAGTGACGAGGTGAGCTTTTGGGATCACTTTTTGTCCGTCGTCCGTCCGTGCGTGCGTGCGTCCGTCCGTGCGTGCGTGCGTGCGTAAACAATTTCTTCAAACGACATCTCCTCCTAAACCACTAATCGGATTTTGACCAAACTTCACAGGAATGATCCTTAGGTGGTCCCCTTTCAAAGTTGTTCAAATGGTTCCGGTCCGTTGCACATATAGGTCACAGGAGCCAAAAATCAATTTTTTTTCACCGAAAACTTAAAAAATCTTCTTCTCTGAAACTGTAAGGCCCAGGTCTTTGATATTTGGTATGAAGCTTCATCTAGTGGCCCCCTACCCAGACTGTTCAAATTAGAGTGCTCGGGCCAAAAATGCCCCCGCCCCGGGGCCCTTTGGTTTTACATGGGCTTATATAGGGAAAATTGTTTGTTTGTTTGATTTCAGGTTTAACGTCCCCGTCAACACTGTAAAGGTCATTTTGGAGACGTTGCTTCCAATTTTGTGGGACTTTTACCCGACATTGAGATGAAATGACATCTCAAGCCCTGTCGCCCAATGAAACAAATAGGGTTTATTAGCATGGACGGTCCGCCTCGCACCGCGGTTCCTGGACAGGCTTAGATCCTCTAAGCTGTTTACCAGTACTAGTGTGCGGGCCGGATTCAGCTCGGCGTGGAAGCATCGTGCAGCCCATATATTTCTCCCAGCCCCTATGGGCGGGGGCGGTATATAGGGAAAATCTTTAAAAATCTTCTTCTCTGAAACAGCAAGGCCCAGGTCTTTGATATTTAGTATAAACTTCATCTGGTGGACTCCTACCAAGATTGTTCAAATTATTGTGCTGGGACCAAAGATGCCCCCGCCCCGGGGCCCTTTGGTTTTACATGGGCGTATATAGGCAAAATCTTTAAAAATCTTCTTCTCTGAAACCGCAAGGCCCAGGTCTTTGATATTTGGTATGATGCTTCATCTAGTGGACCCCTACCAAGATTGTTCAAATTATAGTGCTGGGGCCAAAAATACCCCGCCCCGGGGTGCTTTGATTTTACATGGGCTTATATAGGGAAAATCTTTAAAAATCTTCTTCTCTGAAACTGCAAGGCCCAGGTCTTTGATATTTGGTATGAATCTTCATCTTATGGACCCCTACCAAGATTGTTCAAATTATAGTGCTGGGGCCAAAAATGCCCCCGCCCCGGGGCCCTTTGGTTTTACATAGGCTTATAAAGAGAAAACCTTTAAAAATCTTCTTCTCTGAAACCGCAAGGCCCTGGTCTTTGATATTTGGTATGAAGCTTCATCTAGTGGACCCCTACCAAGATTGTTCAAATTATAGTGCTGGGGCCAAAAATGCCCCCGCCCCAGGGCCCTTTGGTTTTACATGGGCTTATATTGGGAAAATCTTTAAAACAATCTTCTTCTCTGAAACTGCAGGGCCCAGGTCTTTGCTATTTGGTATGAGGCTACATCTAGTGGACCCCTACCAAGACTGTTCAAATTATAGTGCTGGGGCCAAAAATGCCCCCACCCCGGGGCTCTTTGGTTTTATGTAGGCTTATATTGGGAAAATCTTTAAAACAATCTTCTTCTCTGAAACTGCAAGGCCCAGGTCTTTGATATTTGGTATGAAGCTTCATCTTGTGGACCTCTATGAAGATTGTTCAAATTATAGCCCTGGGGCCAAAAATGCCCCCGCCCCTGGGCCCTTTGGTTTTTCATAGACTTATATAGGGAATATCTTGAAAAATCTTCTTCTCTGAAACCACAAGGCCTAGGTCTTTGACATTTGGTATGAAGCTTCAGCTAGTGGACCTCTACCAAGATTGTTCAAATTATAGCCCTGTGGCCCCAAATGCTCCCGCTCCAGGGCCCTTTGGTTTTACATAGACTTATAATAGAGTTAATCTTTGAAAATCTTCTTCGCTGAAACAACAAGGCCCAGGTCTTTGATATTTGGTGTGAAGCTTCATCTAGTGGACCACTATCAAGATTGTTTAAATTATAGCCCTGAGGCCAAAAATGCCCCTGCCCCGGGGCCATTTGGTTTCACATAGGCTTATGTAAGGAATACCAATAAAAAAATCTTCTTCTCTGAAACCGCAAGGCCCAGGTCTTTGATATTTGTTGTGTAGCTTCATCTAGTGGACCTTTGCCAAGATTGTTCAAATGATAGCCTTTGTTGGTATTTGGTATGAAGCTTCACCTTTTTAGACCTCCCTCAACATTATGCACATTATAACCCTGAGGTCAATAATGGCCCTCCCCGGGCCCACTGGTTACTCTATGGATCAGGTGAGCGATCCAGGGCCATCATGGTCCTCTTGTGTTTTATATTAGGATCACTTATTGTCTGTCATCCGTGCGTAAACAATTTCTTCAAACAACATCTCCTCCTAAACCACTGATCAGATTTTGACCAAACTTCACAGGAATGATCTTTAGGTAGTCCTCTTTCAAAGTTGTTCAAATGGTTCCGGTCCGTTGCACATCTAGGTCACAGGAGCCAAAAATAGATTTTTTCACCAAAAACTTAAAAAATCTTCTTCTCTGAAACCACAAGGCCCAGGTATTTGATATTTGGTATGAAGCTTCCTCTAGTGGACCCCTACCAAGATTGTTCAAATTATAGTGCTGGGCCCAAAAATGCCCCCGACCTGGGGCCCTTTGGTTTTGCATAGGCTTATATAGGGGAAATCTTTAAAAATCTTCTTCTCTGAAACCGCAAGGCCTAGGTCTTTGATATTTGGTATGACGCTTCATCTAGTGGACCCCTACCAAGATTGTTCAAGTTAAAGTGCTGGGGCCAAAAATGCCCCTGCTCTGGGGCCCTTTGGTTTTACATAGGCTTATATAGTGAAAATCTTTAAAAATCTTCTTCTCTAAAACCGCAAGGCCCAGGTCTTTGATATTTGGTTTGAAGCTTCATCTAGTGGACCCCTACCAAGATTGTTTAAATTATAGTGCTGGGACCAAAAATATCCCCGCCCTGGGGCCCTTTGGTTTTACATGGGCTTATATAGGGAAAATCTTTAAAAATCTTCTTCTCTGAAACCGCAAGGCCCAGGTCTTTGCTATTTGGTATGAAGCTTCATCTAGTGGACCCCTACCAAGATTGTTCAAATTATAGTGCTGGGGCCAAAAATGCCCCTGCCCCGGGGCCCTTTGGTTTTACATAGACTTATATAGGGAAAATCTTCAAAAATCTTCTTCTTTCAAAAACTGCAAGGCCCAGGTCTTTGATATTTGGTATGAAGCCTCATCTTGTGGACCTCTACCAAAATTGTTCAAGTTATAGCCCTGGTGCCAAAAATGCCCCCACTCCGAGGCCCTTTGGTTTTGCATAGACTTATATGGGGAAAATCTTGAAAAATCTTCTTCTCTGAAACAACAAGGCCTAGGTCTTTGATATTTGGTATGAAGCTTCATCTAGTGGACCTCTACCAAGATTGTTATACCCCCACAAATGAAATTTGGGGGGTATATAGGAGTGAGCTTGTCCGTCGGTCGGTCGGTCTGTTGACTTGGTTTCCAGACGATAACTCAAAAAGCGCTTCACCGATTTTTATAATTTTTGGTACACTGATGTAACATCATAAAATACAGGTCAAGTTCGATTTCCACTACAATTCGTCAATTTTCGACATAGTTATGGCCCCTTTCAAGTGAAAAAATTGCAAAATGCTGCTATTGTACTATCAAGGCAGTTAGTGATAGCTCTAGTTCAAATTATAGCCCTGAGACCAAAAATGCCCACGCCTCGGGGTGGGGGGGGGCCTTTGGTTTTACATAGACTTGTATAGGGAAGATCTTTAAAAATCTTCTTCTGTGAAACCATAAGGCCTAGGTCTTTGATATTTGTTGTGAAATTTCATCTAGTGGATCTCTATCAAGATTGTTCAAATTATAGCCCTGTTGTTCAAATTATAGCCCTTGGGCCAAAAATGCCCCGCCCCGAGACCCTTTGGTTTTACATGGACTTATATAGCGAAATCTTTAAAAATCTTCTTCTCTGAAACTGCTAGGCCCAGGTCTTTGATATTTGGTGCGGAGCTTCATCTAGTGGACCTCTATCATGATTATTTAAATTATATCTATCTATCTATCTTCTGATACTGCGTCGGTCACATTTGACCATTACCGCAGGTGTATATTACATACACTCCAGTTTTGCAGGATGAAAGCCTACACAGAAATCATGTAATTACGGTAGGGATCTTTAACCTGCACAGGGGATGGTTCTCCCTGCACAGGGGGCCTCCAGTTAACGTCCCGATCCGAAGGACGGTGCACTTAATGACATTCATCCCTGCAAATGATGCCAATGGAGCGTGTTCGGACACCGAAATTTTATCGCCGCTGCCGGGGATCGAACCCGGGACCTCTAGCATCAGAGGCAAGTGCACTAACCACTGAGCTATCACGCTCACCTTATAGCCCTGAGGCCAAAAATGCCCCCACCAGGGGGCCATTTGGTTTTACATAAGCTTATGTAGGGAATATCTTAAAAAAAAATCTTCTTCTCTGAAACTGCAAGGCCCAGGTCTTTGATAATTGTTGTGTAGCTTCATCTAGTGGACCTTTGCCAAGATTGTTCAAATTATAGCCTTTGTTGATATTTGGTATGAAGCTTCACCTATTTAGACCTCCCGCAACATTATGCACATTATAGCCCTGGAGTCAATAATGGTCCTCCCCGGGGCCCACTTGTTACTCTATGGATCAGGTGAGCGATCCAGGGCCATCATGGCCCTCTTGTTTATTATTTTATTCAATAAAATGTGGAACTATTATAGTAAAAAATATTAGAACCAAGGAAAGGCTCTCTGACTGTTCCTATTCATCAGTTATCTTCTGAAGACTCTTATGTAAGTATAGGAAACATGAACTATCCAAACATTTCCTGAAATGGAAGTCGTTGAAATTCATAATCTCTATACCAGACACATGCAGAGAGAGAGAGAGAAGAGAGAGAGAGAGAAGAGAGAGAGAGAGAGAGAGAAAGAGAGAGAGTAACCATTTACTCGTCTTACGCTATTTTCACCATCGTTGTTTATATACGGCATGGGAAATATTCAACACTGTTCATAACCTTGCTTTTTGGACCTCAAAATTAAGGTGATATGGAAGTAGGCATTGATTTAGCCATTAATTGTCAATCCGTCATTGGTATCCATCGTCTGCGTTTCATGGTAACATCAAAGAAATCCGTCTGTCGTAAATATTATCTTCTTTCAGCATGGTGCACTCAAATCCATGCTTATTGCTGCCCGAGCAACGTATGGCACAATTATATAGGAGTTTATTTTTGAACAAGAACTATTTCTCTTTCAAGCTACAATGACATCTTTGGATAAATCGGTTTCATTTCTGGTACTTACACAAATTATTTTAGAAATTGTGCATGTTTTGCATTTTAGTTGTCTGTAAAGACGCTTTCATGTAATCTATCGAAGCTAAAAGCACCATTACGAAGCAGCTGTGACAGTTCCAGGAGAATACAGCAAAAAATCAAAACTGATTTTCTTAATAGGGTCGCAAAAAACACGATTTTATCGACTCACCCTCTTTAAAATCCAAGGTAAACAGTCGGCGTTTTTGGTATCCGTCTGCGTTCCAAGTAGTCGAATACCCCGTGTGTTATAGTACACATGCATAAATATGTCTCTTTTCTGCATTGCTATTGTAATTGTTGACGTTTCTTTAGTATTTTATTTTTTTTCTATTTACTTTGTCAATATAGTGGTTAATTTATCGGAAGCGAGCTTTTAGTATTTTTTTCTGGTTGTAAAACTTTCAACCACTTCTTAAATGTTTCTGCTGAATTCAAGATCACTGTTTTTTTTAAGCACTGTTCTTGCTTGCTTTTTGTTCATTAATAATTACCAGTACATTTCTGTGTAATGTATCTCTCAGCTTAGAAAGAGCATTGCAGTGTTTGGACAGAAAAAAGCATCACAATGTATTTACTGAAAATAATTTAAAATCCTATGAGTAATGGATAACTACTCACAGATTGAATAATTATTATCAGCAGTTTAAGTGCTTCTTGATATTCACATATTGTGATTTGTAATTACTGCGACAACTACTGAGTAAATGAAGTGAAAGACCTATACAAATATATAGACAACACAATCATGATCACATTAGTTTTGGAACACTGACAAATGTACGACCATGTGAATTCTAAAAGCAAATTCAAATGGCTTTGGAATACAGCTTCAGGAAGCCGTTTGATTTCGTTCATAGGGGCTATACAAAAAAGATAGATTGGCTAGTGCCTATGCAGATACAAATTCTGAAAACTTAATGTCCAGGAAAAGTAATCTCAAGTGTAATTGATTTTCCCTAGAGTAAACCTTTCTTTTTAAATGGACAGTTAGGGTTAAATAAACAAACAGCACTTTGACTTGAGAGTCATTTATCTCGAGTCGGATAACAAATCTCGCAAAATCTGAAGCAACATCTAAAGTGACTGGTATGTTGTTGATTTGAATGTTAAATATAAACATCACCTTAGCACCATTACCAAATTAGACAAGAAAGACCAAAAGAAGACTGTACACATGATTACATGGGTGCATTTGATGAAGTTTGTCATCAAAACCTTTGTGGTATAGTTGTGTAGACAAAATAGTTTGTTCCATAGGGGACAACTTTTCCGAAATGGATGTTTTGAAATAATACTTATAATTATGCTATGAACTACTTACACAAACCATACTATACTATAGCCATCCAAATTGAAAGCAATTGTAAAGTATTATTAAACAGCATGACCAAAACATGATAATCATATAATTTCACATTTTGCTGAATCAGGACTATCAGTATTCAGTCTGATAAAACACAATGTTACCGGTCTTCAATTTCCATCAAAATTCATCAACATGTTCCTAAGATATGTTGGTAGTTTTTATGCTAAAATGGTGTCTTGACAAAAATTGGAACATGGTAAAAATGCAAATAAAATTTTAATGAATACAAAAATAGAAGCTGAAATATGGGGACACCATCAAAGAAAACTGAATGCCCAGCCACTATTACTAGACATATGAGGTAATTCATAGTATCAACTAACTCACCAATTATTGCTTTGATTCATAAAACATAGCAGCGTTAGATATATGAAAATGTGAATACTGTAGACAAGTTTATATGAGAGTACTCTCTGTTGTGATAGTGACTTCATAAAATATGTAATAAATTTACTACGGAAATAAAATTTAAAAGTGAATGCATCGTTATTATAATGGTTATACCCAAGGCAATTATTGTGCATAATTTCATCAAAATCCAAGCGTGGGCAGAAACCAATGCAAATTTCCTATACCTTGAAAGACCCCCTTTAGATAACATATTACAAAACGTTCATACAAATGAATACATTACAATATATGCTGAATCAAAAGGCTCTTTATCTAGAGATAAGATGTTTTCATTTGGAAATGGAGGTAGAGAGCGAACGGCCGGTTATGTTATTATGAAAGATGGTTATATTATAAGTATGGGCCTGTCGTGTGAAAAGTCAAAAGATGAAGTGCGGGTTACTGTGATGGTGGATGGGGAAGTTTTGAGTGGGTGTATAGTTTATTTGGAAGACACACAAAGTGTACATCGCGATTTTGTTAAACCATTTTTAGTTAAGGCAGGAAGTGTTATTAATTTTTTGAGTGTACTGAATAATTATACTGCGGTTAATACTGTTGCCTCATTATTAATTGAATTTAAAAATTATATATAAAAAATGAGTATATTTGGTGTAAAAACAGATAAGAATAATTTGACTTTGCGTATTGATGAATTACATAAAAAATTAGGAAATTTAAATTATAGATTACAAAACGTTTATACAAATGAATTCATTTCAATAACCGCCGAATCAAATGGCCCACTAACTAATGGTAAAATATTTTCATTTGAAAATGAAGGTAGAGAGGGAGCGGTTGGTTATGTTATGATGAAGGATGATTATATTAAAAGTATTAGCCTGTCGAGTGTATCGTCGCTTGGTAAGGTGAAAGTTGGCGTGTTGGTGAATGGGGAACGTTTGGAAGGGTGCCGCGGCCTCGCTTTAGATAGTGAAACAAAAAGTACACATTTTAATTTTGTCACCCCTTGTTTAGTTAAAGCTGGAAGTATTATTAATTTTATTAGTCTAGAGACTAATAAAACTGCGGTAAATACTGTTGTCTCGTTATTAATTGAATTCAAAAAATAAATATAAAAATGAAGCAACCTACGGCGCCGAATTTATATCCAGATTTGCCTAGTGAAGACGGACAAAATTATAGATTACAGAAGATATCAGAGATAGAAAAACAATTAATGAAAGAGAGGGATGTAAGAAAGGCATTATACAAAAAGTATAAACGTGGAATTAACATTACAGATGGAGTTGATACAGCATTAATTTCTGCTAGTGTTATTATGGCCGGTCTTGGATTAACTGTTCCAGTAATGTTACCATTAGAGATTGCTGCAATCGTTTGTGGATCTTTGGGTGTTTGTGTTAAGTTAGTGAGACGTAAATTAATGACCAAGACCCAGAAACATAATGAAATTAAAACTCTTGCGAACAGTAAACTAAACAGTATAAAATACCTAATATCAACATCATTACAAGACGGACAAATCACAGAATCAGAATTCAAAATCATTCTTGACGAATTGAAGCGATACAACGAAATAAAAGACAATATGCACACCCTCAAGACTGGACTGAGCGTAGCTGAAAGAAAAAAGTTAATAGAAGAAGGAAAGGCCCAGGCTTTAGCCGAGGTAAAAAAAAAAAAGGAAATGCTTGATTTTATTGAATAAAGTTACAATAATTAATGATCCACCACCGGTTTATATATGTAAAAGCTAAAACTTGTAATTACCGGTAATTGGACCGGTATTTATCATGCTCGTTCTGTATATTTTAGAACAAGTACGCCTTTATCTTTTCACTTCCTTATTTTCACTTCCTCGTTTTATTATGGTGTTAAAACATTTATATTCAAGGATATTTATTTTAGAAGGAAGTTTTATTGTGAGTTTTTTGTTTTCTTGGCAATTTAAGAATAATTCTCAATAAAAAGGTACATTTGTTTAAAATATGCAAATTTTAAACCCATTTTTAGCTCACCTGACCGAAGGTCATGGTGAGCTTTTGTGACCGTAAGATGTCCGGCGTCGTCGTGCGTCGTCCGTCGTCCGTCGTCCGTCGTGCGTAAACTTTTTCTTGTGAACAAACTAGAGGCCACAGTTTTGGTCCAATCATCATCAAACTTGCTCAGAATGATCATCATGACAATATCTCGGTCAAGTTCGAATATGGGTCATGTCGGGTGAAAAAGTAGGTCAGTAGGTCAAATCATAGAAAAACCTTGTGAACACTCTAGAGGGCACAGTTTTGGTCCAATCTTCATCAAACTTGCTCAGAATAATTATCATGACAATATCTCGGTCAGGTTCGAATATGGATCATGTAGGGTCAAAAAGTAGGTCAGTAGGTCAAACCATAGATAGTCCTTGTGAACACTCTAGAGGGCACAGTTATGGTTCAATTATCATCAAACTTGCTCAGAATGATCATTGTGACAATATCTCGGTCAAGTTTGAATATGGGTCATGTCGGGTCAAAAAGTAGGTCAGCGGGTCAAATCATAGAAAAACCTTGTGAACACCCTAGAGGCCACAATTTTGGTCCAATCATAATCAAACTTGCTCAGAATGATCATCATGACAATATCTTGGTCAAGTTCGAATATGGGTCATGTCCGGTCAAAAAGTAGGTCAGTAGGTCAAATCATAGAAAAACCTTGTGAACACTCTGAAGGCCACTGTTTTGGTCCAATTATCATGAAACTTGCTCAGAATGACCATTGTGACAATATTTCAGTCCAGTTCGAATATGGGTCATATCGGGTTAAAAAGTAGGTCAGCGGGTCAAATCATATAAAAACCTTGTGAACACCCTAGGGGCCACAATTTTGGTCCAATCTTAATCAAACTTGCTCAGAATGATCATCATGACAATATCTCGGTCAAGTTTGAATATGGGTCAAATGGTTCCGGTCCGTTGCACATCTAGGTCACAGGAGCCAAAAACAGATTTTTTTCACCAAAAACTTAAAAAATCTTCTTCTCTGAAACCACAAGGCCCAGGTCTTTGTTATTTGGTATGAAGCTTCATCTAGTGGACCCCTACCAAGATTGTTCAAATTATAGTGCTGGGGCCAAAAATGCCCCCGCACGGGGGCCCTTTGGTTTTACATAGGCTTATATAGGGAAAATCTTTAAAAATCTTCTTCTCTGAAACCACAAGGCCTAGGACTTTGATATTTGGTATGAAGCTTCATCTAGTGGACCCCTACCAAGATTGTTCAAATTTGAGTGCTGGGACGAAAAATGCCCCCGCCACGGGGCCCTTTGGTTTTACATTGGCTTATATAGGGAAAATCTTTAAAAATCTTCTTCTCTGAAACCACAAGGCCCAGGTCTTTGATATTTGGTATGAAGCTTCATCTAGTGGACCCCTACCAAGATTGTTCAAATTATAGTGCTGGGGCCAAAAATGCCCCCGCCCCAGGGCCCTTTGGTTTTACATAGGCTTATATAGGGAAAATCTTCAAAAATCTTCTACTCTGAAACCACAAGGCCCAGGACTTTGATATTTGGTATGAAGCTTCATCTAGTGGACCCCTACCAAGATTGTTCAAATTATAGTGCTGGGACAAAAAATGCCCCCGCCACGGGGCCCTTTGGTTTTACATTGGCTTATATAGTGAAAATCTTTAAAAATCTTCTTCTCTGAAACCACAAGGCCCAGGTCTTTGATATTTGGTATGAAGCTTCATCTAGTTGACCCCTACCAAGATTGTTCAAATTACAGTGCTGGGGCCAAAAATGCCCCCGCCCCGGGGCCCTTTGGTTTTACATAGGCTTATATAGGGAAAATCTTAAAAAATCTTCTTCTCTGAAACCACAAGGCCCAGGTCTTTGATATTTGGTATGAAGCTTCATCTAGTGGACCCCTACCAAGATTGTTCAAATTTTAGTGCTGGGACAAAAAATGCCCCCGCCACGGGGCCCTTTGGTTTTACATTGGCTTATATAGGGAAAATCTTTAAAAATTTTCTTTTCTGAAACCACAAGGCCCAGGACTTTGATATTTGGTATGAAGCTTCATCTAGTGGACCCCTACCAAGATTGTTCAAATTTTAGTGCTGGGACAAAAATGCCCCCGCCACGGGGCCCTTTGCTTTTACATTGGCTTATATAGGGAAAATTTTTAAAAATCTTCTTCTCTGAAACCACAAGGCCCAGGTCTTATATATTTGGTATGAAGCTTCATCTAGTGGACCCCTACCAAGATTGTTCAAATTATAGTGCTGGGGCCAAAAATGCCCCCGCCACGGGGCCCTTTGGTTTTACATAGGCTTATATAGGGAAAATCTTTAAAAATCTTCTTCTCTGAAACCACAAGGCCCAGGACTTTGATATTTGGTATGAAGCTTCGTCTAGTGGACCCCTACCAAGATTGTTCAAATTTTAGTGCTGGGGCCAAAAATGCCCCTGCCCCGGGGCCCTTTGGTTTTACATAGGCTTATATAGGGAAAATCTTTAAAAATCTTCTTCTCTGAAACCACAAGGCCCAGGACTTTGATATTTGGTATGAAGCTTCGTCTAGTGGACCCCTACCAAGATTGTTCAAATTATAGTGCTTGGACAAAAAATCCCCCCCCCTGCCACGGGGCCCTTTGGTTTTACATAGGCTTATATAGGGAAAATCTTTAAAAATCTTCTTCTCTGAAACCACAAGGCCCAGAACTTTGATATTTGGTATGAAGCTTCATCTAGTGGACCCCTACCAAGATTGTTCAAACTATAGTGCTGGGGCAAAAAATGCCCCTGTCCCGGGGCCCTTTGATTTTACATAGGCTTATATAGGCAAAATCTTTAAAAATCTTCTTCTCTGAAACCGCTAGGCCCAGGTCTTTGATATTTGATGTGTAGCTTCATCTAGTGGACCTTTGACAAGATTGTTCAAATTTTAGCCTTTGTTGATGTTTGGTATGAAGCTTCACCTTTAAGACCTCCCTCAACATTATGTACATTAAAGCCCTGGGGCCAATAATGGCCCTCTCTGGGGCCCACTTGTTACACTATGGATCAGGTGAGCGATCCAGGGCCATCATGGCCCTCTTGTTTAGTGATTTTCATAAGTGCTTGGTATATATATAAGAGACTCACATTCAATATTTGGTTGTGTCTGTTAGAGCATGGTTGTCTGTCCCTGTGTATGACGCTCACCCGTCTGTTTAAGGGTAAATGGCTTGCTCGATGCCATGCATTTGTGAAGGGTGACTTTGATGGGTTGCGCGTGCACAAATAGAATTCTCCCCGTTGAAGTCGCCATTCACAATGCATTGTGCTCACCTTACCTCAGACCGGTCTAGCTGTTCGTTTCGGCTAGGCTGGGAATATGGGGTTAAAGGTGACCCTGGGGCGGAGAGCTTGTCGTGAGCCTACAGGCAGGAGTTCTTAAGAAAGGAGGCTGGCGGCCACTACCCGGTGCTGGGGTGCGTGTGTAAAGAATTCTGCCCAGTGCCGGGTGGTTAAAAAGTGCTCTAACAGATGCGTCTTTTGCTAAATTTTGATTTGATTTTTAAAATAACACTCAAGGCTTTTGTAACTTTTTTTAGGTAGAATTCCCCATCCCATGCCGGAGTCCACGGGATGATTTTTATTTTTTTCGAGGGGTCCCCTATAGTGGGTTTTTTTGGGGAGGAGGTAGAAAAAATTTTTTAGGGGTGGTCTGGAGAAGCTATTTTTTTAGGGTGGTCTGGAGAAGCTAAAAAATTTTTTTTAGGGGGTGGTCTGGAGAACCTAAAAAAAAATTTTTAGGGGGTGGTCTGAAGAAGCAAAAAAAATTTTTTTAGGGGTGGTCTGGAGAAGCTAAAAAAATTTTAGGGGTTGGTCTGGAGAAGCCAAAAAAATTTTGAGGGGGGGGGGTGGTCTGAAGAAGCAAAAAAAAAAAATTGGGGGGGGGGGGATGTGCTATACCCGTGGGGTATTGTGTAAGAGCTTAGATATTTAGCATGTAGCAACGGCGAGTGGTCACCTACATAATTCCTGCCAATCATGCCCCTGGGGTCCAAACAGGTGAGTGATATAGGGCCATTGGGCCCTCTTGTTTCAATAGGGGTCAACTCTTAAAAGAAAGAATTTGGTCCTGAGGAGCAAGTTCTTTCCTTTAAGAGTAGACCCCTTTTTAGCTCACCTGTCACGTAGTGACAAGGTGAGCTTTTGTGATCACTTTTTGTCCGTCGTGCGTCCGTCCGTCCGTGCGTCCGTAAACAATTTCAAATAAGTATATCTCTAATACCCCATGGTCAATCTTGATCAAATTTCAGGAGAAGCATCATCAGGTAGGGGAAAGGCTGCATAAGGTTTTTGGGCTGATCAGATTGGAATTGTGATTGCCATGGCAACATATAGCTCCCATAGACTTACAATGGGAAAAAATTAAAATATCTTCTTCTCTGAAACCACAGGGCCCAGAGCTTAGATATTTAGCATGTATTAACGGCCAGTGGTCACCTACATAATTCATGCCAATCATGCTCCTGGGTTCCAAATTGGCCACGCCCCGGGGCCCCTTCGCTCCCATTGACTCATAATGGAACAAAAAGCTTCAAAAATCTTCTTCTCTGAAACCACAGGGCCCAGAGCTTAGATATTTAGCATGTAGCAATGGCAAGTGGTCACCTACATAATTCCTGCCAATCATGCCCCTGGGGCCCAAATTGGCCACACCCCGGGACCCCTTAGCTCCCATAGACTCATAATGGAAAAAAAGCTTCAAAAATCTTCTTCTCTGAAACCACAGGGTCCAGAGCTTAGATATTTAGCATGTAGCAATGGCCAGTGGTCACCTACATAATTCCTGCCAATCATGCCCCTGGGGTCCAAATTGGCCACGCCCCGGGGCCCCTTCGCTCCCATAGACTCATAATGGAAAAAAACTTCAAAAATCTTCTTCTCTGAAACCACAGGGCCCAGAGCTGAGATATTTGGCAAGTAGCAACGGCAAGTGATCACCTACATACTTCCTGCCAATCATGCTCCTGGGGCCCAAATTGGCCACGCCCCGGGGCCCCTTAGCTCCCATAGACTCATAATGGAAAAAAAGCTTCAAAAATCTTCTTCTCTGAAACCACGGGGTCCAGAGCTTAGATATTTAGCATGTAGCAATGGCCAGTGGTCACCTACATAATTCCTGCCAATCATGCCCCTAGGTTCCAAATGGGGGACGCCCCGGGACCCCTTCGCTCCCATAGACTCATAATGGAACAAAAAGCTTCAAAAATCTTCTTCTCGGAACCCACAAGGCCCAGAGCTTAGGTATTTAGCATGTAGCAATGGCAAGTGGTCACCTACATAATTCCTGCCAATCATGCCCCTGGTGTCCAAACGGGCCACGCCCCGGGGCCCTTTAGCTCCTATAGACTCAAAATGGAAGAAAGCTTCAAAAATCTTCTTCTCTGGAACCAGAGGGCCCGAGTTGATATATTTGGCATGTAGCAACGGCAAGTGGTAACCTACATAATTCCAGCCAATCATGCCCCTGGGTCCAAATGGGCCACACCCTGGGGCCCCTTAGCTACCATAGACTCATAATGGAAAAAAAGCTTCAAAAATCTTCTTCTCTGAAACCATAGGGCCCAGAGCTTAGATATTTAGCATGTAGCATCCGCCAGTGGTCACCTACATAATTCTAGCCAATCATGCCCCTGGGTTCTAAATGGGCGACGTCCCGGTGCCCCTTCGCTCCCACAGACTCATAATGGAACAAAAAGCTTTAAAAATCTTCTCGGAAACCACAGGGCCCAGAGCTTAGATATTTAGCATGTAGCAACGGCAAGTGGTCACCTACATAATTCCTGCCAATCATGCCCCTGGGTCCAAACGGGCCACGCCCCGGGGCCCTTTGGCTCCTATAGACTTATAATGGAAAAAAAGCTTCAAAAATCTTCTTCTCTGAAACCACAGGGCCCAGATCTGAGGTATTTGCCTTGTAGCAACGGCAAGTGATCACCTACATAAATCCTGCCAATCATGCCCCTAGGGTCCAAATGGGCCACGCCCCGGGGGCCCTTAGATCCCATAGACTCATAATGGAAAAAAAAACTTCAAAAATCTTCTTCTCTGAAACCACAGGGCCCAGAGTTTAGATATTTAGCGTGTAGCAAGGGCAATTGGTCACCTACATAATTCCTGCCAATCATGCCCCTGGGTTCCAAATGGGCCACGCGCCGGGGCCCCTTTGCTCCCTTGGACTCATAATGGAAAAAAGCTTAAAAAATCTTCTTCTTTGAAACCACAGGGCCTAGAGCTTAGATATTACGCGCATAGCAACGGCAAGTGGTCACCTACATAATTCCTGCCAATCATGCCCCTGGGATCCAAAAGGGCCACGCCCCGGGGCCCCTTTATTTCCTATAGACTCATACTGGAAAAAAGCTTAAAAAACCTTCTTCTCTGAAACCACAGGGCCCAGAGCTTAGATATTTAGCATGTAGCAATGGCAAGTGGTCACCTACATAAATCGTGCCAATCATGCCCGTGGGGTCCAAATGGGCCATGCCCCGGGGCCCCTTAGCTCCCATAGACTCATAATGGAAAAAAGCTTCAAAAATCTTCTTCTCTGAAACCACAGGGCCCAGAGCTTAGATATTTAGCATGTAGCAATGACAAGTGGTCACCTACATAATTCCTGCCAATCATGCCCCTAGGGTCCAAATGGGCCATACCCTGGGACCCCCTTAGCTCCCATAGACTCATAATGGAAAAAAAACTTCAAAAATCTTCTCCTCTGAAACCACGGCGCCCAGAGCTTAGATATTTAGCATGTAGCAACGGCAAGTGGTCACCTTCATATTTCTTGCTAATCATGCCCCTGGGGTCCAAATGGGCCACGCCCCGGGGCCCCTTAGCTCCCATAGACTCATAATGGAAAAAAGCTTCAAAAATGTTCTTCTCAGAAACTGTGAAGCACAGAACTTAGAAATATCATTTTTCTCGAAAACCATAAGGCACAGATTTTGTTTGATTTGTGGTTTGTTTTACATCCCCCGTCAACACTGTATAGGTCATTTTGGAGATTTTGGTCTCTTCCTATTTTTTGGGACTTTTACCAGACATTGAGATGAAATATCATCTCAAGCCCTGTGGCCCAATGAACCCAGTAGGGTTTATAAGCATGGACACCGCTTTGCCTGAGCTTAGATATTTAGTATGTAGCAATGTCAAGTGGTCTCCTACACTAATGATTTTCTGGTACACAGGTGAGCGATATAGGGCCATTGGGCCCTCTTGTTAAGATTCCGGGGCATATAAATTTGGGTCTGTCTGCCTGTGTGTCTATTTGTCTGTCTACAAAAACCTTAACATTGGGCATAACCTTTGAATGGTAATTGATAGACCTTTCATATTTCACATGTGCATTCCTTGTCACAAGACCTGTCAAGAGGAGAGGTACCATAAATTTTGATCTGGTGACCTTGACCTTGACATTTTACCTACTTTTGACCTCCTTTTTAAAACTTTAACATTGGTCATAACTTTCGATTGGTAAGAGGTAGGGCTTTCATATTTCATATATGCATTCCGTGTGACAAGTCCTTTCTAGTGGTACATATTTTTTTTATCTCGTGACCTTGACCTTGACGTTTGACCTACTTATTAAAAACTTTACCATTGGTCATAACTTTCGATTGATAAGTGGTACGGCTTTCATATTTCACATGTGCATTCCTTTTCACAAGACCTTTCTAGTGGTACCATAATTTTTGACCTCGTGACCTTGACCTTGACGTTTGACCTACTAATTAAAAACTTTACCATTGGTCATAACTTTCGATTGATAAGTGGTACGGCTTTCATATTTCACATGTGCATTCCTTTTCACAAGACCTTTTTAGTGGTACCATAATTTTTGACCTCGTGACCTTGTCCTTGACGTTTGACCTACTTTTTAAAAACTTTAACATAGTTCATGGGTTCAACTGGTTCAAGTGATGTACAACTCTGTTGACAACACTGGATCTATGAATATATTTATATCAACATGGTTAACAAACAGGCCTTGCCTTTTTTCACAGTTTCTTCTTTTTTTTAAACACCCCTTATGATTTTCTTGTCCACAGGTGAGCGATACAGGGGTACTTGGCCCTCTTGTTTGGAAACTATTGTTGCCTGTGAACCTTAAGTTTGTACATGTGTTAATGAAGCTTCATTTGTATCAATGACCAGGATCATTCATATATCTAACATAAAACGTCATATTTATTAAAACCGTTGGCCAAATTGGAGTTAAATTTTATATGAAGCGTTTAGTGACTGTAAGAAATAAAATTTGGTTCAATTGGACAGATTACATGACCAATATGGCTGCTAAGACCATATTTGTTGAAAATCTATTAAAACTTAATCTCTGGAATCTCTAATCTTAATCTCTGTTGCATAAATCGAAAATAAATTTACATTGGGGGCTCCAGACCATCATAATTTGTTAAAATTATGAGTCTGCCGCTCTGAGCTGACGTTAACCAAATTAAGTTCCAAGTTAATTTTGGTGAATTACAGTTTTTGTGTGGGAAAAATGGAAGTTTTTTTTTCTAAAAACAGTGATTGCCCTTGAGTCTGGGGTAAAAACAGTCTGACAGTAAAATAATTGAATGAAGCTGCACGAAGACAGTTGTATTCAACCTTTTCAAGAAAATCCTAACATACTATGTAACACAGTGACGCTTCATGGATTAAAATGCCTCTTGAAATCAGAGAAGTAATCGAGGCTCTCTTGTCCTCTTGTTTCTGTGGGTACTGTAGCTTCCTCCGCCATGTTGCACCCACGAGAACATGTTTATAATGTTTGAACTTTCTGTGTGTTTACCTCTATCATCAGCTTGTGTAGCCTTTATGCATATTAGAGATAAAATATTTCTGTATAACTTTCAGAGCAGCTGATAAATGGCCTTGGGAGAAAAAAATGAACAAAGGATTTTTCCGAGGTTCCCGAACTACAGAGGAAAGAGACCCACTGATACTGCTATCAAGAAGAGAGCCAGAACTAGTTGATGCAGAATACACAAAAAATCAAGCGTGGAAGTCAAAAGCGGTATGAATTGATAGGAAGAAATTTTAATGTGTATAAAGTGTAATCTCTGTAAAACAGCCCTGGGGAATTAACCAGCTAAAGTTCCCAAATTGGCTGCTTGCATGAGATGGCCATTCAGCAGTGGGAATTTTCTGAGATGATGCATGGCCTAACATATACATTAATGAATGAATTTGAAAGCAGCTAAATCAGATGTATGAACAGAAAAATAATTATATCATATATTTGCCCCCAGTGCTTGTTGGTGGGGACTACTAAAATGGGTTTGTCCACCCATGTATCAGTCTTTTGACATTTTGACATGGTCTGCAGTTTTGCATGCTGTTTTGGGGTAAATCTACCTTTATTGTCTATCAGTTATTCCACCTTTTTCAACTTTGACTTTTGATTGAAAGTTTGTGGTTTTTATGAAAATCGGCTCATTAGTTTGGTTGCTATGGCAACTTAGAGTTCCCATAGACTTATAATGGGGAAAATTGAAAAATGGCATTTACTGCCAAGCCTCTGCAGATATTTTGACAAAACTTTGATTGAAATGTTCCTTAAACAATCTACTCTCTGCCATATGAATTTAAGGCTGCTGCTCATTTGTATTGGTTGCCATGGAAACCCAAATGAAAAAAATCTAAAAGAAAAATACTTAAAACATCATCTCCTCAGAAACCGTATGCTCTATGAGGCTGAGAGTTCATGGAAATATTCACCATATTTGCCTTTACAGGTTTTGTGTTTTTATGAAATTCGGCTCTTTAGTTTGGTTGCTATGGCAACTTAGAATTTCCATAGATTTATAATGGGGAAAATTGAAAAATGGCATTAACTACCAAGCCTTTGCAGATGTTTTGACAAAATTTTCATAGAAACGTTCCTTGAGTAAACTTCTCTCAGCCATATGCTTTTATGTCAACATGTGGGTCCCGTAGTTGGTGCCAGGGCCATGCCCCGCCCCCCTCCACTTCATAAAATGCCTTATATCTCAGAAACCTTACAAATCCCCACCCCTAAACCATATATATTCTTGTTCCTTATGATAAGACACATTTAATGAGACCAACCTGAGTGTTCCCCCGGATGTGCTGGGGACATGCCCCACCCCCTTCACTTCATTAAATGCCATTTATCTTAGAAACCATTCATATCCCCACCCCTAAACCGTATATATTCTTGTTTCTTATGATAAGACGCACTCAATGACAGCAACCTGGGGGTCCCTTGGGATGTGCCGGGGCCATGTCCAACCCCCTCCACTTCATAAAAGGCCAAATATTCCTGAAACCTTACAAATCCCCACCTCTAAACCACATATATTCGTGTTCCTTATGAAAAGATGCATTAAGTGACACCAATTTGAGGGTGCCCCCAGATGTGCCGGGGACATGCCCCACCCCCTCAACTTCATAAAATGCCATTTATCACAGAAACCATTCAGATCCCCACCCCTTAACCATATATATTCTTGTTCCTTATTATAAGACACATTCAGTGACACCAACCTGGGGGTCCCCCGGGATGTGCCGGGGCCATACCCTATCCCCTCCACTTCATAAAAGGCCAACTATTCGAGAAACATTTCAGATCCCCACCCCTTAACCATATATATTCTGGTTTTCTTATGATAAGACACATTCAGTGACACCAACCGAGGAGTCACCCAGGGTATGCCCGGGCCATGCTCCACCCCTCAACTTCACAAAAGACCATATATCTGAGAAACTGTTCAGAGCCCTACCCCTAAACCATAATATATTCTTGTTCCTTATGATAAGAGGCAATCAGTGACACCAGCATTGGGGACTCCCGGGGTGCCACCAACCATGTCCCACCCCTTTACTTCATTTAAAGCCATATATCTCAGAAACTGTTCAGATCCCCACCCCTTAACCATATACATTCTTCTTCCTTACGATTAGTCCCCACTTGATAATAGGCCGTATATCTCAGAAACCATTCAAAAACCCACCCAATAATCACATATATTCTTGTTCATTGTTATTAGACACATTCAGTCACCCCCATCTTCGGGGGTCCGCAGGGGCCATTTCTCTCCCATCCACTTCATAAAAGGGCCTCATATCTCAGAAACCGTTCAGCATTCATTGACAGCAATCTTGGGCTTTTCTGGGATCTACCATGCCCGATCCACTGCTTAAAAAGCCTTACATCTCAGGACCCATACATATCCCCCCCGCTAAACCATAATGTCTCTGTTCCTTTTGATAAGATGCATTTGGTGACACCAACCAGGGCTCCATTGGGTTCATGCCTCACCCTCTCTACTTTCTAAAACACCTTATATTTCAGATACAGTCCACATGAGTGCTCATTTGGGTATGGGGTTTGTTTGGGAGACTTTAAAACTGGTAGATTAAAATCATATCCTGTTAAAATACTGTGTCATGGGCAGTGCCCACCTGAGCTCTGGTTTATGAAATTTAGCTCTTTGGGTTGTTTGCTATGGCAAGTTAAGAATTTCCATTGACTTATAAATGGGGAAAATTGAAAAATGACATTTATGCCTTTCAAGATATTTTGTCAAACTTACATAGAAATGTTCCTTTACTAATGTTCTTTTAGGCCTATTAGTTGCCACAGATGGGAAATTGTCAATTGTCATCTGTTGTCCTACAACAACACATTCAAGCGACATCAGACCTCTGAAGCCACTAGGCTGATTGGGTCCAAATTCTATCTGTAGTATCCTTGGGCACAGGGCTCCCATGGTTAATTAAAATACATTGCTGCCAGTGGGCAGTGCCCCATGAGCTCTGGTGAGCATAGTGGCCCATGGGCCTCTTGGTTTTTAGTTTACCTTGGCTCCAGCACCCCCTGTATACACCATACAACCAATCAGCTGACTAGGGAGATCAGATGCATCTGAACATGTCATGTGCGGTAATGGAAACAGGTAAGAGGACTATTTTTTTTTCTCATTTTGTTCCTATTTAGAAAAAGATCTATGAGTTTTGTAAGAAGAAAAGTATACTTTACTGCTATTTTGGCTGTGTCGTTCTATTAAAAGACAGCTCCTACTGCCTGAAAGTTATACATTTTAACAGGAAATATCGCTTGAGGAACACAAAACCCAGTTTGAATCGCCAAGATCTTGGCTTCGGATTTGTCGAATTACATCATGGATGTGCCTGTATAAACAATAAACATTCCTGGTCACGTAATTACAAAAGATATTATTCAAATCAAACATGTTATACCACAATATTGCCTCTAACACATCTTGGGTCGGATTTTATGGATGCAACCGACTTCAGTGTGTATTTCTATACGCCCGTTTGAAAAACGAAAAGTCATATCATGTTATGCTCCCCCCCCCCCCCCCCCCCCAGTCGTCCGTCCATCCTGTCCGTCCATCTGTAAAACGTTTCGTTTCCGGATAACTCCTATAGTTTACATCCGATGAAGCTGAAAATTCATACATAGTTAGACCATGATGAGGGGCAGCGCATATTTTTTTCGAGGTTACAGTCCACCAAATATTAACAGAGTTGTGCCCCTTTGAAATTTTTTGAAAACTTTTTGTTTCCAGATAACTCCTCCTACAGTTTACATCCGATCAAGCTGAAACTTCATACATAGTTATTAGATGATGTGGGCAGCGCATATTGTTTGAGGATACGGTCCACCAAATACTAATAGAGTTATGTCCCTTTGAAAATTTTTATAACCTTTTCATTCGGATAACTCCTCCTACAGTTTACATCCGATCAAGCTGAATCTTCATACATAGTTAGACCATGATGTTGGGCAGCGCATATTGTGTCCTGGTTACGGTACACTAAATAATAATAGAGTTATGCCCCTTTGAAAATTTTTGAAAACGTTTCGTTTCCGGATAACTCCTCCTACAGTTTACATGCGATCAAGCTGAAACTTCATACATAGTTAGACCATGATGTGGAGCTGCACATATTGTTTAGAGGGTATGGTCCACCAAATAATAATAGAGTTACGCCCCTTTGAAATTTTTTGTAAAATTTTCGTTTCTGGATGACTCCTACATTTTACATCCGATTTAGCTGAAACTTTATATATAATTAGACCATGATGTTGGGCAGCACATATTTTTTCTACGTTATGCTCCACCAAATAATAATAGAGTTATCTGTAACTATTTTGTTTCTGGATAACTCCTACATTTTAGATCTGATGATGTTGAGCATTTACATACAGTAAGACCATGATATGGAACAGTCCATATTGTTTTGAGCTTACGGTCTGCCAAATATTACCAGAGTTATACCCCTTTCACAGATTTTTCTAAACATTCCATTTCTGGATAACTCCTCTTACATTTTACATCTGATGAAGTTGAAACCTTTACATCTAGTAAGACCATGATGCGGAACAGTGCATATTATTTTGAGGTTACAGTCCGCCAAATATTACCAGTTATTTCCCTTTCACATATTTTTCTGAACATTTTTTGTTTCTGGATAATGCTTCCCACATTTTACAACTGATGAAGCTGAAACTTAACGTATAGTTAGACTATGTTGTGGAGCAGTGCATATTATTTCAAGGTTACAGTTCACCACTTATTGCCAAGCGCATTATTATTTCAAGGTGACAGTCCACCACTTATTGTAAGATTTATGTCTATTATTTTGAGGTTATGGTCCACCAAATGTTACCGACTATTACAATTTGTTGGAGACAGGTAGTTTGAGCCATTGAGGGTTAGTAATAGTGCCAGGTAAGAATATATGGAGCACATATTGTTCATTGGTTACATTACATAAACCCAAACTTGTAAAACAGTCAGTATATATATATGCGCCATCTTACTAATTGCCAGAGCGTATAATGCCCCGCTTGCGGGCCCTTGTTAGAGGAAGCAACCGACTTCGGAGATCTTTCGTCAAAAATGATGCAACCGACTTCGGAATATGCTACAGAAAATGATGCAACCGACTTTTGTGAAATAAGAGCACGGGCAGTATGGAATAAAGAAACCTTTAGCAATGTTGTTGCAGTGTTGTGTGCTTGGCCAGGTTACCTTATCTTTTCTTAGGAAAATCAGTCGCTGGCAGTTCTGTCTTCTTTTAAGGTGGACAGTTGATGTTTTCTTGGACCCTTGACAAAGCATTCCCTACGAAATCACTTGTGTGCCAAACAATGACACCATTCTCCCTGCCCAAATTGCTTGACTCTTTTTGGTTAGCATACGGCTCTCATGGACGAGAGATGGAATTGTTGATAAGACCTTGGACATGCTCATAGCAGATTAAATCTTTGGGGGGGGGAATACTGGGAAAATGCTGTACACTCGGTCAATAATGTTAATCAGAGCACCAGTGAGTTGATAATCTAAGAGGGTGTCTTAGACCTTGTTGTAAGCAAACAGTGTAGGCCCTGATCTGACGCCGCGTTCGTAGTGTTCTGGTCTTGGTCTACCGCCCTTTGCAAAAAAAAAAACAATTTAAAATTCCAAACCAGATTCTAAAGGTAATCCTCTTACACAACACTTACCACCAACCTAAGCGATAAGAATAGAATGGCTGTTTTTACAATCTGAGACCGATTACCGATCAAAACAGCTCGCCTGATGATTATTAGTACTTTGTGCTAATGTGTGCTTAAAAGGTGAACTACATTCTGAGTAAGGCAAATAGAGGTGCCACATTCTACCCTGTTTGCTTTAAGAGCTAGACTGAAAACAGTCACAGAGTCAAAACAGAAATGTCGATGAACAGTCTCCTAATAAGTCTGCAAAATGTCTTGCTTTCTGTTTCTCCAAAAACGGTGGATACACAAACAATGACGAAATCCAACTGAAAGTATGTGATTAGCAAATGATATATTGCTTAGTAGGATCCTCTGTAGACTACTATCCGCCTGCAATCACTGTCATTATTCAAGTTACATCGGAAATTAGTGGACGCAACGTCTAGATTGGCATAAAGACGTAAATTCGATGTTTATTCAAAATTCTACAGCAATAGTGTTTGTTTTCTTATTTCACAAAAGTCGGTTGCATAATTTTCTGTCGCATACCACGAAGTCGGTTGCATTATTTTCGACGAAAGATCTCCAAAGTCGGTTGCTTCCTCTAAAAATACACACCGATGGTGGTTGCATCCATAAAATCCGACCCAATATGTGTTTGAGGCAATATTGTCAGAAAACGTGTTTGGTTTGAATAATATCTTTGGTTATTACGTGACCAGGATTGTTTATTGTTTATACAGACACCTCCAAGATGTAATTCGACAGCGCAGAAGCCAAGATCTCGGCGATTAAAAGTGGGTTTGGTGTTCCTCACGCGATATTTCCGGTTTAATTGTATAATTTTCAGGCAGTTGGAGCTGTCTTTTAATAGAACGACAACAGTCAAAATAGCAGTAAAGTAGAAGTAAAACAAAGATCAGGAATCGATACAATTTACTTACTTCACCCACCAAAGACACCAAAGGGAAAGAAATGCAAACATGAAGCGACCAGACCATAATGGAAATCTAAACAAAGGATGGCCATAAGGACAGTTACTTTCCCACAAAATGGCCAAATGGCCATCCAAAAAAAAGACACAAGTGATACACACAGTAAGTAATAACAAACAACAACATAAATAAACCGGCACAGAAGAACCGCCTTGGAACGGTCAGTGGAAAGAATTCCACTGGGGGGGCTTAAATCGATTTTACATGGCCATAATCCTCGCCCTTACCTCTGTCGCGGTATTTTGTTTAGTCCGCATGAAGGCTTCCTAACTCATCAGTGTAACATCTCCGAGAACATACAAATAAAAAAACTACAGAGATGAAACAAGGTTGAGGACTCGACAGCATACAACAACAGAATTGCTGGAGCAGAAGAAAACCAAAAGTTAGACTCCGAGGGGCCCGACCAAAGACGGAGCATCAGGGGCCAACCAACATAAAGAATACTAAAATAAAATAAAATTCCATTTATGTTTTTAACGCTGGAAACGTCATATAATCTTAAGCCCGACCCACAGGTGTGCAATCAAAGAGGGAAGCAAAGTTGCCAACCGTGATTGGGTCAACCACCATGCATGCAGTCTGTTTTATAATATTTATTTAGTATGCTTTTCTTCTCCCCAAACTTTCAGCTCATAGATCTTTTTCTAAATAGGAACAAAATGAGAAAAAATCGTCCTCTTACCTGCCTCCAATACTGCACGTGACGTGTTTAGTTGCATTTGATCTCCGTAGTCGGCTGTTTGGTTGTATGGTGGATACAGGGGGTGTCCAGGGGAACTTATAGTATAGTTGGTCGTCCGTCCACACCTTTGACCAGTTATATCTCTGCAACCTGCAGGCTGATCTCGACCATTTCTCATCTGTAGTAAGCCTCTGGTGGGGCATTGATGACGTAAGCTTTTTTTCGAAATGGAACAAAAACTTTGGTTGCTATGCCAACCACATCGTCCCAGAGACCTACAATGGGAAAATGCTTGTCATCATCGTAGCACCTTCAGTTTTGATCGGATCTTTCTGAAACTTATATGTAAGGTGGTTGGGGATAAAAACTCGAATGGGTTTGAAAACCAGCCAAGTCGGCCCATTAATCATAGAGTTACATCCCCTTGATTGCTAAAAATGCCTACTTTTGACCTTGTCATCACCGTAGCCCCTTCGGTTTTGATCGGATCTACATGAAACTACATACAAGTAAGTAAGGGTTAAAATTTGTTTGATGTCGATGAATTACTTACGGAGTTATGTCCCCTATTTTGCTGAAAATGCTTATTTTTGAACTTGTCATCACAGTAGCCCCTTCAGTTTTGATCGGATCTTCTTGAAACTTAGAAACAAGTAAGGCAGTGATCAAAGCTCGGATGCGTTCGAAATCTAGCGATGTAGGTCGATTACTCACGGCGTTTTGTCCCCTACTTTGCTGAAAATGCTTATGTTTGACCGTGTCATCACCGTAGCCCCTTCAGTTTTGATGGGATCTTCTTGAAACTTACACATTAGCAAGTCAAGGATAAAAGCTCGAATGAGTTAGAAAACGGGTGAGGTCAGCTTATTCGTCATAGAGTTATGTAACTTTGTTTGGTTATGTCACTTTGTTTGCAGAAAATGCCTGTTTTTGACCTTGTCATCGACGTAGCCTCTTCACTGTTTATGCCCCGCCATTCAAAAAATGGTGGGGAATTATGTTATACCCTGTGAAGTTTTGAGTGTCCGTCCATCCATCTGTCAGTCCGTCAGCGATTCATAGTTTCATGTCCGCTCCATAACTCTGATAACATTTGAGACATTTTCACGAAACTTCACAGGTAAGTAGAGCACTAAGGGACAACGTGCCAAATAATGAACTGTAACTCTGATTTTCCTACTTTGGGAGTTGTTGCCCTTTGAGCATTGAACATAGCCATTTCTGTCATAGTTGCGATATCGTTTGAGATATTTCCATTAAACTTAAAAGATATGTAGAGGACCATGAGACGCATGCATAACATATGAACCATAACTCTGATTTTTCGTCTTTTGGAGTTATTGCCCTTTGAACTTGGAATAAAAGTGCAGCTATCAGTTACGTGTCCGCTCCATAACTCTGATATCGTTGAGATATTTTCACGAAACTTCACAGATATGTAGAGCACTATGAAACGATGTGCAGAACATATGAACCGTAGCTCTGATTTTTTTACTTTTGTCGTTATTGCCCTTTGAACTTGGAATATAGCTGTAGCTATCAGTTACGTGTACACTCCATAAGTCTGATACCGTTTGAGATATTTTCACAAAACTTCACAGGTATGTAGAGCACCATGAGATGACATGCAGAACATATGAACCTTAACCCTGATTTCCTCCTTTTGGAGTAATTGCTCTTTGAACTTTGAATATAGCTGCTACTATCAGTTTCGTATCCCCTCCATAACTCTGATACCATCTAAGATATTTCATGAATTTTCACAGATATGTAGCGCACTATGAGACAGCATGCACAACATATGAACCGTAACTATGGTTTTCCTACTTTTGGAGTTGTTGCCCTTTGAACATTGAACATAGCCATTTCTGTCATGTAGTCTGTTTGAAGCACTATATCTCCTGAACATAAGGATTGATTCTGACCAAATTCGCATGGTTGCATCACTAGTATGGGGGAAACGGCCATTTCATGACTACTCCTTAACTTCTATACCGTTTGAGATATTTTCGGGAAACGTCACAGATATGTAGAGCACCATGAGACGACATGCAGAACATATGAACCATAACTGTGATTTTTCTTCTTTTGGAGTTATCGCCACTTGAACATTGAACATAGCCATTTCTTTCATGTAGTCTGTTTGAAGCACTATATCCCCTGAACACAATGATTGATTCTGACCAAATTCGCATGGCTGCATCACTAGTATGGGGGAAACGGCCATTAGGTTTTGATGACCTTGACCATTTCAAGGGCACAGACCTTTCCCCCACCCAAACTGACCAAAGATTTGACTAGATTTTGAAGACGAACTTATTTTAAAGGGCACTGGCCTCCAAAAACAGAAAATGAGAATTTTAATTCTGGTTTACTTTGTTTTGAAGCCATGGCTCTTTGAACTTTGAAAATAGTCATCTCAGTTATGTATTCATGTCAACTTTGTAACTCGTGTAACTGACTTCAACACTCGTATTAATTTGTTACCTGCTAAACTTCTTAATCGGGGTTATCAATATCATAAACTACGCAAAGCCTTTTCAAATTTCTATAGACGTCATTCCGATTTTAATTTCAGAATTTAATGTTGGACTTAAATCTCTTCTGCAACAAGGTCTATCGGAACTCAAATTTTGTGGTGACTTAGTATATGAATTCAGAAAAATATATAAATGCAATGACTTCAGCACCCAATTTCGTAAAACCATTCTTCCATATAAAAATATAGGGTACAACAAAAATATTATATGACAGACTGCATGAATGGTAGTTAGGCCAATCACGGTTTTTCAACTTTGCTTCCCTCGTTAATTGCACGCCAGTGGGTTGGGCCTCAGATTCTATGACGGTTCCAGCGAAAAGGCTTACTGAGAATAAAAATTATCAAAATTTTATGTAATGCTAGTTGGTGCCTGATGCTCTGTTCTGGTCGGGCCCATTGGAGTCGAACTATTGGTTTTACTCCAGCATTTCGGTGGTATCTTGCTGTCGAGTCCTCATCGTAGTTTCATCTCTGTGGTTGTTTAATTTTTTGTGTTCACAGGGATGTTGCACTGATGCTTTAGGAGGCCTTTGTGCGGACTGAACAAATTATTTGTCTTAATTGCGACAGAAACAAGGGCGAGGATTATGGCCACGTAAAATCAGTTTAAATTCCCCAGTCGAATTCGTTTCACTGACCGTTCCAAGGCGGTTGTTCTGTCGTGGTTATTTTTGTTATGGTTTGTCTTTGAGTGTGTGTTTCGCTTATATCATATTGATTTGGATAGCCAATTGGCCATTTTGTGGGAAAGTAACTGTCCTTAAGTCTTTCCGCTATTTATGTTTCCATTAAGGTCTAGTTGTTTCATGTTTGTGTTTCTTTCGCTTTGGTGTCTCTGATAGGATCTGTGGGTTAATTGTATCGATTCCTGATCATTGCTTTCACTTCTATTTTGCATTTATTCTCCACAAAATGTCCAAGGGTATAGTAGTCGCAGACAAAATTGACTAGGCGGAGCTATTCACGTATTGTCAATATATGTAAAATTCGCTGAGGCCACCAGAAGATTCAGTAGGGTGCCTTTCGCATGCTTTCTTCAAGCGGACCAAATAGCCATATACGACAGCTTTGTTTGTGTTACAGCTGAATTCACACAATCGGCTGACTTGGTTTGCCTTTTTGTTAATAGAACATTCCAAGGGCAGGTGCAAACTATAGCTCCGCCTAGTCTTATCAGTGACTACTATACTGGCTATCTTAAAAAGTGTATATTTAGCTTATGTATTAATTGTCAACCAAGGTCCAACAGGTAAATGGTCCAAGTTTTACACCCTAGTTGATCCAAGTTGGACCCACTTGGACAAGTCCGAGTGATCCAAGTGTTTTGATCCGTGTGACTCCGTCCAAGTCAAAGTGGTCCAAGTGATTTGACCCATGTGACACCGTCCAAGTCCAAGTGGTCCAAGTGACACTTACCCATGAAATCAATGATCACAAAGGACAAGAAAATATAAACTATTCTGTGATGAATGGTGTGTCCCAGTAAAATTGATGCGGGTCCGACCGCCCCTAGTTATAAACCTTTGTGGCTTCTTTGGGCGGTAGAGCTTGAGATGTCATTTCATGTCAATGATGGATAAAAGTCACATAAAATCGGAAGCAATGTCTAAAGAATGAGCTCTGTAAATACAATACATTAGCTCAAGTGACCGATATGGCGTCATCATAGTCCTCTCGTTTTACCTTCTTCAGTTGTATTAGCCCCCGCCCATCGGAGCATGAAGAAATATATGAGCTGCATGATGCTTCCACGCATTGCTGAAACCGACCAACACACGAGTACTGATAAACCGCTTAGAGGATCTAAAATAGAAGTAGAGGCAATGATCAGGAATTGATACAATTAACCCACAGCTCCCATCAGAGACACCAAAGGGAAATAAATACAAACATGTAGCAACAGACCCAAATGGAAACACCCACAGCAGAAAGCCAAAAGGACAGTACTGTCCAACACAATGGCCAATCCAAAATAAAATAATATAAGCGACCCAAACACCCAAAGACAAACCATAACAAAAATAAAACCAACAAAAGAACTTGGAAAGGTCAGCGAAAACGAATTCCACTGGGGGCTTAAATCGATTTTACGTGGCCACAATCCTTGCCCTTACTTCCGTCGTGATTAAGACAAACATTTGTTCAGCCAACATGAAGGCCTCCTAACTCATCAGTGCAACATCTCCGTGAACACAAAAGTCAAACAACCACAGAGATGAAACAACGGTGAAGACTCGACAGCAAGAAACAACAGAAATGCTGGAGCAAAAGAAAACCAACAGTTAGACTCCGATGGGCCCGACCAGAGACAGAGCATCAGGTACCAACCAACAAAAGCCTTTACGTTGGAACCATCATAGAATCTGGGGCCTGACACACCGGCGTGCAATTAAAGAGGGAAGCAAAGTTGTCAACCGTGACTGGGTTAACTACCATGCATGCAGTCTGTCGTATAACGTTTATGTTGTACCCAATCTTTTTATATCAAAGAATGATTTTACGAAATTGGGTGCTGAAGTCACTGCGGGTATAAATGTTTCTGAATTTATATACTATGTCACCATAAAATTCGGGTTCAGATAGACCTTGTTGCAGAAGAGATTTAAGTCCAGTATCTAATTTTGAACTTATATCAGAATTTATTAGGATGGCGCACATGGAACATCACCATCCAAATAAGGAAAGTTTACAATCTCAAAATCAAACTCATCGCGTTTATCCTAAATTTTGCAAGAAACAAAGATAGATGTAAATCCAAAACGGGGCCTCGGTATCAGACGAATTGCTTTATTTAACTGAAGTTCTAGGGGGTAAATTTGACTGATCAAGCCATCGAAATAGGTATTATCAATATTTAAGTATTTAATATTCAAGCCTGCAAGGCAATGCGGTGCGAGTCGGCCCCTCCATGCTTATAAACCCTATTGGTTTCATTGGGCGTCAGGGCTTGAGAGGTCATTTCATCTCAATGTCGGGTAAAATGCCCACAAAATTGGAAGCAACGTCTCCAAAATGACCTTTACAGTGTTGACGTGGACGTCAAACAAACAAAACTTCAGTTGTATCGTTGAGGAGATACCTGTCATGTCTCCCACCACTTTCTCAAGGGATAAAACTTCATCAGCTTTTTATTACTTTATTTTTGTTTTGTTTTGTCTAACACGCATTAATAAAGGACGAAATGTATTTTTTAAAAGATTTTTTCCATTCTTCATTCTAGGACACTTTGGGAAGAGATCCAGCCTCAGAAATTAAATTAGAAGATCACTGCAAGTACAAGTAAGTAGGCTATTAAATAAAAAAACTGTATGAATGCTGTATAAATACCGTAAAATCTATAACAGAAGCCCTGGCGAGTTTTAGAACCATTACCTTTCATGAAAAGTGGGATGGGCTTTTTGGTAGATAAAATAGAAGCGAAGCCAATGATCAGGAATCGATACAATTAACCCACAGCTCCCATCAGAGACACCAAAGGCAAAGAAACACAACCATGAAACGACAGACCCTAATGGAAACTTCAATAGCGGAAAGCCAAAATAACAGTTACTTTCCCACAAAATGGCCCATTGGCTATCCAAAACAAAATAGTGTAAACGATACAAACACCCATAGACAAACCATGAATGCCTCCTAACTCTACAGTTACAGTTCAGAGGCTACAGTTCCCAGGAAAAGCCATTAAAACATCCCAAAACTGCAATATCTCGCAAATGGCCGTCGTCTAAAAGACAGGACTGGACTATATAAGGGAGCACAGGAAAACCTGAGTCATTCTTTGTCTGACCTTTGAAGGGTTAACATCAAGTTCTATTTAGCTGATTGGCTGTGAATCGAGAGCTATTGTGAATTCACAATGATTGACATTTTTATAATAAGTGATTGACAGCTCTGCTCTGTTTGAAGCTAACCTTGTTACCTCAATTATGTAACAGCAGGCACACTCCAAAATTGGTTTCAAAAGATAAACAAATCAATTTAGTCATGATTAATGTATTTAGTTTTAAAAAGCAAAATACAAACATATTTCATAAAGGTTAATTATATAGCATATTTTGTTCTAATATAAAAAAATAAAGCTTCAAATTTGTTGAAAAATTATTAGTTGACACTATAGAAAACAGCTTCTTCTGACAAATAAATAAATAAGTAAATAAAAATGTTTAAATGAAAGAATTGTTTTTAAATTTGATATAACAGAAAGATTTTTTTTCCATTCTTCTTCTTGTTTTTCTTCTTATAAAAGAAGAAAAATAAGAAGTAAAATGAATTTTACACAGTCAGTCTTAGTAAAATAAATAAAATAAAATTGACACAGCTAAACAAATGATGGAATGGCTGAATGAATAAATCAGATGTCCAGACTTATCCCATTCTAATCTCATTTTAGCTTTTTATGCCCCCGCCATTCGAAGAATGGTGGAAAGGGCATATAGCGTTGCCACTGTCCGTCCGTCCGTCCGTCCGTCCGTTTGTCCGTGCGTCCGAAACTTAAACGCGGTCAATAACTTCTTTATTTCTTGATGGATTTTAAAATTACTCGGCAGAAATGTTAACCATCATTAGACGACGTGTCCCGTGCAAAACCCAGGTCCGTACCTCCAAGGTCAAGATCATACTTAGAGGTCAAAGGTCAAAAAAAGGGTCCGAAACTTAAACGCAGTCAATAACTTTCTTATTTCTGGATGGAATTTGAAATTACTTTGTAGAAATGTTAACAATCATGAGACGATGTGTCACATGCAAAACCCAGGTCCGTACCTCCAAGGTCAAGGTCATACTTAGAGGTCAAAAGTCTAAAAAAGTGTCCGAAACTTAAACGCAGTCAATAACTTTCGTATTTCTGGATGGATTTTTTAATTACTTTGAATAAATGGTAACCATCATGAGACGATGTGTTACATGCAAACCCAGGTCGTACCTCCAAGGTCAAGGTCATACTGAGAGGTCAAAGGTCAAAAAAAGGGTCCGAAACTTAAACGCAGTCAATAACTTTCTTATTTCTGGATGGAATTTGAAATTACTTTGTAGAAATGTTAACAATCATGAGACGATGTGTCACATGCAAAACCCAGGTCCGTACCTCCAAGGTCAAGGTCATACTTAGAGGTCAAAAGTCTAAAAAAGTGTCCGAAACTTAAACGCAGTCAATAACTTTCGTATTTCTGGATGGATTTTTAAATTACTTTGAATAAATGTTAACCATCATGAGACGATGTGTTACATGCAAAACCCAGGTCGTACCTCCAAGGTCAAGGTCATACTTAGAGGTCAAAGGTCAAAAAAAAGGGTCCGAAACCTAAACTTATTTCTGGATGGATTTTGAAATTATTTTGAAGAAATGTTAACCATCCTGAGACAATGTGTCACATGCAAACCCAGATCCGTACCTCCAAGGTCAATGTCATACTTAGAGGTCAAATGGCATAAAAAGGGTCCAAAACTTAAACACGGTCAATAACTTTCTATGGATGAATACGAACATAGACATATTTGTTATTATTATTATACCATAATTATATAGCACTCTTTTCATATAGAAAAAAAAATATAAATATGTATTTCAGGCGGGGGCATCCATGTCCTATGGACGCATTTCTAGTTTTAAATAAAATATAGACATTGGGCGCTCGTTAGAATTGTCTTAATCAGGTAGTTCTAACCAACACCCACAATATACTATCAAGTATGAGTATACATTTGTATGGCCTCAATGAGGAAACTCAAATGAGCCCCCACAATATACTATAGAGTGTTGGTACTTTGTCTATTTCTAATGAGTACAAGGACTAGCATTTTACACATACAAATGTTCAATGAGGCGGTTCTAACGATTTTTATGCCCCCGCATCGGAAGATGCCGGGGGGATAGAGTTTTTCGGTTTTCCGTACGTGCGTCCGTGGGTATGTGCGTACGCTTTCCGAATGTATGTCCTGTATGAAAGTGTACGTACGTACGTACGTAATCCTGTTAGACTCCGGTTAAGGTTTTTGTACAAGGTAGAACTTGAGCTCATATTTTCCAAACCATACAATAGATTTGGTTTATATTTAGTATGATGATAGATATAGGTCCAAAGTTTTATTCAGCAATACCCCCACCCATGCCCATGACCTCAAGGTCAAGGTCACGAACTTAGAAATTTCTAACGTTTAAGACACAGGTTAAGGTATTTGTACCACGTAGAACTTGAGATCATATTTTCAAAACCATACAATGGATTTGGTTTATATTTAGTATGATGATAGATATAGGTCCAAAGTTTTATTCAGCAATACCCCCTCCCATACCCATGGCCTCTAGGTCAAGCTCGTAATGTTTAAGACAGAGGTTAAGGTATTTGTACCAGGTAGAACTTGAGCTCATATTTTCCAAACCGTGCAATGAAATTGGTTCACATTCGGTATGATGATACATATAGGTCCAATGGTTTATTCAGCAATACCCCCATTCATACCCATGACCTCAAGGTCAACGTCACAGACTTAGAAAATTTTTAATCTTTAAGACTTTGGTTAAGGTATTTGTACCACATTGAACTTGAACTTTTATGATTAATTTGGTTCATATTTGGTTTGATGATAGATGCAGGTCCAAAGTTTTATTCAGTAATACCCCCACCCATGCCTATGACTTCAAGGTCAAGGTCGCAGACATAGAAATTTTCAAATTTAAGTATTTCCAAAATTTATAATGGATTTGCTTCAAACAATATATATATATATTGACTTACATATTGAAAATTTGTCTGTAACCAGATGTTTCTAGTGGACTCGTACCAATATTATACAAATTATACCCCTGTGGCCAAAAATGGCCCCACCCTGGGGCTCACTGGTTTTACATAGACAGAAGGCCCAAGCCTTTGATATTTGATATTAAGCTTCATATTTAGTAGACCTCTACCAAGATTGTTCAAATCATAGACCTGGGATCAACATGTAAACCTCTTAGCTCAGGTGAGCAGATAGGACCATCATGGTCCTCTTGTACGTAGATTTATATAGAGATAATCTTTGAAAAATCTTCTTCTCTGAAACAGCAAGGCCCGGGTCTTGGATATTTGGTGTGAAGCTTCATCTAGTTGACCTCTATCAAGATTGTATAAATTATAGCCCTGAGGCCAAAAATACCCCCACCCCTGGGCCATTTGGTTTTACATAGGCTTCTGTAGGGAATATCTTTAAAAAATCTTCTTCTCTGAAACCGCAAGGTCTTTGATATTTTGTATGACGCTTCATCTATAGGACCTTTGCCAAGATTGTTCAAATTATAGCCTTTGTTGATAGTTGTATGAACCTTCACCTTTTTAGACCTCCCTCAACATTATGCACATTATAGCCCTGGTGTCAATAATGGCCCTCCCCGGGGCCCACTTATTATTCTATGGATCAGGTGAGTGATCCAGGGCCATCAGCGCCCTATTGTTCCTACCTCTTTTTATTTATAACCTTTCTTTATTTCGGGGGAAAATGTTGAAAGACTATTGTATACATTGAATCATGTATTCATTTACTGCGTTTTTATTTATCATTTCAGGTATCTTTTCAATTTCCGAGGAGTTGCAGCCAGCTTCCGATTTAAGCATTTATTCTTATGCAATAGTGTTGTGTTCCATGTTGGCGATGATTGGTTGGAGTTTTTCTACCCGGCCATGAGACCCTGGGTCCATTACATTCCAGTTTCGAGAAGCCTTACTGAAGTCAGGTAACTTCACTACGATATATTTTGTATTAGGTGTCACTAGAAGATAGTATAGGGTTGCTCATGTTTTTAAAGACATCAGCATTTGCCGGTTGTTTAAGAAGGTACACCTCGTCGTCCGTCAACCATTTTCAAATGTCTTCTTCTCTAAAAAAACAGGACCAATTTCAGTTTAATTACATATGCCGCCTCCTGAAAATGGGGAAGCAAAAAGGTTGCAAGACTGGTTGCCACCATGCAAATATGCTAAAAGATTTAAAAATCTACTTCAGAACTACTTGGTCGATTGTCTTGAAACTTGGTATGTTGCATTGGGTGAGTGAGTACTACAAAATATGCAAAAACGATGATCCTAGATTGAAGTTGACCTATTCAACGTACGGCCCCCGCTCATCGGGGCTTGAAGAAATAGATCGGCTGCATGATGTTTCCACGCAGAGCTGAAACCGACCCTCACACGAGTACTGGTAAACAGCTTAGAGAATCTAGTCGGACCGCCCATGCTTATAAACTAATCTAAATGTCGGGTAAAAGACCCACAGTATTGGAAGCAACGTCTCCAAAATGACCTTTGCGTCTCTCTTAACTTGAGGCTATACTCAGCATACTCTCCGTCCTTACATTGATTCTGAAATTAATCATAAACGCCGTTTCTTCAAACTATCCTTCATTAATAAGGGTATGGATTTTATAGATTTGCCCAGTATCTTTCGTGAGAGCTCGGTGCTTTCTTCCATTCCTGCTTACTTTCAAAATACTGAAACACCTATAATTTGCTATTAATATAACAAACCTGTTAGATCTATCATTTTTAATTTCAATAAACTTGTTTCAGATCTTGATATTGATACTAATACTCCTGATTCATGTGATTGTAAAAACTCAAAGTATTGCTATCCTGCTGCTGGTCATGTAATTACTGGCAATTTGAAAATTATTCCTGATTCTAGGATAAGGAATATAATTTCTAAAGGACCGAAATATCAGTTGCCTTCTAAAATTGATTTCAGTAAATGTAGAGATAAAATCGCTGCTGCCTTGAATGAATTCGGTAATCGATGGTGTAAGCGAGAGTATGTTGAGCATAAAGCCCTTAAGGACTGGAAACTTAGCATTTTAAAACTAGTGAATAAACACATTTCTTTCTATTCTCAAAATACTAACTTATTACCTCCTAAGCCTAAGAAGTCTTTACGCCATCTTAAACTAGGTATTCAAGAATTGCATAAGAAGTTTGTTTTGGCCCCTGCAGACAAGGCCGCTAACAACGTCGTCGTTGTGTGACGGCTCCACTATGTTAACACGCTTAAGCAGGAGCTTGGTGGTACTAAGGCCTATGAACTTCAGCCTTTAGCTGAAGAGAGAGCTATAGTAGATAAACATATTTATCATTCAGGCCAAGACAAGCTTCCTACGCTATACTGGTTACCAAAACTTCATAAAAGACCTTACAAAGTACGGTTTATTGCAAATTCTAGCTCTTGCACTACCACTGAACTTTCTAAATCATTAACTTCCTGTCTTACTGCTATTAAAATGCATGTGATTAAATATTGTGTTAAAGTCTTTGAAAGATCAGGAAGAAATCTGTTTTGGTCTATAAAAAAAATCGAATGAGGTTTTAAATAAATTGAAATCCAGACGTTTTCTTGCTTCAAGTCTGTCTGCTTACGATTTTTCCACTCTTTACACTACACTTCCTCATTATCTTATAAAAGAAAAAGCTTAATGATTTAATTGAATGGGCTTTTCACAGAGAAGATTCTCTCTATCTTGCATGTATTGTCAGAAATGCATTTTTTACTTCTAAAGAGCATAAGAATTATACACGTTGGTCATGTCAGAAAGTGTGTGATGCCCTAACCTTTCTACTTGACAATATTTATATTAGATTCGGTACTAAGTTATTTAGACAAATTGTGGGTATTCCGATGGGTACTAATTGCGCACCTCTTGTTGCTGATCTGTTCTTGTATTGTTATGAAAGAGACTTCATGTTGTCGCTTTCCATTGATAACCAATCTGAAATCATTGAAGCTTTTAGATATTTAGATGATTTATTAAATATTGACAATACTTACATTGATTGTTTGATCTGTCAGATTTATCCCCTAGAACTTCAGTTAAACAAGGCAAATTCCTCTGATACCGAGGCCCCTTTTTGGATTTACATTTATCTATTGTAGATGGATTTGTTTCTGGCAAAATTTATGATAAACGTGATGATTTTGATTTCGAGATTGTAAATTTTCCTTTTTTGGATGGTGATGTTCCTCGTGCGACATAGTACGGGGTTTATATTTCGCAGTAAATTCGATTCGCTAGAGTGTCTAGTCATGTAGCCGACTTCAACACTCGTAATAAATTTTTAACCGCTAAAGGAGCAGTCCCTGTAAGGCCCATTTTATGGCCACTTTTGATTTTCTTTATACTTTGCATACTCATCATAGGATGTATTTGCTGTAATGTGGTGAAATTTCAGATCCACAGATGTAATGTTATTGGCTCTATGAGCAACCAAAGTGGGTGGGGTAATTCTATCCCATTGAGAGATCTGTGGTTATTACGCTATTATCTCTACCACAAAGCATCCTGGCAAGTGGGTCTTTTTAATATTGTTTAGACCTTTGCAGATGTTAAACACAATGTATATGATTTTGTGCAAAAATTCTTCACTTTACCACTATACTCACTTATAAATCGTACCTAAATTTCAGCTAAATTTACTGACCGTCTTTACGCAAAACCACAACATAAGTTTATTTCCAAAGCTATTGCAAAAGTACTTGACAGGGATAATTAAAACATAAGAGGCAATGCTAAATTATGAGCATTTCTTTCTTCTATGATTATTTATAGAGTTATCTGCCACTGAATCCATTTTTTGTTCATATTTTCTGTCATTTAAAATCTATAAATATATGGCAAAAAGATTCTTCAAAACAGTCAAAAACTCCGCAAACAATGGTTTTCTGTCCATCTAATGAAGCTATTAGGTGATTTGTAAATATCTTCTTTAATAATGGCTTAAACAATATGGGTGGGTTAAGTACACCTCTTTGCTATATCTACTGCAAATATTCCTTGGCTTTTTGTCAACCCATCTTCTCAAATCATACTAGTGAGTGAGGAGTTAGCAATAGTGCATACTATAATTGATGGTAGAAACAATAATTGTTCACATTCGTTAAACCAGAAATGTCTTGCAATAAAGAAATTGATCTTTTATTGAGTGACAACACTTATTTTTACATGAGTTTTTTATATTTATTCTTTTGCTCTACATCACATTCTATTAAAAGTAAATAGCCTCGATAGCTCAGTGGCTTACACTCGAAAGCTCAGTGGCTTACACTCGATATCTCACTGGCTTACACTCGATAGCTCAGTGGTTCGACTAACAATCGAAAGGTTTTTGGTTCAAATCCTGCAGTGGAGCAAAAGTCACTGTCTGTCTCTCGTGCACACGAAAACACCCGAAATGTGTGTTCAAGAGTGATTCAATTAACTTGAAGCTTTCATGGCAATCAGCATAAAATAAATTGGTATAAACTAAGTAAATAGAATTTGGTAGTCCTATTGTTACAAGGTTATATGCCCTGTTTACACATTTTCGTCATTTTGACAGCTGTTTCAAATAACTCACTTGTTTGATTCAGCTATTGTTGTTACAAGTGTTGTTCAAAAAGTCCAAAAAATGTTTAGTATATAAAAGTTTAGTATACTAAAGCAAACCGTAGAACGTCTTGAAAGGTGCTGCAGGTATCTGTTTTAACAATTACGTTGATACCGGGTTATGAAAATAATTTGAAACCTTTAAGTTTCAATCGTATATTCTTTGTATGATTTACTGCATTTCTTTCTTCTGCAATTATGGAGTTATCTGCTGAATCCATTTTTGTCATATTTTCTGTCATATTTAAAATCTATAGATATATTGCAAAAGTATTCTTGAAAACAGTCAAAATCTAAGCACATAATGGTTTTGTCTCGATATTAAATATAAATAATAACCACAATGCGGGTAAATATAACTATGAAAAAATTAAAGAAACACTGGAATAAAAGTTATTTTTCCTGTACTTTTAACAACCGGTTTCATCCATGATGGAATTTTCAAGTTAACAATGATGTTTATTATTGTACGTTAAAGTGACGTAAACGTCAATAGTTATAGGGGTGAAAGTGTGTGAATAGTTTGAGCCGGCGCATGATGGAACCTACGATAAGCTCTATGCGATCAGAAGATGCTCAAATTAACCGTGGCAGTACATTTTGCTTGTCTCTTTGCATGGATCGTGCCCTGTGGTGTGTGCATGTATATGTGATCAGTGAAGATTCTGATCAGACTGCGCGATTGCGCAGGCTGATCTGAGTCTCCGCTGATCACTCAAACCTTCTTGTGGGATTGTTCATGCACTGGCTCAAATCAGGCCCCGAGGTTCGTGCTCGGCTCGGCTGAGCATGGAATTTATCCTGTGTCCTGTGGTGTGTACATGTATATGCGATCAGTGAGGATTCTGATCGGACTGCGCGATTGCAGTCATCACTGATCACTCGGACCTTCTTGTGGGATTTTTGATGCGCTGGCTCAAATCAGGCCCCGAGGTTGTAGAACTTTTTTCGTGCTCGGCTCGGCTGAACGTGAAATTTATCCAGTGTCCTGTGGTGTGTGCATGTATATGCGATCAGTGAAGATTCTGATCAGACTGTGCGATTGCGCGGGCTGATCTGAGTCCCCGCTGATCGCTCAAACCTTCTTGTGGGATTTTTCATGCGCTGGCTCAAATCGGGCCCCGTGGTTGTAGAACTTTTTTCCTGCTCGGCTAGGCTGAGCATGAAATTTGTCCTGTATCCTGTGGTGTGTGCATGTATATGCGATCGGTGAAGATTCTGATCGGACTGCGCAATTGCGCAGGCCAATCTGAGTCTCCACTGATCGCTCAAACCTTCTTGTGGGATTTTTCATGCGCTGACTCGGGTCAGGCCACGAGGTTGTAGAACTTGTTTCGTGCTCGGCTCGGCTGAGCATAGAATTTATCCTGTGTCCTGTACTGTGTGCATGTAATATGCGATCAGTTGGGATTCTGATCGGACTGCCCGATTGCGCAGGCTGATCTGAATCTCCACTGATCGCTCAAGCCTTCTTGTTGGATTTTTCATGCGCTGGCTCAAATCAGCCCCCGAGGTTTTATGAACTTTTTTCGTGCTCGGCTCGGCTGGGCATGGAATTTATCCTGTGTCCTGTGGTGTGTGCATGTATATGTGATCGTTGAGGATTCTGATCGGATTGCGCGATTGCGCAGGCCGATCTGGGTCTCCGCTGATCGCTCAAAACCTTCTTGTGGGATTTTTCATGCGCTGGCTCAAATCAGGCCCCGTGGTTGTAGAACTTTTTTCGTGCTCGGCTCGGCTGAGCGTGAAATTTATCCTGTGTCCTGTGGTGTGTGCATGTATATGCGATCGGTGAGGATGCCGATCGGACTGCGCGATTGCGCAGGCCGATCTGAGTCTCCGCTGATCACTCAGACCTTCTTGTGGGATTTTTTATGCCCTGGCTCAAATTAGGCCCCGAGGTTGTTAAACTTTTTTTCGTGTTGGGCTCGGCTGAGCATAGAATTTATCCTGTGTCCTGTGGTGTGTGCATGTAATATGCGATCAGTGAAGATTCTGATCGGACTGCGCAATTGCGCAGGCTGATCTGAGTCTCCACTGATCGCTCAAACCTTCTTGTGGGATTTTTCATGCGCTGGCTCAATCAGGCCCGAGGTTCTGCAACCTTTTTTTCGTGCTCGGCTCGGCTGAGCATGATATTTATCCTGTGTCCTGTGGTGTGTGCATGTATATGCGATCGGTGAAGATTCTGATCGGATTGCGCGGGCCGATCTGAGTCTCCGCTGATCGCTGTGTCCTGTACTTCATTTGCTTTTTACGCCGTTATCTTATGGAGGCTCATATGTAAATACGTAACGTCTCAAAAACACAAAAGCGTCAGCTTTTATTGAGCGTTATGGGAAAAATAAATAACTATTGACGTTTACGTCACTTTAACGTACAATAATAAACATCATTGTTAACTTGAAAATTCCATCATGGATGAAACCGGTTGTTAAAAATACAGGAAAAATAACTTTTATTCCAGTGTTTCTTTAATTTTTTCATAGTTATATATATATATATATATATATATACTCACCGGAAATAGAAACTATACACTCAATTTTGAGTTGTCACTGGCGAAACATTTTAATGAACTTTGAATTTCAATTATATAACGTATCATCACTGGCATGTCTGATTTATCGAATAAATTTTTTAATGATAAGTACGATTTTTCGGGCAGAGCCACAGGTACAAAGCAAGGGTCCAAATCTTGCTGTTAAAGTTTCCATTGAGTCAAACATTTTGTGTCGTGAATGTGATTCCCATTTTTACCAGTTATTACGCATCATCTAACGTTGGAAATATTGTTAACAAAATGAAAATTTTCACAATGGCTGAAATGTTATCGACGTTTAAATATTGGACCAAACCACCGGAAGTGAACGAAAAGTATGGCATTTCTGAGTGCGGTTTTTGTTTTTATCAATATTTAAGACACAGCTGAAGACGATTCAAGGCACTTTTTGGTCGATTTTTGGCTTGAAACATTACTTTGAAAATTTCGCGGAAAAAAGCAATTTCTGAGATTTCAATAGAATGTTTGCTTCTCGACAATTTTCAGATGTTATGTTATTTTTTTTATTTCTTGCTTTTCACTTGTTACCTACACGCAAAAATGTTGAAGTCAAAATTCGATTACAAACAGATTTTGTGAAAAAATGCACTTTTCTACATTTTCCCCCAAAACAGTTATTTTGAACACCAGAGTTCTTTAAATTGTTACAGGATGCATGTCGATAGTTAGTCAAATCCTTAATCAGTAACTTTTAACTGAATTATCCACTTGTTTTGTCAGGCGAGACAATTTAAAAACATGGGCGGCCCGACTAGCACTGCTTTGCCTGGGCAGGTTTAGATCCTGTAAGTGGTTTACCAAAGTTTTGCCTGGGCAGGCTTAGATGCTGTAAGTGGTTTACCAGTACTTGGGTAAACCACTTACAGGATCTAAGCCTGCCCAGGCAAAGCAGTGCTAGTCGGCCGCCCATCTTTATAAGCCATATTGGTTTCATTGGGTGGCAGGGCTTGAGATGTCATTTCATCTCAGTCTCGGGTAAAAGACCCGCCAAACTGGAAGCAACACCTCCAAAATAACCTACACAGTGTTGAGGAGACGTCAAACCACAAATCAAACAAACGTTCAGCTTAAGTTTCATGAAGATTGAAGCCAAACTGTGGCCTCTACGGTGCACACAAGGTTTTAAATATGACCTAGTGACCTAGATTTTCACCTCACAAGACCAATATTCAAAATTGATCCAGATATCAAGTCAAACACTCTCGTGAAGTTTCAAGATTGAAGAAAAACTGCAGTTTCTAAGGTACACACAATTCTTTAACGAAATTTGACCCAGCAATCTCATTTTTGATCCGACATGACCCATATTCGAACTTGACTGAGAAATCTCAAGACAAACATTCAGGTGAAGTTTCATGAAGATTGAAACAAAACTGCGGTTTCTAGGGTGCACAGGTTTTAACAAACTTTGACCTAGTGACCTAGTTTTTGATCCAACATGACCTATATTCGTACTTGACTGAGATATCATCAAGACAAACAAATTGGTAAAGTTTCATAAAGACAAGATTAAAACTGTGGCCTCTAGAGGTTGCACAAAGTAAATGTTGACGACTTACGACGCACGACTGACGCACAGCTCACTTAGGATGATCACAATAACTCTCCTTGTGCACTTTGTGCTCAAGTGAGCTAAAAACACTTTTTAAACAGCATGTCTATCTTTTTTATATTCCAAACTGTAGAGAACAACCAAAATATAAATAAAGGGTTATCCAATACACCACAGAACTGAAAAGCATGGAGTCTACATGTTTTCTGTGCCTGACTGGCTAGTTTTGGCCAATTAGGCCTCATCAGTGACCCTCAAGTATTTTCAAAACTCCACAATGGAATAAATGATCCAGAAAGACAAGAAAATATAAACTGCACTATGATGAAGGGCAGGAAGACATTTTACGGCCACCACACATTCCCTTAACATCAGCTGTCGTGACTTTCTTTAAAAGGGTTATCCTTTCGAAGCAAGGAATACACCACAGAACTGAAAAGTATGGAGTGCACGTTTTCTGGGTCAGACTAGCTAGTTTCGGCCAATTAGGCCTCATTAGTGACCCTCAAATATTTTCAAAATTCCACAATGGAATCAATGATCACAAAGGACAAGAAAATATAAACTATTCTATGATGAAGGGCAGGGAGACTTTTAACTGCCATGAAACATTCCCTTCACATCAGCTGTTGTGACTTAAAGTATGTTCTATAAAAGAGTTATCCTTTGGAAGTAAGGAATACACCTAAGAAAAGTATGCTATTTTCAGGGAGATATGTTACTTTTATAGTTTTATTCAGATTTTTGTATTAACTACAAATCACTACCATAAAACATTTAACATAACAGGTCCAAGTCCATAACCTTGACCTTAAGGTCACAGGCAAGAGTGGGGTTATTGCAGAACGAAAATTTGTCCTATCACTAGCATCATTCCAGATCCATCATATGAGATATTAAAACTTATAATACAAATGTTGATATAAAATTTCTAAGTCCATGACCTTGCATTTGAGGTAGGTAATTGCTGATCATACCAGTTATAAACCAAATCCATCAAACATTTTGGAATATGTGAGCTGTTTGAAAATTTAAGGCAAAACTTTAACACTTAAGGTATAAGTCCATGACCTCGACCTTAAGTTCATTGGCATGGATGGGGGTTTGGTTAAATATAAATTTGGACCCAAATCTGTCATCATAGAAAAAATAAACCAAATCCATAATATGGTCGGGTGAAAATTTCAATGTAAAACTTTAAAACTAGAGCTGCCGCCTAACGGGCGCCAATTATACCCCCGCATGCGTTGTCAGATAGTAACTCCAATATCAATCTTAAGTACTAGTAGCAAGGTGTGTGGTGTGTGAATATTAAAGAAATCTGTCAAAGAATGAGGAAGTCATGTGCAATGTTAAAGTTTTTTGTAACGGACCGACGACGACGACAAATTTTTACAAGTATTTGACCTTGAGGAAGGTCAACGTAAAGGTCAAGGTCAAGTTTGTGTATATCAATCTTAAGTACTAGTGGCAAGGTGTGTGGTGTGTGAATATTAAAGAAATCGGTCAAAGAATAAGGAAGTTATGAGCAATGTTAAAGTTTTTTGTAACGGACCGACGACGACAGACGACAAGCTGACTCCTATATACCCCCTTCAAACTTCGTTTGCGGGGGTATAATAAAAGTAAAATCAATAAACATTAATAGTTCAGTCAGTGACCTTGACATTAGGGTTAGACTCAACTTGAAAGGGATTGTTGTATCATGGCGTGTTGTGCTCTAATGACCTAACAAGTTCATGGGATAGACAAGATTAAATGGAGGAATATGTATGTCCTATGGAAATTAGCTTCTAGAAGAGAATCACTCTGGCTGGTATTAGTGATTACTCTACAGAGGTAAGGATTCCACTGAAAGTCCTGTATGTATTTCTATGGTTGCAAGACAGAGAATTTTCCTTCCACAACAGTCCCAAAGATCTAGATCCATCTTATTAGAAGGATATAGATCTTAAGGATTGTTTTGGAAGAGAATAATCCGTTTTATAACAGAATTACACAAGACTGACATATATCTGCAGTAATTTTGGGCGAGTTTAGCAGTCTTATAACCAAATAATTATAGGCCCCCGCCCATAGGGGCTTGGAGAAATATATGGGCTGCATGATGCTTCAACGCAGAGCTGAATCCGGCCCACAAACCGGATTGCTCACTGGGTTACAGGCAAGAGTTCCGCTTGACATGAGTTTTCGTTCATATCTAAACATGTCTTCATTGCACTAGACCCTTCATTATCATGTTGGAACGGATGCAAGACCTTATAAAAATCATCAAACCTGCATGTACAGAAGTGCAATTGCCTTAGCTTGAATCTGAGTAAGGTCTTCAAGGGGCAGCCCCTATGTGCTTATAGCGTCCGGTTACCGTAAAAACCAGTTCAGTCAGTCAGGTCTTCAAAACAATAAACAACCATTTACTAATAAAGTTTGTTTTTATTTTCATCATTTAAATTGCACATAATGTAAATTTCCTAAAAACACCCCCCCTCCCTTCCACTCCCCCAACATCGGGGCTTGAAGAAACAGATGGGCTGCATGATGCTTCCATGCAGAGCTGAAACCGACGCACAAGAGTACTGGTAAACCACTTAGACGATCTAAGGCTGCCCAGGCAAAGCGGTTGGAGTCTGACCATCCATGCTTATTAAACCCTAATGACCCTATTGGGCGACAGGGCTTGAGATGTCATTTCATCTCAATGTTAGGTAGAAGTCCAACAAAAATTGAAATCAACATATACAAATGATTTTTTTTTTTTTTTTTTTTTTTTGGTTTGGGTTTTACGGCCCTTTCAAGATTATTTCACTCATATCGAGCCGATCGTTAATCAAAGGTGGGCGAAAACCGGAGTACCCGGAGAAAAACCACCTGACCTGCCGTTGCAGAACTTGGCGTCTCACACGTGGCCCGAGCGAGGCTCGAACCTACGGCGGTGAGAGACCTAATGACTAAGAGTCAGCGCTCTTATCCACTAGGCCACGGAGGCCCGTTACATATACAAATGATGTATACAGTGTTGATAGGGACATTAAACCTCAGATCAAACAAACAAAGCTGATTGTGTTTCGTTTCACTGACCGTTCCAAGGCGGTTCTTCTGTCGCGGTTTAATTTTGTTATAGTTTGTCTGAGTATCTTGGGTGTTTGTGTGGCTTATGTTATTTATTTTGGATAGCCAGTTGGCCATTTTGTGGGATAGTGACTGTCCTTTTGGCTTTCTGCTCTGTTGATGTTTCTATTAGGGTCTGATGTTTCATGTTTGTGTTTCTTTCCCTTGGTGTCTCTGACGGGAGCTGTGGGTTGATTGTATCGATTCCTGCTCATTGCCTCCACTTCTATTTTCTACATTTTGTTCAGCAGAGCAGAACCATTTTAGCAGTTTGGGTGGAGGGTCACCCAAGGATATTCCTGTGAAACTATTTTAAAATTGGCATTGTGGTTTTGGAGATGCCATTTGAAGTAATTGTTGATAAACAGACGGAGGGCCGGACATTTCGACAGGGACGGACAGAAGACAGAAAAAAGGCGATCATAGTAACACACCTTGAGCACTTAGTGCTTATATGAGCTAACAATTGGCTCCCATAGGAGAACATTTTTCATTATGAGTCAGAGTAGGCCCTTTTGCAAGAGCTGTTTTGCTTTGACAAATGGTGAAAAATGAGATGCATCACACACCTTAAATATTGATAGTGAAAACAACCTAAAGCTGTCAGAGGATCTTATTATAGCCCCACTGCAGCACAATTAGGCAGTGTTGAAATATTTTCAATTCCAGCTTTATACCAGAAAACATCACTGAAGAGCTCGAGCATGGTACATGGCAACATAAAAACTTTTCAAGGGCTTTTACTCCATAATTTCTGGGCCATTAGACCTAATTACGGTATACACAATTCATCAAACCACTGTTCATATGTGTACCAGGTTTCAACTTTGTGTAACCCTTACAGTTCTTGAGAATAGGTAAAAGCTTCATCAAAAAGGACAACAAACGTAAAAAGTTAAGCAAAATGTACTTCAAATAGTTGAAAACCTACTAAGGGACAAAACTCCAGGAGTGATGGACCATTGATTCTTATTCCAGCTTTCATAGTTCCTGTCAAGAAAATTTTCAAGAATAGCAAAATTTGAGAAATTACATAAATAGGTAACTCCATGGGTCATGGGCCCTTGGCAACTGTTCTGCCATTACAACTTTCTTATTTAAGAGACCAAGTGTGGCAAAAGTTTCATTGAGGCAGGACCACAAAGATAAAAAGGTATCAAACAAAATGTATTTTATTTTTCTGGAACCTATTGAGGGATATAACTCCAAGTGTCGCAGGCCCTTGGTCCCTATTAAGGTACAAAGGAAACAGCTAGTTAATGTCTGTTTATACAAACTTTCAGCATTCATATTTCCTGAGATATCTTAGCTAGTTAATGTCTGTTTATACAAACTTTCAGCATTCATATTTCCTGAGATATCTTATTAGAAAAAAATTCAAGAATGGCAAACTTTGAGAACCTATCAAGGGATATAACTCAATGAGTTATGGGCCTTTAACCCCTACCCTTATATACTCAAAACATTCAATCATTGTTCATGTTTATACAAACTTTCAGCTTTCTAGCTTTAATAGTTCCTGAGGTATCTGTCACAAAAGTTCTTGTGAAAGGCACTATTGGAAAACCTAACATAGGACATAACCCAAAACACAAACGTTATGTTTTGTTTGTTTGATTTGAGGTTTAACGTCCCAGTCAACACTGTAAAGGTCATTTTTGAGACGTTGCTTCCAATTTTGTGGGACTTTTACCCGACATTGAGATGAAATGACATCTCAAGCCCTGTAGCCCAATGAAACCAATAGGGTTTATTAGCATGGACGGTCCGCCTCGCACCGCGGTTCCTGGAAGGCTTAGATCCTCTAAGCAGTTTACCAGTACTAGTGTGTGGGCTGGATTCGGCTCTGCGTGGAAGCATCATGCAGCCCATATATTTCTTCTAGCCCCTATGGGGTTCGGGCGGACAAACTTTGTCTAAGGGGCCCCGGGTTGTGGCTTATTTGGACCCCAGGGGCATGATTTGCCGGATTTTTGTAGGTGACCACTTGACATTGTTACAAGCTAAATATCCAACCTCTGGGTCCTGTGGTTTCAGAGAAGAGGATTTTAATATTTCCCATTGTAAGTCTGTGGGAGCTTTATGTTGCCATGGCAACAAGAATTCCAATCGGATCAGCCCAAAAACCTCATGCAGCCTTTCCCCATACCTGATGATGCTTCTTATGAAATTTCATCAATATTGGCTATGGGGTATTAGAGATATACCTACTTGAAATTGTTTGCTGACGCACGGACTCACGCACGACGGACGAAATGTGAGCACAAAAGCTCACCTTGTCACTATCGAACCGAAACAAAATTCAGGAAGTACGTACTACAGATGGACAGAAAGATGAATGAGCAAGCAGAAACACAAACTGCCAAAATGAAAACATAATACCCTGCCACTAATGAGAGGCAGCATATAAAAACTTGGGTATAAAACTTTAAAGTGACACCCTTGCCATGGTGACAAAAATAGCTCCCTATATTTTTATAGACAAGCTTATATGCAAAAACAGGTTCATATAACTTGAAATGTGACTACAGGACACAGATGTCCCCGCCTGAGTGAGTGGGTGTTTGAGTTTTACATCTCACTAACAGCTAAGGTCATATGGAGACGGGACCTCGGTTTAAAGACTCATCCAAAAGTCTGGAGAAGCCCGGGATCGATCCTGTGACCCCTGATTTACAATGCGAGTAGTAGAACCACTGCACCAAGGGGGCTTCTATGTCCCCGCCTGAAAATATGTTGATGTTAGTAGTTGACCTTTGACTGATGTCTGACCTTGACCTTACAGGTACCGACCTGGGTCTCGCGTGCAACAAATTGTCTCAAGATGGTTAACATTCCTGCAAGTAATTTCCAAGTCCATCCAGGAACAACAAAGGTATTGAGCAGACACAACAGACACATTTCTTTACCTTTGACCTCTAAGTATGACCTTGATTTTGGAGGCACCAACCTGGGTCTTGCGCATGATACATCAACTCAGGATGATTAATATTTCTACCAAGTAATTTCCGAATCTATTCAGAATAACCAGACACAAGAAAAAGACATTTTCTTTACATTTGACTGCTAAGTATGACCTTGACCATAAAGGTACCAACCTGGATATTGTACATGACATATCCTCTCATGAAGGTTAACCATTCTGCCGAGTAATTTCAAAAATCCATCCAGAAATAAGGAAGTAATTGACCGTGTTTAAGTTTCTGACCCTTTTATTAACCTTTGACCTCTAATAAAACCTTGACATGGAGCTGTGGACCTGGGTTTTGTGCGAGATAGATAGTCTCATGCTGGTTAACATTTCTGCCAAGCAATTTCAAAATCCATCCAGAAATAAGAAAGTTATTGATCATGTTTAAGTTTCGGACCCAAATTTTACCTTTGACCTCTAAATACAACCTCGACCTTGGAGGTACATACCTGGATTTTGGAGGCAATACATTGTCTCATGATTTTAACATATTGACCAAAGCAATTTCCAAAGCCATCTGGTAATAAGGAAGTTATTGGCCATGTTTAAGTTTCGCATAACCAAAAACACACCTATATAATTTTTACCCCCTTGAACCCCTCTTTTATATAGTAAAACTGGGGTTTACAGGGGTAATCAATTTTCTTATTTCTGCTCTAAAACATATATTGAGGGTACTCATTAGAACCGCCTCTAGAGGCAGTTCTAATGAGTGCCCAAAACATACATTGTGGGTACTCGTTAGAATCACCTTGAAGAGGTGGTTCTAATGAGTACCCACAATCTATGTTTTGAGCAGAAATAAGAACAAGAGCTGTCTCATGACAGCATAGCTTGTTAGCAACAAATTACAAAGATGTCAAAGATTTTGACCCCTAGCTGCACCCCATCCCCACTCCCAGGCATGAACCCAAGGGTGTGTTGTCTTGGAATCTCAGAAGACACTCCCAGGTACCCAAGTTGTAAATATTAATGCTTTGTGAGGAGTGGCTGTTGAGATATAAGCATTTCAAAAACTTTTAACAGTTTTACAGAAGTGTTCTAGATTTTGACCCCTAGCCCCACCGCGGGGCATGAACCCAGGGGTCTGTTCTCTTTGAACATCAGAAGACACTCCCAGGTACTTTAGTTCCAAATATGAGTGGTCTGTGATGAGTGACTGTCGAGATATAAGCATTTGAAAAACTTTTAACGCAGTGTGATGGGAACGCACACACAAACGTGCATGCCGAGGTGACAACAATAGCTCTCCATGTACTTCATACTGGCAAGCTAAAACTAGCACAATTTTTCATCTTAAAATTTTCTTTTTTCTGTGGTAAAATTTACACTGTATTTGTATTGGCAGGTTTTCGTGATGGGATCAACATTTTGACCTTTAACCTTTTATACGACCTTGACCTTGGATGTACTGTCCTGGTAATTTCAAAATCGATCCAGAAATAAGCAAGTTATTGACCCTGTTTAAGTTTTGGACGGACAAAGGAATGGACAGACAAAAACGGACAGGGGCAACACTATATGTCCTTCCACCATTTTTTGAATGGTGGGGGAATAAAAAAAGGTTTGCTACAGGAGCAAACTTCAACAATGACAAATTTTTATAGAAAAATTAATACAGATGAAAATAGCTGAATTTGAAAACAACATAGAGCCTGAAATGGCGGTTCATAATGAGTTGCCCCATCTAGATCTGAACTGTTTGCCCTCTAGTCTTTGAATTTTCAATAGGATATTGCTTTGATGAAACGTTGTTTTAATGTTGCAGAAGCAGATTTTGTTATCAACTTTTTGTGCTTGAAGGGTTGAACTCTCAAGAGTATGTCAAGGTTTCGTTTCTAAGACAGGTATGGTAGTTGTCAGCCCCTTTCTCTGTCTGTCTTGGAGTTGGATTCTCTGGTTACCAGCCAACAGCTGCCAGTGTCATAGTTCTCCATGAAAACCTATAAAAAATGTTAAATGTATTATTAATGAGTATGGATATACCTTTATGTACCGGCCCCGATAGCTTTGTTGGTAGAGTGTCCGCTCCCGGGAACAGGAGGTCACGGGTTCGATCCCGGGCCGCGATATACCAAAGCTGTTAGAAATGGTACTAGCTGCTCCTCGCTTGGCACTCAGATTTACGGGGTAGAGCTAGGCCTGGTCGACCCAGTGTCAGGATAATGTGACTGGGTGTGGTATCATGTAATGTGTCTGGGACATGATACTTCAGTGAAACAGCACTATAAAAGTGAGCATTGAGCTCCCTGTCGCAACCAGACACCGTCGTGATATGACTGAAAAATTTTTGAAAGAACGTTAAACACGAATTCACACACACACACACATACCTTCATGTTATTTTGCTTCTAAATGTAAATGCGACACAAGTTTTGAGATTTCCTGTTTGCCATCCTAACAAAGAAATGCTTCCAAATGGTGGCAACACTTAATTAAATAAAAAAAACTTGCTCCCTTAAAGACTTAAGAGGCCTCAAGGGAACATGGTCTTTTAGAACAAATGCCAATGTAATGGGAGGCAAATTCTTGATAACATTAATCATCCCTGAAAGTACTCTCATTTATATCCATGTTCTTTGCATGCATGCATACATGCATGCATTTAGAAATCCTGAGTTTAACCAAGTTGTTTTTTAAATACAGTACTAAAGTAGTTCTCACTGAAAATAAGGGAAATTCTTTTTGACAATATCTAACTCACTATCACAAAGTTCATGGAAAACAACTCTCTCACCCCTGTAGGAATTCTTTCTACTTGTAGCCTAATAGTGAATATATACTGAGACAGACATAAATGAGCAAACAGTGCAGTCCCAGATCCTTAGAACAGTCTTATCAGAGGTTACACTATCTGTCATTTGATCCCCATCTTTTGGCAAATACCTGGATTATAAAACCACACTCTTCCATTTCCAAGACAATAATCATAATTAATAGTTATTATTGTATGTGTCCAAGTCTTAAGAATTTTTAAGAAAGTATAGAACTTTCTCAGCCCCTGCCTATCGGGGCTTGAAGAAATAGATGGGCTGCATGATGCCTCCACGCAGAGCTGAAACCGCCCCACACATGAGTACTGGTAAACAGCTTAAAGTCGGACCGTCCATGCTTATAAACCCTATTGGTTTCATTGGGTGGCAGGGCTTGAGATGTCATTTCATCTCAATGTCATGTCAAAGTCCTATAAAATTGGAAGCAACGTCTCCAAAATGACCTTTACAGTGTTGACGGGGAAGTTAAACCGCAAATCAAACAAACAAAATAGAACTTTCTGTATTTGTTCTTGACTATTTAAAGACTTACTAAAAGACTTGATCACAGACAGATGTGCATTCAAGGTGCAGATCAGTGTTCCTTCATGGTGCACTTCCTCACTTATGTGGTAGGTCGAATTTTGAGCCACTGGACTGTCGGGCACTGAAATGTTGATATCATATTATGGGTTATGTTCAAATGAAAGACTGAATACGTTAATTGCCCTCATTATTGGGATGTATGGATGACTTGTTATTTTACATTCTTTTCAACAGTATTTTCGTCATACCAAGACGATCATAGGCTGATAATGAAATGTTGTGTGCAATGGAATCCAGTTGACGTTTAAGAAGATTTTGCATCAAGTGGGGTGAACTCAGGACTGCTAGATCAGTAGGCCAGCACTTAACCCACTGAGCTACCATGGTTCTGCCTCGACACTGGGAAGCTTTAATCCATTACTTCAACTTCCATTGTGGAAGTTTGAAAATACTTGAGGGTCACTGATGAGGCTTGTCTGGCCCAGAAAACATGCACACTTCATATTTTCCAGTTCTGTGGTGTACCCCTTGCTTCCAAAGGATAACCCTTTTATAGAACATATTTAACTTCACTACAGTTGATGTCTGGGAATGTGTGGTCGCAGTAAACAGTCTTCCTGTCCTACATCATAGTGTAATTTGTATTTTCTTGTCCTTTGGGATCATTGATGCCATTGTGGAAGTTTGATAATACTTTAGGGACAATGATGAGGCCTAATTGGCTGAAACTAGCTAGTCTGGCCCAGAAAACATGCAAACTTCATATTTTTCAGTTCTGCGGTGTATTCCCTGCTTCCAAAGGATAACCCTATTATAGAACATATTTAACGTCACTGCAGCTGATGTCTAAGAATGTGTGGCGGCTGTAAAAAAGTCTCCCTGCCCTACATTATAGTGTAATTTGTATTTTCTTATACTTTATGATCATTGATTTCATTGTGGAAATTTGAAAATACTTGAGGGTCACTGATGATTGGCCGAAACTAGCTAGTCTAGCCATTTGAGATACCAGTAGTATAAGAGTACAGTTGAACTGTAATGACTAGAGGCCCAAGTGGGCCAGAATCACTCATCTGGATGAGGATGATCATATATATTACATTGTACCTTGGTTGCCATCTTGTCTTATCAGATCACATTGCTTTAATTTAAAATTTATCAGTTCTGAATCTGCATGCTGCCTTGATGCTTCTTATTAAGTTGCCAGCCTCGGTAGCTCAGTTTGATGCGCGTCTGACTGGTGATCAGGAGGATGCAGGTTCGATTCCTGCCGGGGTCGGCAACATTCTTTCGTGGAGATTGATCATGAAATCTTTTATACGGCCATTTTCCCCCTTCCGCTGATTCAAGAAGGGCAGTTGTCAGTTTCTGGCAAAAGAATGTGCACTGTACTGGTTAACCGCTTACATATAAGCCTATCCAGGAAAGTGTGGATAGGTAAACTGACCGGCTCAAAAATGACCTAAAACAGTGTTGACTGGGCTGTTAAACTCCAAACCAACAACAACTTCTAATTAAGTTTCTGAACAGCTAAGTCTGATTTAGGATTTATGAAGAGATGATGTTGGTGCAGAGTGGGGGTGTATAGTTTGTAAGGGCAGAGCTATCGTTTGCAGCTGCTTTTGGCAGTAGATTTGGTTTGAAGGTTTTCAAAATGGCCTCCTTGCAGGCCATCCTGCATATCACAACAAAACAATTTTAGCAATTGTAGATTTCCATGTCACCCTGATGCCTCTCATTAAGTTCAATCCAACTTCTGACTTATAGTTTAGGAGATGTTATTTGAATAGTAAGGTAAATAATAAGGTTCTATCTGGTACACATACCTTTACCAGAGTCTTTAACATAAACAAATTCTTGACCTTGAGGTCATGGGCATGGGTGGGAGTACTGCTGAATAAAACTTTGGACCTATATCTGTTGTCATACCAAATATGAACCAAATCCAACTCATGGGTTGGAAAATATGAGTTCATGTTCTATCTGGCCTTAACCTGAGTTTAACATGACTTGTCAGCCCACACATATCGGGGCTTGAAGAAATAGATGGGCTGCATGATGCTTCCACGCAGAGCTAAAACTGGCCCGCACACGAGTACTGGTAAACCGCTTAGAGGAACTAAGCCTGGCCAGGCAAAGCCATGCGAGTCGGCCCATCCATGCTTATTAATCCTGTTGGTTTCATTGGGCGGCTACCGTGTGAAATGTGTAATGCAATCGTTATTTTTTCCACCTTAATTCGCCTATCAGAGTACACCAGGCTCCGTTTCTTCATCGGTGGCATCTGACGGGCAACCAGACCTGGTTTCGCCTTCTAAAGACACTCTATCGTGTTATCTTAGAGGATCTAAGCCTGTCCAGGTCAGACCTTCCATGGTTATAAACCCTATTCGTTTCATTGGGCGGTAGGGCTTGAGATGCCATTTCATCTTAAAGTCTGGTCAAAGTCCCACAAAATTGGAAGCAACGTCTCCAAAATGACCTTTACAGTGTTGACTGCGATGTTAAACTTCAAATCAAACAAACAAACAAACATGATTTGTGTGTAAGTATGTACACATACTAGTACAGATGGAGGTTCGAATGCACAGAAAACTATATCCTCCAGGCATCATCCTATGCGGGTGAGTAATAATAAAGAGTCTATCTACCAGATAAAATTGGTTGGGTCCCTAAATGTGTCTTATCACATGGAATAAGAATATATATGGTTTATGAATGTGGATCTGAATGGTTTCTGAGATATAGGGCCCTTTATGAAGTGGAGTGGGTGGGGCATGGCCCGGGCACAAATTGGGGGACCCTGCCATTTTTTATTATTCCCCATTATAAGTCTATGGAAATCACCCGGTAAACAACAAAGAGCAAGTCTAAAAATAGAATGCCGTGTTCCATAAGATTTATCAGCTTGTGAAACTTACTTAACAAGGTAAAAGCTGGTATCATACATTGCCGACAAAAGGCACCTATGGCCGTCAGCCAGGCTGTTGACGAGAGTCCCCTATGGCAGTGAAGGGCTTAACAATACATACTCTTAGGTAGCTGATGGCCTATTCACAAATCAGATTTCCTGCAATGCCATCTATTTGCAGCAGCAAATTGTTTTCCTTAGTGCTTGTCATTTGTTTGCCAATCAGAAGATACATTGCTATGTAAGGTTGTCCCACAACTTAAATGTAAAAAAAAACAAGAGGCCCATGGGCCACTATGCTCACCAGAGCTCAGGTGGGCACTGCCCAATGATAGCCATGTATTTTAACATGATGTGATTTTAATCTACCAATTATAAAGTCTCCCAAATGAACCCCTATATCCAAAATTTAATGAGCATCCATCTGGACTCAGTATCTAAAACATTAGGCCTTTTATTAAGTAGAGGGTGTAGGGCAGGGACTCAATGGAGCTCTGGCTGGAATCACTAAACGCGTATTATCATAAGGAATAAGAATATATATGGTGTAGCAGTGGGGATCTGTATACCGGAGTTATAAGGCTTCTTAAGCGGTGGAGGTGTTTCCAAGATATTGGGTCTTTAATGAAATGAAGGGGTGGGGCACGACTCCGGCACATCCTGGGGGACCCCCAGGTTAGTGTCAATGAATGCGTCATATCATAAGAAACAAAAATATATAAGGTTTTGGGGCGGGGATCTGAATGGTTTCTGATATAGATGGCCTTTCGTGAAGTGGAGGGGTGGGGCAAGGCCCCGGTGCAACCAGGAAGACCTCCAAATTGGTGTCAATGAATGAGTCTCTTCATAAGGAACAAGAATATATAGGGTTTAGGTGTGGGGATCTGTAAGGTTTCCAAAATATTGGGCCTTTAATGAAATGGAGGGGGTGGGGCATGACCCCCGCACAACCCGGGGACCCCCAGGTTGGTGTCACTGAAAGCGTCTTATCATAAGGAACAAGAATATATATGGTTTTGGGGTGGGGATCTAAATGGTTTCTGAGATATATGGCCTTTTGTGAAAAAGAAGTGGTGTTTCAAGGCCCAGGCACACCCCGGGAGACCCCCAAGTTGGTGTCAGTGAATGTATAGTTTCATAAGGAACAAGAATATATATGGTTTAGGGGTGGGGATCTGTAAGGTTTCCAAGATATTGAGCCTTTTATGGAATGGAGGGGGTGGGGCATGACCCCGGTACGTACCGGGGGACTCCCAGGTTGGGGTCACTGAATGCATCTTATCATTAGGAACAAGAATATATATGGTTTAGGGGTGGGGATCTGTAAGGTTTCCAAGATATTGGGCCTTTTATGGAATGGAGGGGGTGGGGCATGACCCCAGCACATACCGGCGGACCCCCAGGTTGGTGTCACTGAATGCATCTTATCATAAGGAACAAGAATATGTATGGTTTTGGGGTGGGGATCTGGATGGTTTCTGAGTTATATGGCCTTTTATGAAGTGGAGGGGGTAGGGCATGGTCCCGGCTTAACCTGGAGGACCCCCATGTTGGCATTAAAGCATATGGCTGAGAGACATTTACAAAAGGAACATTTCTATAAAAGTTTTGTCAAAATATCTGCAATGACTTGGCAGTAAATGCCAGTAAATGCCATTTTTCAGTTTTCCCCATTATAAGTCTATGGAAAATCTAAGCTGCCATAGCAACCAAACTGAAGAGTCAAATTTTATAAAAAAAATACAAAATCTGTAAAGGCAAATATGGTGAATATTTCCAAAAACTCTCAGCCTTATAGAGCATTCGGTTTCTGAGGAGATGATTTTTGAAGTATTTTTTTTCTATTTTTTTTATTTTGGTTTCCATGGCAACCAATACAAATGAGCAGTAGGCCTAAAATCATACGGCAGATAGTAGATTGCCTAAGGAACATTTTTATGTAAGTTTTGTCAAAATATCTGCAGAGGCTTGGCAGTAAATGCCATTTTTCAATTTTTCCCAATTATAAGTCTATGGAAACTACAAGTTGCCATAGCAACCAAACTAATGAGACGATTTTGATAAAAAACACAAACTTTCAATCCCCCATCCCAAGGATGCTACAGATAAAATTTGAGCCCAATCGGCCCAGTGGCTTCAGAGGAGATGTCTTTTGAAAATGTTGACGTCATAGGACAGACGACGACGACGACGGACAACTGCCTATCCTATAAGCTCCCCCGGAGCCTTCGGCTCTGGTGAGCTAAAAAAAACACTGAGTGATTAAATACTGAACACAACTCTAACAATTGACCTTAAGTTACTAAAGGACAAATCTGTATTAATGCTGTTGTTCATGTAACTAATGGTTATAAATAGAAAATAGTCAGACTACTTTTATCGATGGTACCTGTTATGTCGGGCCCCGCCCATCAGGTTGAAGATATAGATAGGCTGCACGATGCTTCCACGCAGAGCTTAAACCGACCCGCACACAAGTACTGGTAAAGCGCTTAGAGGATCTAAGCCTGCCCAGGCAAAGTGGTGCGAGTCGGCCCGTCCATGCTTATAAACCCTATTGGTTTCATTGAGCAGCAGGGCTTGAGATGTCATTTCATCTCAATGTCGGGTAAAGTCCCACAAAATTGGAAGCAACGTCTCCAAAATGACCTTTACATTGTTTACCGGGATGTTAAACCTTATATCAAACAAACAAAAAACCTGTTATGTCAGAGAGTTGTGTTAGAGAGCTATCTATGGAATCTGGTTGGGTTTGCCAAACACTGAATACACAGATCAGGTGTCGGGGAATGCGGTTTCCGCTCAGCCGGCTGCTCAGGACCACACTATTTGTTTAAAGAATCTGGTTAGCAATTAAAACCTCCCAGTGAAAGTATATCAGCTAAAATCAGTCCAATATTTTAACTCACAGCAGGTTTATCTGTATGTTCCGCTGAAACTCAATGAGATAGCAGCCTTTGACATCATACATGTTAACTTCTATGCAAGCATGTATATTAGTTCATTGTTTAACCTACCATTTATGCCATATTTTTGTGTTTAACCCATGTCTTGCTGAACCAGGATATACTCCGCCTTTCTAAACAGTGTGGACCCAGATAGAAGCCATCTGCTAAGGATCTACACTGTGTGTGATTCTGTTTGACAGTTTGAATGAATACATTAAATATCAAGTACATGAATGCATTAATGCATCACAATAACAAATCAGAAGCAAAGGCAGTGATCTGTAGAATGAACACCCTTTTAAACCCCACTTTACATAGGTAAAAGTCGGAAGAGTAGGTGATGTCATTATTTTAATTTATTAGCAACATCTTTTTATTGGAATAGTTCTTTATTTTCTTATTGTGATTTTTTTCCTGTGACCTTTTTCTGTGACTATTTCCGTGACTTTTTTCTGCGCGCCGAAAGTACAGAGAGACAAAGTGAACATAATATATAATCTTGGCTTGCGAAGATGAGTAAATTCTTACTTTATTCCCTGATCAAATCCATTTTTAATGGCAGATTCAATCTGTCATTTCTAGCTATCCTGCGTGTTGTAAAGTAGTTCCGGCTTTCTTACGACTTTCTTCCGGCTTTGACCGCCAAAGAAATATGAGTCCGCACAAACTGTAGTCCGGTTTGGCGCAGTTATCAAAATTGTACATCCTTTAATCGCAATACAAACTTTTAAAGCAAACGACTTGACGATTTTATCTTACCTTCAAGAGAATAGATTCAGCATTTCATATGAATCAGCTGCATCATGCGAGACTGTATACCCAGATCAAAGGGGCGTCTGCTTGGACGTCTGCTCAGGTTTTACACTGTTTTCTAACAGTGCTGTCAATATTTAATCCTTATAGACCAGCCGGTCAGCTGCAGACCAGAATATTAATGGATTTTCCGACATTCGAGGTCAAATCTAGGTCAGTAACAACTAGGTGTATATCAGACTTTGCGCGAAAGGCTGTCCCTTTCAACCCTGGAATATGGTACAGATACCTATGCAAACAGTGTAGGTCCTGTGATATAATTATAGGTGCCATATTTAGCAGAATGGATGAGCCCAACTTCAGTGATGGAAGAGTACACTCCAGAAACTCAAGGCAGTGAATAAATCAAAGCACTGACACCAATCTTGCCGATTGTCTCTAAATGCAGGCTGGTCATGAACGAGGACTTGGACTGATCCGTTTAAACTTAAGATGTTAGGAACTGATGCAAAAATGTAGAACAAGATCAGCACCGTGTTCTGTGGCATTTGATCTTAGTCTTCATTGTTTGCCAGATCGAACATTTGATTCAAGTGCAGTGTACCCAACACTGACAAACGACCCGGCTATGTTTGGGTTGTTTGTTTGGCATTCGACCCAAAGTTACTAATAAGAAAAGCGATTCAGAGCTAACGTCTACTGACTATCTCGGAATAACCTTTTTCTTGCAGAAAACAGCCGCAGTGAGATCAGGGTATTCCATAAGACTGAAGAGGGTCATCCTGAAATCGTAGGGTGAGCTTGGCAAACAGTGTAGACCAAGTTCAAACGCTGCAGAATGTGCTTCTTATCAAAATCTTCACTATTTGTTTGGAATTGCAGAGTTAAATTAAACAGTTTAAATCTCAGCCCAGGACTTTTACCCCAACCTGAATCCCACCAACACTTTCGGTGCTATGATTCTGAAACCAAACGATTGCATGATTACAATACGCTTATGCGCCATGCCCTTAAGCTAAAAAGGTTAAATAAATCAACCGTGACTATGGTTACCAGCCTGGCCACGATCCTGTGTTTTGTTTTGTTTGATTTGAGGTTTAACGTCCCCGTCAACACTGTATAGGTCATTTTGGAGACGTTGCTTCCAATTTTAGGGACTTTTACCCGACACTGAGATGAAATGACATCTCAAGCCCTGCCCCCAATGAAACCAATAGGGTTTATATGCATGGAGGCTTTGCACCGCCTTGCCTGGGCAGGCTTAGATCGTCTAAGCAGATTACCAGTACTCGTGTGCGGGTCGGTTTCAGCTCTGCGTGGAAGCATCATGCAGCCCATCTATTTCTTTAAGCCCCGATGAGCGGGGGCCAACGATCCTGTGTATCACCTTCACACCAGCGCTGATAGAAACCACATGTTCAGGATCAAACTTTTGATGTGTGATGTAAGGTCGTGCCTAGAAAAGAAATTGTATTTTGTTCTCAAAAAGCATCACGTGAGAATGTATTGCAACATTTTTCATTAAACCCTGGACAGTTAGAGTGAGTGAGTGAGTGTTTGTGTTTTACGTCCCACCAACAGCTAAGGTCATACGGAGACGATACCTCGGTTTAAAGACTCATACGAAAGCCTGGAGAAGTTCGGGTTCGATCTTGCGATCCCTGGTTTACAAGGCGAGTAGCATAACCACTACATCACGGAGGCTTCTAATGGACAGTTAGATGCTGGACGTAAAGCGGATGGCGTTGACTCTGATTTTGGGCACCACATGTGTGTTATCTAAATGCCTGTTGGAGTGACATCTTACTATCAACAGACGCTAAACGTCGACGTAGCGGAAGACCGACGTCATCCGACAGACACATATGCGAAGCAGATTTCCGCCAGCATATGCTACACTGTAGATAAACAAAGGGTTTCAACTACCGACTAATAAGCACTGACACTGAACGTCGCCCTTATGCGATGCACTTTTGAGAGCTAGACGTCCCTGTCGTGACCAAAATTAATATGTCGACACAGTACGGAACACTTACGCTGGTGCCTGAAATACGTACATGTACATGTATATTGGCGTCTAAGCGACTCGCGTGATATGCGTTTCAGTGACACATCGCACTTCAGCGTGAATCACGCCGATTGTCGTTTCGGGATGTTTCGACATATGTGTAAGGTATGCCAAGGCGACGCGTGCGTAATAGAGCATGATATATCGGATGGAATAAGCGAAATTGTATGTCGAGCTATTGCATGTAGCTAGCGACATTAAGAACATTTAAGATCATGGCTGAGACGTTAACTGAACAGCGAGACGTTACATCAATCAAATGCGTCGGCCTCGCGTGGCTCCATTTATTTGTTTAAGCTCAAAATCCAGGATATCTAATCCAGCAGGATTGCGGGCGGGATTATAGTGCTGTTCTTATTCAAAAATGTCTTCAAGCCAATGGAATTCATGTACTGGACTGACCAGCCCTTCTCCTCCGATCTCTTTCCCATAGAGTATCTTTTTGGGGGAGGTATCCACAACCGACCAGACAAAAATGTTACTTATTGACAGTAGCATTGTTAAAACTTGAATTTTAATGTTTGGTTTTGAAAATGTAAATAGTTTCTTTCCAAAATTTGAAACATCGAATGGCATTTCATAATACCATCGGTGTATAGACATCTGCAAACATATCATACAATGGAATTTGCAGAACTACTTTTCTTAATTTAAAGATCTTTTAGAAAGGTTGTCTGTAAGTTTTCACAGTGTGTTGATTTTGTCATAGAATCTGTCATTTCAGTGCCTTTGGCGCTTTGATTAACATACTAACCTCCTGTGATGCCCACTGGAATCGGCTCTATCAGCTTGTTAGTGCAGAGCAATTAGGGCTGAAACACTGCATCTCCTTTGTGTTGCCCACATCAAATTGGTATTCTTCTACAAGAGTTTGGCATCTTGAACCATTGTTACTTTACCCTTGAAGAAAAATATTAAACAGATTAAATCTCTTGCTTTCTCCTAGAGTTCTTGCAAACTTGTGTATTTCCTAGTCTATTATTCAATTTTAAGTGTATAAGGTACTGATGCAATTTTCCAGGTAACAAATTTATGAAAACTGGTAAGTAACATGAAAATAAAACAATGTTCAGTACTTTCTCTTAACTTTGTCCTTTGGCAAAGAAAAACTTTTTATTGTTATTCAGTTACTTAATACTTCATACATAATGTCCAAAAATCGAATGAGGATAAGTTTGTTATTAGTAAGTAAAGTTATGATGTCATCAATTTCTATTAAATCTAGAATGGTTGTCTGGGGACAACTTGTCAAGCCCACTGTTTGCTTAAATGACCTATAGGCATGTGAAGAACTGATTCACTCAATTATTATACAAACACCACTCAAACAAAACCATGCTTAGACAGCAATTTCTTTTTTGTAATATTTATGAACCAAAAATTTCAATTAACAATATTTACTCTTGAGTCAATGATCATTTTATTGTCTGACCTTCAAGTGTGAACTTGACTTCAACTTACCTGAGCATATGTTTCAAATGAACAACCGTGCCAAATTGTTTTTAAATCCATGCATAAATGTAGAAGTTATGGCTCGACAAGCTCAATTTACGACCATTTTATCAGTTGACCTTCAGGTGACCTTGACCTATAACCTACATGAACAAATGTTTCTAAAAAGTAAACAACTGTGCCAGATTATTTTGAAATCCATGCATAAATGTAGAGGTTCTGGCCTGGTCAAGCTAAATTTTAAATGAAAATTTTATCAGCTGACCTTCAGTGTGACCTTGGCCTTCATCAACCCTGAAGAAATGTTTCAAATGAACATGTGTGCCAAATTATTTTTAAATCCAAGCATAAATGTAGAAGTTATGGCCTAGACAAGCTCAACTAATTACCATTATATAATCTGACTCATAACTGTGACCTTGACCTTCAGCCTACCTGATTAAATGTTTTAAATGGCACTGCTACTTCTCAAGGAGAACAACTGTGCCAAATTATTTTGAATTCCATACACAAATGTAGATGTTATGGCCGGGACAAACTCTAAATATTATTTCATTATTCATATTAAACAATCATTTTATTATTTGACCTTCAACTGTGGCCTTAACCTTCAACCTGCTGATTAAATGTTTCAAACGGCTCTGCTACTCCTCAAGGAGAACAACTGTGACAAATAATTTGGAAATCCATGTATGAATGTACAACTTATGGCCTGGACATGCTCAAATTATTATTTATTTTACCATTTACAGCCATTTCATCATTTGAACTTCAAATGTGACCTTGAGGTTCAACCTACACGTACCTGAACAAATGTTTCAAATGGCACTGCTCTGAGTGAGTCAGACTGTCCAGTGCATATAGGCCTTCTGGTTTCATTGAGCAGAAGGGCTCGAGATGTCATTTCATCTCAATGTTGGAAAAAAGTCCCAACATCTCCAAAATGACCTAAAGACAAAAGTGTTAATGGGGATGTTAAAACTCAATTCAAACAAACAAACAAACATATGGCACTGTTACACCTCAAGGAGAACAACTGCTCCAAATTATTTTGAAATCCATTCATGAATGCAGAAGCTATTGTCCGCAAGCTCCATTTATGACCATTTGTCCTTTGACCTTCAAGTTAAGACCTTGACCTACAACCTACCTAAATAAATGTTTCAAATGGCACTTCTACTCATCGAGGAGAACAAAACCCAAACTATAACTGACTATAGCGCTTTTTTATGATCAAGAATATGATATACGAGAAGCACTTTTTTATGATCAAGAATATGATATGAAAAATAATCAACCATACTTACATCAAATAGCAACAGTGATAATGAAGGAACAGCAGCAAACTGTATAAGGAGTTGCATTGACAATACACACTTTAATAAATATTGCAAATATTGCCAAGAGTTCTATATAAAGTGACACAAAGTATTATGACATCTCGCCTCATAACTTGCTTTACATTTGTGTAAAGGTTTGTGAAAATATCGGAAACGGTTTCTTAGTTATGGAGTGGAAACAAATTATTACTGTACTGAGTTTATTCCAAGTTCAAAGGGCAATAACTCCAAAAGTAAGCAAACCAGAGTAACGGTTCTTCTGCTCTGCACCTCGACTCATCGTTCTTTACATTTGCTTTACAGATGCGTGAAAATATCTGAAATATTTTCAGAGTTATGGAACGGACACAAAGTTTAATATTACTGTACTGGGTTTATTCGGAGTGCCATTTTTCAATGTTCAAAGGGCAATAATTCCTAAAGTAGGCAATCCAGAGTTATGGTTCATGCACTATGCAAATCATCTCATAGTGCTTTACATTTGTGTGAAGTTTCATGAAAATACCTCAAAAGGTTTTTGATGACAAGGTTAAAATTGCCATTTTTCAATGTTCAAAGGGCAATAACTCCAAAAGTTATGGTTCATGCGCTCTGCACGTTGTCTCAAAGTGCTTTACATTTGTGTGAAGTTTCATGAAAATACCTCAAACGGTTTTTGAGTTATCATGAATAACAGCATTACAGTTGGCATTTTTCAATGTTCAAAGGACAATAACTCCAAAAGTAGGCAATCCGGAGTTATGCATCCAAAGGATAACCCTTTTATAGAACATATTAATTATGGTTTTACACTCTGCACATCGTCTTATAGCGCTTTACATTTGTGTGAAGTTTCATGAAAATACCTCGAACGGTTTTTGATGACATGGTTAAAATTGCCATTTTTCACTGTTCAAAGGGCAATAACTCCAAAAGTAGGCAATCCAGAGTTATGTTTCATGCACTCTGCACATCGTCTCATAGTGCTTTACATTAGTGTGAAGTTTCATGAAAATACCTCAAATGGTTTTTGAGTTATGATGAATAACGGAATTACTGAATCAAAGAAGGACAAGGCAAATCCAATATAGCCCCCACTTTTTTAAAGCAGGGCTATAATTATTTTGAAATCCATACATTATGTAGAAAATCCAGACAGACACACAATTCATGCACAATGCACACATGCACATACACCAAACTCAAACTGTAAAAACTATGTCTTGCTCATCACAAGCAGGCTCGACAAAAGTGTGAACTTTTATGGCAATAAAATCTTACTACAAATAGTCATATATGACAACTGCATATTTCTCTTGAAGTCACTTCATTTGAAATTTATGAAACTTTCCAAAGGTTTTGTCTCTTAAATTTCGTATGAAATGCCCACTCATGTAAGATCCTTCTTTTTTTCAGAACAGAAATACAGGTACATAAACACCGTTCAAGCACATCAGAGTTGTGCATGGCATTAGGGTCTGTACCAATTGTCAGTCAGCCATCAGTTGAATTACCTATTGTGTTTAAATACTGGAACACTATAATCCATTATTTTTTATTTGGAATAAATTGAAAATTAAGGGTTCTAGGTGTCCCAATGGTATGTTATGCTACAGTACCTCTTCTATTTCCATTGAAAGGCCAGCAAGCAATGGTTCAACTGTCATCTGCAGTCAGCAATGCTTCTTGTCTGACTTGGCAACACAGATTCTGTCAGAAGTCTCACTAACTGTCTCTAGGTAGCTCATAACTGGTCCAGAGTTCTAAAATAATTCAATACATGTATACAGTGTTATGCACATAGCGATACTTTGCATTTCTAGCAACTATGATCTGCTATGATCTAACATACTAAACTGATGGTTCTAGAGCAGAAAATAATTGCAACACCTACAGGGTTTTCATTAAGAGGCGGTAGGATGCCAAAATGACCGCCTCAATTTATTTTCTGGTCATGTCAAATGTTTTGTTTTGTTTTTTTAATTTAAGTCTTAAGAAATTTTAGAAATTTGCCGCCTCAAACTGGTGAATGGCCTCTTAAGAAAAATCTGATGGAAAACCCTGCACACAGGCTCACCAGAGTCCAGTTCCAAATTACCACCGCTTGTTTTTTGGACTGGCATGGTGATTCATGCATGTTAGATTTAAAGTTACCCAATTTGTTGACATTTTCATACAAACCATGAACTATCAATTTCACAAACCATGAATGCTAGTTGCTACAAATCAAATTTGAGCCCAACTAGGCCAGTGGCTTTAATTTAAGTTTGAAGGAGGTGTTATTTGAAATATTTCATAGACAACAAACAATGATGGACAACTGAGTCTCGTATAAGCTTTCCTAAAGCCTTTGGCTCTGGTGAGTAAGAAGCATAAAAACTGTACGATGAACAATTTTTTTAACCCATTTGGGGGGGGGGGGGGGCAACCCCTAAATGGGTACCTCGGCAAACAGTGCAGGCCCAGATCAGATGCCGCAGAACACGGCCGCAGAACACGGCATCTGATCAGCGCCTCAATATTAGCTAACAGAATTTTTCATAGAAAATAGAATAAGGACAAAAATAGAAAATGTGTCAATACGACACAGATGCCCCTCCCTAGGGGCCCGCTTCAACCTGAAAAAATCATGTTGCGATAACAGCTGTCATTGGACAGCATAACTCATCTGGAAATGTGTGCTTTAGGTCATTGGCATAGGTGGGCAGGTATTGCCGATTCAGCCTTTGAAAAATATTCATGAGCAATTAAAACTTTAACATAAAAAAATTTCTAAGTCCGTGACCTTGACCTTCAAGTCATGGGGCAAGGGCAGGGTAATGGCTGAAAGACACTTTTAACCTGTATCTACCATCATTCCAAATATGAAGCAAATCCATTATATGGTTGGAAAAGAATGAGCTCTAAAAATCTTTAACATCAAAAATTTTTGAGTCTGTGACCTTGACCTTGATATCAGGGGGCTGTCGTATGGCTGAATAAAACTTTGGACCAGTAACTATCACCATACCAAATATGAAGCAAATCCATTTAATATGGTTTGGAAAATATGAGCTCTTAACGTACTTAAAATTTAACAAGAAATTCAGTGAAACCGAAGGATGCTTCCCGAAGATGTGCAGTAGGATGTGTGTGTGTGTGTGAATTCGGGTTTAACGTCGCTTTCAACAATTTTTCAGTCATATCACGACGGTGTCTGGTTGCGACAGGGAGCTCAATGCTCACGTTTATAGTGCTGCCTCACTGAAGTATCATGTCCTAGACACATTACATGATACCACACCCAGTCACATTATCCTGACACTGGGTCTACCAGACTACCAGTCCTAGCTCTACCCCGTAAAACTGAGTGCCAAGGGAGGAGCAGCTAGTACCATTCTTAACAACTTTGGTTTGTCCCGGCCCGGGATTGAACCCGCGACCTCCCCTTCCCCGGAGCAGACACTCTACCAACTGAGCTATCGGGGCCGGTATCTTTCATTGTATAAAGTTTCACTTACTTCCTTTCTGTATGCTCCGGGCAAGCTTTTAATTAGGGAAGTAACACCATAAATACTGGTGACCGGGTTATGGTTCTTGTATTCTCTGATTCCCCTCATCGCCCTCTATCAGTATATCAAGTTTCACTTAAATACCTTTAATACTTTAAGAGATAAAGAGTATTACGGACGGACGGGCGGTCGGACAGACAGACAAAGCGGCAAGCATAAAAATTTCTATGTCTATGACCTTGACCTTGAGGTCATGTGCATAAATTGTAGGTAGGGTATTGCTGTATGTCATGTTGGACCTGTATCTTATAATACCAAGTATAAACCCAATCCATCATATGAACTCTTAAAAAAATAATGTTAAAGATTTCTAAGTCTGTGACCTTGACCTTGAAGTCATAGGCATGGGTGGGAGTATTACTGACTAAAATTTCGGACCTGTATCTATTAGCAAACCAAATATGAACCAAATGAATCATAAAAGTTTGCCGGCCTCAGTGGCTCAGTCAGATGCGCGTCTTACTGGTGATCAGATGGACGCGGGTTCGACTTCCGCAGGGGTCGGCAACATTCTTTCGTGGAGATGGATCATGAAATCTTTTCTACGGTCATTCTCTCCCTTCCGCTGATTCAAGAAAGGCAGTTGTCAGTTTCTGGCGAAAGAATGTGCACTGTACTGGTTAACCGCTTACGTATAAGCCTGCTCAGGAAAGTGTTGATAGGTAAACTGACCGGCTCAAAAATGACATAAATAGTTTTGACTGGGCCGTTAAACTCCAATACAAACAAACAAAACATCATAAAAGTTTAGGTTCTCCCTGGTACAAATACCTTTACCCGAGTCTAAACATAAAAAAAAAATTCAAAGTCTGTGACCTTGACCTTGAGGTCATGGGTTTGGGTGGGGGTTATTGCTGAATAAAACATTGGACCTATAATCTATCATCATATCAAATATGAACCAAATTCATCACATGGTGTGGAAAATATGAGCTCAAGTTTTACCTAGTACAAAATAATACCTTAACCTGTGTCTTAAACATTTAAAATTTCTAAGTCTGTGACCTTGACATTGAGGTCATGTGTATGGCTGGAGGTACATGTAGTGCTGAATAAAACGTTGGACCTATATCTATCATCATACTAAATATGAACCAAGTCCATCGCATGGTTTGGAAAATATGTCTTCAAAATTCAGGCTCTACCTGGTACAAAAACCTTAACCTGAGTCTAACAAGAGTACGTACGTACACACTTTCGTACAGAAGGACGTATATTCGGACGCACGCATGCATGTACCCATGAACCCACGTACGGAAAACCGAAAAACTACATGAAATGATGTATATGCCCCCAACATCATCCGATGCCGGGAGCATAAAAAACTATATATGCACCCGGTATCTTCTGATGTTGGGGCATAAAAACAGGCATATCACCCAGTATATGACAAGTAGACTTGTCCCAGATATAGCAATCAAAGAGTCCATTAGTAAACAATGGGATAAAGTCTTAGCCTAGTGAGCTCTGACTCTTAATCATTAGGTCTTTCACTGTTGTGGTTCTAGCCTCACTTGAGTCATATGTGAGACACAAATTGAGGTTCTGCATCAGGTCAGGTGGTTTTTCTTTGGATCCTCTAGTTGTTGCCCACTCTGTGGCCTAGTGGATAAGAGTGCTGACTCTTAATCATTAGTTTAGTCTCACCAAGCCTGGCTCGGGACACAGACGAGATGCCAAGTTCTGCAATGGAATGTCAGGTGGATTTTCTCTGGGTTGTCCTGTTTTCGCCCAACTCTGATTAACGATTGGCTTCATATAAGTAGTGAAATAATCTTAAGAGGGCTGTAAAACCAAAGCCAAACAAGAGGGCCATGATGGCCCTGGATCGCTCACCTGATCCATAGAGTAACAAGTGGGCCCCGGGGAGGGCCATTATTGACCCCAGGGCTATAATGTGCATAATGTTGAGGGAGGTCTAAAAGGGTGAAGCTTCATACCAAATATCAACAAAGGCTATAATTTGAACAATCTTGGCAAAGGTCCACTAGATGGAGCTACACACCAAATATCAAAGACCTGGGCCTTGCTGTTTCAGAGAAGAAGATTTTTTTTTTTAAGATATTCCCTATAATAAGCCTATGTAAAACCAAATGGCCCCAGAGGGGGGGGGGCATTTTTGGCTTCAGGGCTATAACTTAAACAATCTTGATAGAGGTCCACTAGATGAAGCTTCACACCAAATATCAAAGACATGGGCCTTGCTGTTTCAGAGAAAAAGATTTTCAAAGATTATCTCCATATAAGTCTATGTAAAACCAGAGGGCCCCGGGACGGGGCTATTTGTGGCCCGGGGGCTATAATGTGAACAATCTTGGTAGAGCTCCACTAGATGAAGCTCCATACCAATTATCAAAGACATGGGTCTTGCAGTTTCAGAGAAGATTTTTAAAGATTTCCCTATATAAGTCTATGTAAAACCAAAGGGTCTCAGTGTGGGGGCATTTTTGGCCCCAGGGCTATAATTTGAACAATCTTGATAGAGGTCCAGTAGATGAAATTTCACACCAAATATCAAAGACCTAGGCCTTGTGGTTTCACAGAAGAAGATTTTTCAAGATTTTCCCTATATAAGTCTATGTAAAACCAAAGGGCCCCGAGAAGGGGGCATTTTTGGTCCCAGCACTATAATTTGAACAATCTTGGTAGGGGTCCACTAGATGAAACTACACACCAAATATCAAAGACCTGGGCCTTGCAGTTTCAGAGAAGAAGATTTTTAAAGATTTTCCCTATATAAGCCCATGTAAAATCAAAGGGCCCTGGAGCGGGGGCATTTTTGGCCCCAGGGCTATAATTAGAACAATCTTGGACGCGGTCCACTAGATGAAGCTACATACCAAATATCAAAGACCTGGGCCTTGCGATTTCAGAGAAGAAGATTTTTAAAAGATTTTCCCTATATAAGCCCATGTAAAATCAAAGGGCCCCGGGGCAGAGGCATTTTTGGCCCGAGCACTATATTTTGAACAATCTTGGTAGTGGTCCACTAGATGAACCTTCATACCAAATAGCAAAGACCTGGGCCTTGCGGTTTCAGAGAAGAAGATTTTTAAAGATTTTCCCTATATAAGCCCATGCAAAACCAAAGGCCCTGGGGCGGGGGCATTTTTGGCCCCAGCATTATAATTTGAACAATCTAGGTAGGGGTCCACTAGATAAAGCTACATACCAAATATCAAAGACCTGGGCCTTGCGGTGTCAGAGAAGAAGATTTTTAAAGATTTTCCCTATATAAGCCCATGTAAAAACAAAGGGCCCCATGGCGGGGGCATTTTTGACCCCAGCACTATAATTTGAACAATCTTGGTAGGGGTCCACTAGATGAAGCTTCATACCAAATATCAAAGACCTGGGCCTTGTGGTTTCAGAGAAGAAGATTTTTTATGTTTTCGGTGAAAAAATCTGTTTTTGGCTCTTGTGACCCAGATGTGCAACAGACTGGAACCATTTGAAGAACTTTGAAAGGGGACCACCTAAGGATCATTCCTGTGAAGTTTGGTCAAAATCCAATCAGTGGTTTAGGAGGAGATGTCGATTGAAGAAATTGTTTACGCACGGATGACAGACAAAAAGTGATCCTAATATAAAACACAAGAGGGCCATGATGGCCCTGGATCGCTCACCTGATCCATAGAGTAACAAGTGGGCCCCAGGGAGGGGCATTATTGACCCCAAGGTTATAATTTGCATAATGTTGAGGGAGGTCTAAAAAGGTGAAGCTTCATACCAAATATCAACAAAGGCTATAATTGTCCACTAGATGAAGCTCCATACCAAATATCAAAGACATAGGCCTTGCAAATTCAGAGAAGAAGATTTTTAAAGATTTCCCTATATAAGTCCATGTAAAACCAAAGGGTCTCGGAGCGGGGGCATTTTTGTCCCCAGGGCTATATATTGAACAATCTTGATAGAGGTCCACTAGATGAAATTTCACACCAAATATCAAAAGACCTAGGCCTTGTGGTATCAAAGAAGAAAATTTTTAAAGATTTTCCCTATATAAGTCTATGTAAAATCCAAAGGGCCCCGAGGCAGGGGCATTTTTGGCCTCAGGGCTATAATGTGAACAATCTTGGTAGAGGTCCACTAGCTGAAGCTTCATACCAAATATCAAAGACCTAGGCCTTGTTGTTTCAGGGAAGAAGATTTTTCAAGATTTTCACTATATAAGTCTATGTAAAACCAAAGGGCTCCGGAGGGGGGGGGGGGAGGGGGGGGGGCATTTTTGGCCCCAGGGCTATAATTTGAACAATCTTGGTAGAGGTCCACAAGATGAAGCTTCCTGCCAAATATCAAAGACCTGGGCTATGCAGTTTCAGTGAAGAAGATTAAATTTTAAAGATTTTCCCTACATAAGCCTATGTAAAACCAAAGGGCCCCGGGGCGGGGGCATTTTTGGCCCCAGCACTATAATTTGAACAATCTTGGTAGGGGTCCACTAGATGAAGCTTCATACCAAATAGCAAAGACCTGGGCCTTGCAGTTTCAAAGAAGAAGATTTTTAAAGATTTTCCCTATATAAGCCCATGTAAAACCAAAGGGCCCCGGGGCGGGGGCATTTTTGGCTCCAGCACTATAATTTGAAAAATCTTGGTAGGGGTCCACTTGATGAAGCTTCATATCAAATATCAAAGACCTTGGCCTTGCGGTTCCAGAGAAGAAGATTTTTAAAGATTTTCCCTATATAAGCCCATATAAAACCAAAAGGCCCCAGGGCGGGGGCATTTTTGCCCCCAGCACTATAATTTGAACAATCTTGGTAGGGGTCCACTAGATAAAGCTTCATACCAAAAATCAAAGACCTGGGCCTTGTGGTTTCAGAGAAGAAGATTTTCCCTATATTTGCCCATGTAAAACCAAAGGGCCCCGGGGCGGGGGCATTTTTGGCCCAAGCACTATAATTTGAACAATCTTGGTAGGGGTCCACTAGATGAAGCTTCATACCAAATATCAAAGAACTGGGCCTTGCGGTTTCAGAGAAGAAGATTTTTTAATGTTTCAGTGAAATAAATCTATTTTTGGCTCCTGTGACCTATATGTGCAACGGACCGGAACCATTTGAACAACTTTGAAAGGGGACCACCTAAGGATCATTCCTGTGAAGTTTACTCAAAATCCGATCAGTGGTTTAGGAGGAGATGTTGTTTGAAGAAATTGTTTACGCACGGATGACAGACAAGAAGTGATCCTAATATAAAACACAAGAGGACCATGATGGCCCTGGATCGCTCACCTGATCCATAGAGTAACAAGTGGGCCCCGGGGAGGGCCATTATTGACCCCAGGGTTATAATGTGCATAATGTTGAGGGAGGTCTAAAAAGGTGAAGCTTCATACCAAATATCAACAAAAGACTATAATTTGAACAATGTTGGCAAAGGTCCACTAGATGAAGCTACACAACAAATATCAAAGACCTGGGCCTTGTTGTTTCAGAGAAGAAGATTTTCAAAGATTATCTCTATTATAAGTCTATGTAAAACCAAAGGGCCCTGGGGCGGGGGCATTGTGGCCCCAGGGCTATAATTTGAACAATCTTGGTAGAGGTCCACTAGCTGAAGCTTCATACCAAATGTCAAAGACCTAGGCCTTGTGGTTTCAGAGTAGAAGATTTTTCAAGATTTTCCCTATATAAGTCTATGAAAAACCAAAGGGCCCAGGAGCGGGGGCAATTTTGGCCTCAGGGCTATAATTTGAACAATCTTGAAAGAGGTCCACAAGATGAAACTTCATACCAAATATCAAAGACCTGGGCCTTGCAGTTTCAGAAAAGAAGATTTTTAAAGATTTTCCCTATATAAGCCTATGTAAAACCAAAGGGCCCGGGGGCGGGGGCATTTTTGGCCCCAGCACTTCAATTTGAACAGTCTTGGTAGGGTCCACTAGATGAAGCTTCATACCAAATAGCAAAGACCTGGGCCCTGCAGTTTCAGAGAAGAAGATTTTTTAAAGATTTTCCCAATATAAGCCCATGTAAAACCAAAGGGCCCTGGGGCGGGGGCATTTTTGGCCCCAGCACTATAATTTGAACAATCTTGGTAGGGGTCCACTAGATGAAGCTTCATACCAAATATCAAAGACCTGGGCCTTGCGGTTTCATAGAAGAAGATTTTTAAAGGTTTTCCCTATATAAGCCTATGTAAAACCAAAGGGCCCAGGGGCAGGGGTATTTTTGGCCCCAGCACTATAATTTGAACAATCTTGGTAGGGGTCCATAAGATGAAGATTCATATCAAATATCAAAGACCTGGGCCTAGCAGTTTCAGAGAAGAAGATTTTTAAAGATTTTCCCTATATAAGCCCATGTAAAACCAAAGGGCCCCGGGGCGGGGGCATTTTTGGCCCCAGCACTATAATTTGAACAATCTTGGTAGGGGTCCACTAGATGAAGCTTCATACCAAATATCAAAGACCTGGGCCTTGCGGTTTCAGAGAAGAAGATTTTTAAAGATTTTCCCTATATAAGCCTATGTAAAACCAAAGGGCCCCGGGGCGGGGGCATCTTTGGCCCCAGCACTATAATTTGAACAATCTTGGTAGGGGTCCACCAGATAAAGATTCATACCAAATATCAAAGACCTGGGCCTTGCAGTTTCAGAGAAGAAGATTTTTAAAGATTTTCCCTATATAAGCCCATGTAAAACCAAAGGGCCCCGGGGCGGGGGCATTTTTGGCCCCAGCACTATAATTTGAACAATCTTGGTAGGGGTCCACTAGATGAAGCTTCATACCAAATATCAAAGACCTGGGCCTTGCAGTTTCAGAGAAGAAGATTTTTTAAATTTTCGGTGAAAAAAATCTATTTTTGGCTCCTGTGACCCATATGTGCAACGGACCGGAACCATTTGAACAACTTTGAAAGGGGACCACCCAAGGATCATTCCTGTGAAGTTTGGTCAAAATCCGCTCGGTGGTTTAGGAGGAGATGTCGTTTGAAGAAAAAGTTTACGGACGGACGCACGGACGCACGCACGGACGACGGACGACGGACAAAAAGTGATCCCAAAAGCTCACCTCGTCACTACGTGACGGTGAGCTAAAAAAAGGTTTTGCCTTATAGAGCAATATGATTTCTAAAGAGATTATTTAAGTATATTTTCCATTTATTTTTGTGGCAATATTCGCCCATTCTCCATCTTATCACATGGGAAAAGTTTTAACAGGAATCCTAAATAGCTCTGTTAAGTAGAGGAACGATAGAGTGAAAGTGGACAAAATACTTTCCACTTTAGCTATTCTGTTATACAAATCTCTAGACATTTGGTGTTTGATAGTGTAGGCTCTGATGAAACAGGATGAAAGCAAGGGGTTTGTTTGTTTGTAGTGGAGTTTAACGGCCCAGTCAACACTATTTAGGTCATTTTTGAGCCGGTCAGTTTACCTATCCACACTTTCCTGGGCAGGCTTATACGTAAGCTGTTAACCAGTACAGTGCACATTCTTTCGCCAGAAACTGACAACTGCTCTTCTTGAATCAGCGGAAGGGAGAGAATGACCGTAGAAAAGATTTCATGATCAATCTCCACAAAAGAATGTTGCCGACCCCGGCGTGAGTCGAACCCGTGTCCTCCTGATCACCAGTCAGATGCGCATCCGACTGAGCCAACAAGGCCGGCAAAGCAAGGGTTGTTTAAAGCTTAGTTATGATCTGGGTCCTGCCCTCTGGGCTTTGTCTGAGGAAGGTGGGTGCAGTTACATGTAGGAGCAGACCAAAAGAGATAAAATCTAAAAAAAAGAACCATCCTGGAAACCATTAACAATGTGTATAGTATTTCATTCAATCCCTATTTCCAAAACTAGATTGGTTGCCCAGGGACAACTTGTCAAGCCCGCTGTCTGCTTTAGAACCTATAGACATGTGAAGAACTGATTCACTCATTTATTAGACAGAAGAGGAGCCCCGGTAACTCAGTGGGTTAAGCCCGGGCCTACTCATCTAATGGTCCAGAGTTTGATCCAGACTCCAGGCAAAATCTTCTAAACTGTAAACGGAGTTCCACTGGACACAGCCTTTCACTATCAATCTCCCATCATCATGATATGACTGTTGAAAAGGACATAAAATCACGAGTCATCCATCCATCTATTATACAGAAGCCATGCAAACAACATCATGCTTACAGACAGCAAACTTTTTTAATATTTATGAGCCAAAAATTTCAATTTACACAAGCAAATGACCATTTTATTGCCTGACCTTCATGTGTGACCTTGACCTTCTACTTACCTGAACAAACGTTTAAAATATACAATTTTGCCAGATTATTTTGAAATCCATGCATTAAATTAATGTAGAAGTTCTGACCATTTGATCAACTGAATTTCAAGTGTGACCTTGACCATCAACATATATGTACTTGAACAAATTATACTTGTCAAGGAGAACAACTGTGCACAATTACATGTATTTTTAAATAAATCTATGAATAAATGTAGCTCAGTTATGGCCCGGACACAAGCTCAATTTATGACTATTTTATCATTTGACCTTCAAGTGTGACCTTGACATTCAACCTACCAAAACAGATGTTTCAAATGGCATTCTAATCCTCAAGGAAAGCAAATGCACCAAACTATTTTGAAATCCATGCATAAATGTAGAAGTTATGACCTGAAAACCTCAGTTCATGACCATTTCATCATTTGTGACCTTGACCTTCAACCTACATGTACCCGCTCAACTGTTTCAAATGGCACTGCCAGTATACTCCTCAAGGAAAACAACTGTGCCATTTTTTAAATCCATGAATAAACAAGAGGCCCATGGGCCACTACGCTCACCAGAGCTCAGGGGAGGCACTGGCCTCTGGTAGTCATGTATTTTAACAAGAATATATATGGTTATGGGGTGGGGACCTATAAGGTTTCCGAGATATCAGGACTTTTATGAAGTGAAGGGGGTATGGCAAGGCCCAGACGCATCCCTTGGCCCCTAGGTTGTTGTCAATGAATGCGTCTTATCATAAGGAACAAGAATATATATGGTTTAGGGGTGGGGATCTGAATGGTTTCTGAGATATATGGCCTTTTATGAAGTCGAGGGGTTGGGGCAGGGCCACAGTTAAGGCTGGCACGATTAAGCAGATAATTTATTAATTGATCAATAAATTCCACAAGAATGATTATCAGTACTGATTTGTTTGTAATCTATTATTTGATAAGTACAATTTACTACTCAAAGCTGTGCCTAAAATCGCTGGATCAGTGGCAAACAGTGCAGGCCCTGATGAGACGCCGCATTTTGCGGCGTCTCATCTGGGTCTACACTGTTTGTCCAGGCCTGTCTGTTCAAATCTATTCTTATGGTAAAATACAACATATGCTGAGAGTCGTGCTCAGACAAAGCCAGACAGGTAAAATTATGATCAAATCTTCAGTGAAAACTAATCGATTATCGATCACAATGTAAGGACTGATAATCAATTGTCTTTTCAGCTCCGATTAGCCAGCCATAGCCACAGTGCATCCCAGGGGAACCCCAGCTTGGTGTCACTAAATGTGTCTTATCATAAGGAACAAGAATATATATTTTACGTACTCCTCTGACATTAGTGTCAAAACTGAGTACTGTCCCTTGTCCGAGGCTCATGACCAGCTTTCTCGGCAGGGCCTAAACTGCTTTTATCAATACGAGGGACTACCGCACGACGTATAGCATGTACTGCTCACCAAAGTGATATAAGCATTGCATGCACAAGCAGGGAACCAGTCCATTTAAGTACATATCTATTTTTAGCTTATTTGGATTCCCAAATATGTATGTATGCAGAAATCTTTTAAGATCGCTAGACCATTACTTTCATAATCAATTTTTAAAAACTCATAAGCTGTGCATGTAAGTGCTATTAAACTAGATACAAGAATACCAAGCTTGTCACGGCAAATAATGGACTCTGATGTACATGTGACTTCACACTTTGGTTATCTCGTACTATGGATAGCTCGGACTTTGTATCCGGTCACGTAAGGTTCGAGAGATCGAGCGTCCACTGTATACCTATATGTAAACACAGTGAGCTCCGGCCCCTGGGCCATTTTTGGCACTAGGGCTATAGTTTGAACAATCTTGGTAGAAGACTACTACAGGGATTTTGTTTGGGGCCGGACATCGGTCATAGTCCTTAAAAAAATTATGATTGTCAAAAAGATTTCAGGCCAGTCTGGACAAAATGTCCTGAAATGATTTTGGACTCTTCTTTATATCAATATTGTTTGTAAGAATCAATATTGTTAAACAAGAGGGCCATGATGGCCCTGGATCGCTCACCTGATCCATAGAGTAACAAGTGGGCCCTGGGGAGGGCCATTATTGACCCCAGGGTAATAATGTGCATAATGTTGAGGGAGGTCTAAAAAGGTGAAGATTGATACCAAATATCAACAAAGGCTATAATTTGAACAATCTTGGCAAAGGTCCACTAGATGAAGCTACACACCAAACATTAAAGAACCGGGCCTTGCAGTTTCAGAGAAGAAGATTTTCAAAGATAATCTCTATATAAACCTATGTAAAATGTAAAACCAAAGGGCCCGGGGGGTGTGGGGGGGGATGGCATTTGTGGCCTCAGGGCTATCATTTAAACAATCTTGCTTGGGGCACGCTAGATGAAGCTCCATACCAAATATCAAAGACATGGGCCTTGCAGTTTCAGAGAAGAAGATTTTTAAAGATTTCCCTATAAAGTCTATGTAAAACCAAAGGGTCTCGGGCGGGGGCATTTTTGGACCATGAGCTATAATTTGAACACCAAATATCAAAGACCTAAGCCTTGTGGTTTCATAGAAGAAGATTTTGGAAGATTTTCCCTATATAAGTCTATGTAAAACCAAAGGGTCACGAGGCGGGGGCATTTTTGGTCTCAGGGCTATAATTGGAACAATCTTGGTAGAGAACCACTAGCTGAAGCTTCATACCAAATATCAAAGACCTAAGCCTTGTGGTTTCAGAGGAGAAGATTTTTCAAGATTTTCCCTATATAAGTCTATGCAAAACCACAGGGCCCCGGAGCGGGGACATTTTTGGCCCTAGGGCTATAATTTGAACAATCTTGGTAGAGGTCCACTAGATGATGCTTCATACAAAATGGCAAAGACCTGGACCTTGCAGTTTCAGAGAAGAAGATTTTTAAAGATATTCCCTATATAAGCCCATGTAAAACCAAAGGGCCCCGGGGCGGGGGGATTTTTGGCCCCAGCACTATAATTTGAACAATCTTGGTAGGGGTCCACTAGATGACGCTTCATACCAAATATCAAAGACCTGGGCCTTGTTGTTTCAGAGAAGAAGATTTTTTATGTTTTCGGTAAAAAAATCTATTTTTGGCTCCTGTGACCTATATGTGCAATGGACCGGAACCATTTGAACAAATTTGAAAGGTGACCACCTAAGGATCATTCCTGTGAGTGAGTGAGTATTTGAGTTTTACGTCCCACCAACAGCTAAGGTCATACGGAGACGGGACCTCGGTTTAAAGACTCATCCGAAAGTCTGGAGAAGCCCGGGATCGATCCTGCGATCCCTGGTTTACAAGGCGAGTAGCGTAACCACTACACCACGGAGGCTTCTATCATTCCTGTGAAGTTTGGTCCAAATCCAATCAGTGGTTTAGGAGGAGATGTCGTTTGAAGAAATTGTTTACGCCCGGATGACAGACAAAAAGTGATCCTAATATAAAACACAAGAGGGCCATGATGGCCCTGGATCGCTCACCTGATCCATAGTGTAACAAGTTGGCCCCAGAGAGGGCCATTATTGGCCCCAGGGCTTTAATGTGCATAATGTTGAGGGAGGTCTGAAAGGTGAAGCTTCATACCAAACATCAACAAAGGCTATAATTTGAACAATCTTGGCAAAGGTCCACTAGATGAAGCTACACATCAAATATCAAAGACCTGGGACTTGCGGTTTGAGAGAAGAAGATTTTTTTTAAAGATATTCCCAACATAAGCCTATGCAAAACCAAATGGCCCCGGGGCTATATAAATCTATGTAAAACCAAAGGGCCCCGGGGTGGGGGCATTTGTGGCCCCAGGGCTATAATTTGAACAATCTTGGTAGAGGTCCATTAGATGAAGCTTCATACCAAATTTCAAAGTCCTTACCCTTGTGGTTTCAGAGAAGAAGATTTTTAAAGATTATCCCTATATAAGCCTATGTAAAACCAAAGGGCCACTTTTGGCCCCAGCACTATAATTTGAATCATCTTGGTAGGGGTCCTTTAGAAGAAGCTTCATACCAAATATAAAAGACCTAGGACTTGTGGTTTCAGAGAAGAAGATTTTTAAAAATTTTCGCTATATAAGTCTATGTAAAACCAAAAGGCCCTGGAGCATGGGGCATTTTTGGCCCAAGGGCTATAATTTGATAATTTGAACAATCTTGGTAGGGGTCCACTAGATGAAGCTTCATACCAAATATCAAAGTCCTGGGCCTTGCGGTTTCAGAAAAGAAGATTTTTAAAGATTTTCCCTATATAAGCCTATGTAAAACCAAAGGCCCCCGGGGCGGGGGCATTTTTTTCCCAAACACTATTATTTGAACAATCTTGGTAGGGGTCAACTAGATGAAGCTTCAAACCAAATATCAAAGTCCTGGGCCTTGCAGTTTCAGAGAAGAAGATTTTTAATGATTTTCCCTATATAAGCCTATGTAAAACCAAAGGGCCCTGGGGCAGGGACATATTTGGCCTCAGCACTATAATTTGAATAATATTGTTAGAGGTCCTTTAGATGAAGCTTCATACCAAATATAAAAGACCTAGGCCTTGTGGTTTCAGAGAAGAAGATTTTTAAAGATTTTCCCTATATAAGTCTATGTAAAACCAAAGGGCCCCGGGGCGGGGACATTTTTGGCCCAAGGGCTATAATTTGAACAATCTTGGTAGAGGTCCATTAGATGAGGATCATTCTTAATATCAAAGTCCTGGGCCTTGCGGTTTCAGAGAAGAAGATTTTTAAGCCTATGTAAAACCAAAGGGCACCGGGGCGGGAGCATTTTTCGCCCCAGCACTATAATTTGAACAATCTTGGTAGGGGTCCACTAGATGAAACTTCATACCAAATATCAAAGTCCTGGGCCTTGTGGTTTCAGAGAAGAAGATTTTTAAAGATTTTCCCTATATAAGCCAATGTAAAATCAAAGGGCCCAGTGGCGGGGGCATTTTTTGTCCCAGCACTATAATTTGAAAAATCTTGGTAGGGGTCCACTAGATGAAGCTTCATACCAAATATCAAAGTCCTGGGCCTTGTGGTTTCAGAGAAGAAGATTTTTAAAGATTTTCCCTATATAAGCCTGTGTTAAACCAAAGGGCCCAGTGGCGGGGGCATTTTTTGTCCCAGCACTATAATTTGAAAAATCTTGGTAGGGGTCCACTAGATGAAGCTTCATACCAAATATCAAAGTCCTGGGCCTTGTGGTTTCAGAGAAGAAGATTTTTAAAGATTTTCCCTATATAAGCCTGTGTAAAACCAAAGGGCCCCGGGGCGGGGGCATTTTTCGCCCCAGCACTATAATTTGAACAATCTTGGTAGGGGTCCACTAGATGAAGCTTCATACCAAATATCAAAGACCTGGGCCTTGTGGTTTCAGAGAAGAAGATTTTTAAAGATTTTCCCTATATAAGCCAATGTAAAACCAAAGGGCCCCATGGCGGGGGCATTTTTTGTCCCAGCACTATAATTTGAACAATCTTGGTAGGGGTCCACTAGATGAAGCTTCATACCAAATATCAAAGTCCTGGGCCTTGTGGTTTCAGAGAAGAAGATTTTTAAAGATTCTTCCCTATATAAGCCTATGTAAAACCAAAGGGTCCTGGGGCGGGGGCATTTTTTGACCCAGCACTATAATTTGAACAATCTTGGTAGGGGTCCACTAGATGAAGCTTCATACCAAATATCAAAGACCTGGCTGGCTGATTTAAGGTTTAACGTCCCCGTCAACACTGTAAAGGTCATTTTGGAGACGTTGCTTCCAATTTTGTGGGACTTTTACCCGACATTGAGATGAAATGACATCTCAAGCCCTGTCGCCCAATGAAACCAATGGGGTATATTAGCATGGACGGTCCGTCTCGCACCGCGGTTCCTGGACAGGCTTAGATCCTCTAAGCTGTTTACCAGTACTAGTGTGCGGGCCGGATTCAGCTCTGCGTGGAAGCATCATGCAGCCCATATATTTCTTCAAGCCCCTATGGGCGGGGGCCACTCAAAGACCTGGGCCTTGTGGTTTCAGAGAAGAAGATTTTTTAAGTTTTTGGTGAAAAAAATCTTTTTTTGGCTCCTGTGACCTACATGTAGATGTGCAACGGACCGGAACCATTTGAACAACTTTGAAAGGGGACCACCTAAGGATCATTCCTGTGAAGTTTGGTCAAAATCCGATCAGTGGTTTAGAAGGAGATGTCGTTTAAAGAAATTGTTTACGCACGGACGCACGCACGCACGCACGGACGCAAGCACGACGGACGACGGACAAAAAAATGATCCCAAAAGCTCACCTCGTCACTACGTGACGGTGAGCTAAAAAGTGGTAACATTGACTATTTTAGTGTAAGAAAATTTCATCTTTTCAAACTTGTCCAAATGAAATTCAGTATGTCCGATAAATTTTGAGCTGTCTGGACAATTTGTCTGAACTGCATTTTGGGCCAGCAGAATCCCTGTACTAGCTTCATGACAAATATCAAAGACCTGGGCCTTCTGGTTTCAGACAAGATGATTTTTAAAGGTTTTCCCTATGTAACTCAAATATCGAATACCACTGGGCCATCTGGTTTCAGTCAAGAAGATCTTTTAGATTTATAAACATTTTGTCTATATTAGGCTATGTAGACCCATTGGGCCCCACTAGCGGTCCACTAGACATATATTTAAGCTTCACACCAAATATCAAAGACCTCCAGGGCCTTATTGTTTCAAACAAGAAGATATTTAAAGGTTTTCCCTAAATACTTCTATGTTAACGCAGTTGGCCCTGCCTCGGGCCATTTTTGGCCCCAGTGCTATAATTCGAACAATCTGGGTAGAGGTCCACTAGAAGAAGCTTCATGCCAAATATGAAATACCTCATCCTGGGCCTTCTGGTTTCATAAGAAGATCTTTTAAAGTTTTCTCTGATTTTCCCCTATTTGTGGTCATGGCAACCAGAATTCTGCATGGAATATTGAATACTTTGAACAAATTTGAGAGGATCACCCAAGGATTATTTCTGCAGAGTTTTGTCAAAATCTAGTTTAGGAGGCGATCATGTTGTTTAAAGAAATTGTGAATGGACGGACACTTGGATGGATGGGCAGTGACCAATCACAATAGCTCCCCCTCTTTGCAGTGGTTTGAGCCTTGCTCAGGTCACATGTGAGATGCTAAGTTCTGCAATGGAAGGTCAGAGGGTTTTTCTCCAGATACTCAAGTTTTCACCCAATTCTGATAGGGCTGCAACGATATAGTTACCTCACGATACAATACATATTGCGATATTTGTGTCACGATACGATACATATTGCGATACACTTTCCGGCATGAAAAAGAAACTTTAAGCAAAGAAATTCCTTAAAATCAGCTTTAAGCAATACTTATAAATTTAATTCTTTTGTAGAAATTAACTGTAATATACATGAACAATGGAAACAAGAGGGCCATGATGGCCCTGGATCGCTCACCTGATCCATAGAATAACAAATGGGCCCCAGGGCAGGGTCATTATTGACCCCAGGGCTATAATGTGCATAATGTTGAGGGAGGTCTAAAAAGGAGAAGCTTCATACCAAATATCAACAAAGACTATAATTAACAATCTTGGCAAAGGCCCTTTAGATGAAGCTATACACCAAATATCAAAGCCCTGGGCCTTGCGGTATTAGAGAAGATGATGTTTTTAAAGATATTCCCTACATAAGCCTATGTAAAACCAAATGGCCCCCGGGCTGGGCCATTTTAGGCCTTCATACACCAAATATCAAAGCCCTGGGCCTTGCGGTATTAGAGAAGATGATGTTTTTAAAGATATTCCCTACATAAGCCTATGTAAAACCAAATGGCCCCCGGGCTGGGCCATTTTAGGCCTCAGGGCTATAACTTGGACAATCTTCTGAGAAAAAGATTTTCAAAGATTATAAAAGTCTATGTAAAACCAAAGGGCCCTCGGGTGGGGGCATTTGTGGCCCAAGGGCTATAATTTGAACAATCTTGGTAAAGGTCCACTAGATAAAGGTCCATACCAAATATCAAAGACATGGGCCTTGCAGTCTCAGAGAAGAAGATTTTTAAAGATTTCCCCTATATAAGTCTATGCAAAACCAAAGGGCCCCGAGGTGGGGGCATATTTGGTCTCAGGGTTTTAATTTGAACAATCTTGGTAAAGGTCAACTAGATGTAGCTTCACACCAAATATCAGAAGCCTCCGTGGTGTAGTGGTTACGCTACTCGCCTTGTAAACCAGGGATCGCAGGATCGATCCCGGGCTTCTCCAGACTTTCGGATGAGTATTTAAACCGAGGTCCCGTCTCCGTATGACCTTAGCTGTTGGTGGGACGTAAAACTCAAAACACTCACTCACTCACACCAAATATCAAAGACCTAGTAGGCCTTGTGGTTTCAGAGAAGATGATTTTTAAAGATTTCCCTTTATAAGTCTATGTAAAACCTAAGGGTCTCGGGGTGGGGCATTTGTGGCCCCAGTGCTATAATTTGAACAATCTTGATAGAGATCCACTAGATGAAATTTCACACCAAATATCAAAGACCTACGCCTTGTGGTTTTACAGAAGAAGATTTTTTTTAAGATTTTCACTATATAAGTCTATTTAAAACCAGGGGGCCAGAGGCGGGGACATATTTGGTCTCAGGGCTATAATTTGAACAATCTTTGTAAAGGTCGACTAGATGTAGCTTCACACCAAATATCAAAGACCTAGGCCTTGTGGTTTCAGAGAAGAAGATTTTTAAAGATTTCCCTTTATAAGTCTATGTAAAAGCAAAGGGCCCCTGAGAGGGGGCATTTTTGGCACCAGCACTATAATTTGGACAATCTTGGTAGGGATCCACTAGATGAAGAGTCATACCAAATTTCAAAGACCTGGGCCTTGCGGTTTCAGAGAAGAAGATTTTTAAATATTTTCCCAATATAAGTCTATGTAAAACCAAAGGGCCTGAGGCGAGGCATATTAATTTTTTGTTCTCAGGCTATAATTTGAACAATCTTGGTAAATGTCCACTAGATGTAGCTTCACACCAAATATCAAAGACCTAGGCCTTGTGGTTTCAGAGAAGATGATTTTTAAAGATTTCCCTTTATAAGTCTATGTAAAACTAAAGGGCCCTTGAGCAGGGGCATTTTTGCCCCAGCACTACAATTTGAACAGTCTTGGTAGGGGTCCACTAGATGAAGCTTCATACCAAATATCAAAGACGCCTTGTGGTTTCAGAAGAAGATTTTTTAAAGATTTTCCCTATATAAGCCGATGTAAAGCAAAAGGGTCCCGGGGCTGGGGCATTTTTGGCCCAGGACTATAATTTGAACAATCTTGGTAGGGGTCCACTAGATGAAGCTTCATACCAAATATCAAAGACCTGGGCCTTGCAGTTTCAGAGAAGAAGATTTTTAAAGGTTGTCCCTATATTATCCTTTGTAAAACCAAAGGTTCCGGGGGCTGGGGCATTTGTGGCCCCAGCACTATAATTTGAACAATCTTGGTAGGGGTCCACCAGATGCAGCTTCATACCAAATATCAAAGACCTGGGCCTTGCGGTTTCAGAGAAGAAGATTTTTAAAGATTTTCCCTATATAAGCCCATGTAAAAAACAAAGGGCCCTGGGGCAGGGGCATTTTTGGCCGCAGCACTATAATTTGAACAATCTTGGTAGGGGTCCACTAGATGAAGCTTCATACCAAATATCAAAGACCTGGGCCTTGTGGTTTCAGAGAAGAAAATTTTTTAAGTATGCGGTGAAAAAAATCTATTTTTGGCTCCTGTGACCTAATGTAGATGTGCAATGGACAGGAACCATTTGAACAACTTTGAAAGGGGACAACCTAAGGATCATTCTTGTGAAATTTGGTCAAAATCTGATCATTGGTTTTAGGAAGAGATGTCACTTGAAGAAGAAGTTTACGCACGCACGCAGGGATGGACACACGGACGGACGCACGAAAAGTGATCCCAAAAGCTCACCCCGTCACTATGTGACAGGTGAGCTGATAAAAGTGAAAATAGAAACTTATTTTTAAGTCACAAATTTAAGCAAAACCATCAAAAGTTTTCACCTCATCTCCATCAAATTACTATGTTTGCTGTATTGTAATCGTACTATCGTCAAACTGCTTCACGATATGCGTATCGTCAGCAGATATTGCAATATTTACCAAACAACTCAGTGAAAACTCTGATTAATGATCAGCTTGATATGAGTGAAACAATCTTGAAAGGACTCTAAAACCAAACAAAAAAAAAAAATAACACGTGAGTACCAAAAAAAACCCATTCGTTTAGGACTAAGCCTGCCCAGGCAAAGTGGTGCGAGTCAGACCCTCCAATGGGTAATTCCTTCTTGGTTTCATGATGCCACTGGGCTAGAGATGTAATTTCATCTCAGTGTCGGGTAAAAGTCTCACAAAATTGGAAGTAACGTCTCCAAAATAACCGAAATAGTGTCAATGGGAAAGCTTAACATTTATTCAAACAAAACAAACATAGACAGATAGATGGCACTGGCTAGCCGTCCGGTACTGGACGACTAGTCTTAGAATGAGTCTGCTCGTCGAAGACTGGACGACCAGTCAAGGAGCCTGCTCTTCCGGTACCAGAGGGCTAGCAAACCCATGTTGGAATGGCTCGCCGTCCGGTATTGAATTTATGTCTCTCATATTCCATAGGGTATGCAGTGAAATTGCATTCCAAATTATATTACCCCTTTATGATGTAATGAAAATATTTTCTAATTTACTCTAACTCTATTCTTATCACCTACCAGTTTGTCGACATTTTTTTTTTCACTTAATTTCTATCAAGGACATAACTATAATTGACCCTGATGCAGTAGTTTGTTGTACAAAAGCTTTGTCCAGGCACGGTGTCACAGTTGAAATTATTATTATGGCGAGGTCTGCTGACAGCCGGCTGGCACCAGACTTTTAGGTCTAGTGCCAGCCGGCTGTCACCAGACCTAAAAGTCTGCTGACAGCCAGCAATAATATTTCTTCAATACTAACTACATCTTCATATTCTTATCTTCACCATATGTCTGGAATCTGGATCCAATTATAGAACTAGAAATGTATAAAGTTTGATTAAAATTCATCAATTGGGCATGAGCTTGGGTGCAGAAAATCAATTTTTGGCTGAAAATCAAGTTTTCTGGAGCACATGACCTTAAAAGTTAGGACAAGGTCACCAGTCTAATTAAATTTTTTGTTGCTGGTATATTGAAAAGTTGGACCACAATCCATTGATTTGTTCATGAGATAGGGTGCAGTCAAACCATTTTTTGTCCAAAGTTGACAGTTTTTAGGGGCCTGTGCCTTTTAAAACTTAAATATGACTGATTTACCCCTCCTAGTGAACCATGTAAGATTGGTCCCAAATCCACAATCCATCCATAGGTTCAGTGCCTAAATCAGGATATGCCAAGCCGCTGTCGCTGATGCAAACAGGATCTGCACCTAAAACAACATATCCTTCTCCCCTGTTATTTTTTTTAGCTCACCAGAGCCGAAGCTTATGGGATAGGCAGTTGTCTGTCATTGTCTTATGTCAACACTTTTAAATGACAACTCCTCTGAAGCCACTGGGCCCATTCAGCCCAAACTTAATCTGTAGCATCCCCGGGCTGGGGATCGAAAGTTAGTGTTTTTTTTTTTTTATGAAAATGGGCTCATTAGTTTGGTTGCTGTGGCAACTTGGAGTTTCTATGGGGAAAATAGAAAAATGGCATTTACTGCCAAGCCCTTGACAAAAAATTTATAGCAATGTTCCTTTAGTAAATTTCTTTCAGCCATATACTTTTATGCCAACCTGGGGGTCCCCCAGGGTGTGCCGAGACCATGTCCCAGCCCCTCCATTACATAAAAGGCCATGTATCTTGGAAACCATTCAGATCCCAACCCCAAATCATATATATTCTTGTTCTTTGTGATAAGACACACTCAGTGACACCAACCTGGGGATCCCTGGTTGTGCTGGGGCCATGCCCCACCCCCTCCACTTAGTTAATCCAATATCTCAGAAACCGTTCAAATCTGCACCCCTAAACCATATATATTCTAGTTCCTTATAAGACACATTCAGTGATACCAACCTAGGGGTCTCCCAGGGTGTGCCTGAGTGCCATGTCCCGACCCTCCACTTCAAAAAAGGCGAAATATCTGAGAAACTGTTCAGATTACCCCATCCCTAAACCACATTAAATTTTTTCCTTATGATAAGACGCATTCAGTGATACCAACATGTGGGCCCAGGGGGTGTTCTGGGTCCGCCGGCCCACCCCTCCACTTCATAAAAAGCCATATATTTCAGAAACCACCAAGATCCCCGCCCCTAAACCGTATATTTTCTTATTCCTTACGGTAAGACTCATTCAGTCACACCAACCTGAGGGTCTCTTTGTGCTGCAGCAATGTGCTGGGGGCATGCCCTGCCCCTCCACTTCATTAAATGCCATATATCATAGAAGACAGTCAGATCCCAGACCCATAATCATATGCATTCTTATTCCTTATAATTAGACATATTAAATCACACCAACTTGTGGGGTCCTCTCCCCTCCATTTCACAAAAGGGCCTCATATCTCAAAAACTGTTCAAATCCCCACCCTTAAACCATATATATATTCTTGGTCCTTATGATAAAACACATTCAGAGACAACACAATCTAGAGCTTTTCTGGTGTCCAGCGGGGCCATGCCCCTACCCCTCCGATGCCGAAAAGGCCTTGTATCTCAAGAATCTTACAGATCCCCACCCTTAATCCATATATATTCTTGTTCCTTTTGATATGGGATACCAACCATGGCTTCATTGGGTCCATGCCCCATCCCCGCCACTTCATAAAATAACAAATATTTCAGATACAGTGTCGACATGGGTGCTCCGGATTGTGGGGGTATGTTTGGGAGACTTTAAAATCGGTATATTAAAATCATATGTTAAAATATATTGCTGCCAGTGGACAGTGACCACCTGAGATCTGGTGAGCAAAGTGGCCTATGGACCTCTTGTTTTTGTTTTGGTTTATGGCCCTTTCAAGATTTTCACTTATTTTGAGCTGGTTGCTAATCAGAGGTGGGCAAAAACCAGAGTTCCCGGATAAAAACCACATTACCGTCCCTTGCAGAACCTCCTAATGATTAACAGTTGGTGCTTTTAACCACTAGGCCATGAAGTCTATTTGTTGGGGGACATTTTATGCTCATACTTGATAGTCATAACAAAGCATTGGTTCTACCTACACTGACATTATATTCTGGGATGTCTTAGAAGCTAGACTAATTATACCCCTGGCATATGAAGTATGCTATGGGGTATATAGTTTTAGCCTGTCATTCGACCATTTGTCTGTCCATCCGTCCATGTGTCAATCTGTCCGTCCATCGGGTAACATTTTGGTTAAAGTTTTTGTTTTGTTTGAGTTGCGATTTTACATCCCCATCAACAGGGATTTTCCTAGTGCAACTTTGGGGCCGGTAATCGGCCCCTATTTTTCCCAATTTAGAGACAGATATTCCCAAATTTTATGACAACTTTCCCAATTTCTGATGTTGTGCTACATTTTGATAAAATAATTCATGAAAAATTGTACCAAAATTGACAAAGTTACAGCTGAATTAAATTCCCAACTATAAATATTAGCGAGCTGTTTTTCCCAAACCCAGTGGCCCCTGGACCCTGATTCTGAAGGGTAGGAAAATCCCTGATCAACAGTATTAAGGTAATTTTGGAGACATTGCTTCCAATTTTGTGGGACTTTTACCCGACATTCAGAGATGAAATGATATCTCAAGCCCTACCACCCATAAAATCCGTTAAGGTTTAAGGAGCCGTCCGACTCGCATCACTTCCTGGGCAGACTTATATAGACCTAAGCTGTTTACCAGTATTCAAGTTCGATCAGTTTCAGCTTTGCGGGGAAGCACCGTGCAGCCCAATCTATTTCTCCAGGCCCTGATGGGGGTGGTGGGGGGGGGGGTGCTTGGTTAAAGTTTTGCGTCAAAGTTTCTAAGAGATTTTATCTTCTGAACCCTTTGATAGATATAGTTGATACTTTAACTTATATTGCAGTTACATACTGGTCTCAAAATTTCTTTGATGCATGTCCCGCCCCCACAGTGACCTTGAGGTCAAGGTCACAGACTCAGAAATTTTACATTTGGTTAAAGTTTTAAGACAAAGTTTATAGATCTATGTGTGTATGTGCTAAACGCTAAGACAAACTCAGTTGATACTTGCATCAATGTTGCATACCACTCCAAAGATTTTGTGGTGTATGTCCCTCCCCCCACCCACAGTGACCTTGACCTCAAGGTAACAGAAATTTTACATTTGGTTAAAGTTATATGACAAAGTTTATACATGTAGATGCCTGTATTTTCTAAACTCTAAGACAAATTCAATTGATACTTGCATCGATGTTGCATACCAGTCCAAAGATTTCATTGATGTATACCCCACCCTGCTGCTTCAGTAACATGGATGCCCCCCACCCTTTAGTAACTTTGATGCCCTCACTCCATTGGTCCATTTAGAAATTTTATGTTTGGTTTAGCTTTTACAAGCACATTTGTAGATTCTTACATGTATAGCTTCTTGACTTCTTTATTCATAAAACATAAAGCTTGAAAGATATATCAAAGGGTGGCGCTGACTGGGGGTATGCGTGACTCTCTAGTTTTTAAGCACTCATATTTTCCAAACCATTTGATGGATTGGGTCCATATTTGGAATGTGTTTGTTTGAATTGAGGTTTAACATCCATGTCAACACTTATTTAGGTCATTCTGGAGACGTTGCTTCCAATTTTGTGGGACTTTTACCTGACATTGAGATGAAATGACATCTCAAGCCCTGCCGCCCAATGAAACCAAAAGGCTTATATGCATTGGACAGTCTGACTCATTCCACTTTACCTTGGCAGGCTTAGTCCTTCGAAGCGGTTTACCAGTACTCATGTGTGGTCAGTTCAGCTCTGCGTGGAAGCACTATGCAGCCCAATTTATTTCTCCAAGCCCCGATGGGCGGGTACAGGTCCATATTTGGAACGATCATAGTTATTTTTATAAAGTTTAATCAGCTATACACCCCACCACCACACAAACACCTATGCCAATAACCTCACAGACACTATTCCAGGCGAGATATGCTGTCTGATGACAACTGTTGTTACATGACTTTTTTGGAGTGAGGTGAGCCCCTAGATGGGGGCATCTGTGTCGTATTGACACATTTCTAGTTCTGTCCGTGCTGTTCAAACCCAGATGAAGCGTGTGCCCACCACTCTTCTCAAGTTTGTACATGTAAGTTCTGCTGATGGTATGCCTAGAAATAACCTTATGATAAATTTATGATTTAGAACTAAGCTGCAATAATACCAGCATTGTTACACAAAGTTTGAACAAAAATACAAGTCCCCATTAGAAATTACTGCATCCTTCACTGTTCAACAAAGTTCTGTAAGCGGTATGGTAGCTCATGAAACAGGATAAGTTATATAGTTATAAAAAAAATGCTTATTATTGAGTAAATATTATAGCCGGCTGTCAGCAGACTTTTAGGTCTGGTGACAGCCGGCTGTCACTAGACCTAAAAGTCTGGTGCCAGCCGGCTGTCAGCAGACACTTCCTATTAATTATTATTTTATTCTTTAATTGTCAATGTTATTATTTCTATCTGTATATCATAATTTTCATTATTAAAATCTGAAAATGTATGTGCGATGTTGACCTTGTTATTAAATAGTGATAGATCATTCAACATGTTCAAATTAAATTTGTTGTCAAGCATATTTATTTAACCAATCAGTTCAACAGATACAAAGAAATATTAATTGGGGGAAATTATCTTGTTAGCAGGGCACACATATAGGGAATGACTCTTTCAATGTATCCGAAACATGATGAGACGAGCAGTTACCGTAATGATCCTATGTATTGGGAGAGATAGGCTTCAGCAAACAATGCAGTCCCAGATCAGACTGCTTCTGACACAGGGCCTACACTGTTTGCTATTCCATCTGCACCTTTTGGACTCATTGCTGGATTGCAATTTAACAAATTTGTTAAAATCTTAGGAGTACAACTGCAAGTCATCAAGATCCGTATTGTTTTTAGGATTTTTCATCATCATCAACGGATTTTTGATTAACGTGCAGGTACAGGGGCAACGTCCACATAAGTGGCCCCCTTCCAGGTAGCTGGCTTTGCACGCTGGCAGATCTTACACCAGATCTCCAGGCCTGTCTATAATAAGGATCGATAGCAGGGAGCTTCCATTCTCTTCAATCTCTTTCTGTCAGCTGCTTCCAGGTCATCTTGGGCCTTCCAGGCTGCCGCTTTCCACCTACCTGTATGTCACAGGCAGTCTTGACTGCACCGTTGGAGCGTTCCACATGTCCATACCAGTGGAGCCTTCTCTCTTTCAGGATGAGGTCCAGGTCCTCAATGCCAAGACACTCAAGTAACTCACTGGACCTGATGGTGACAGTGTCCTGTGGCTTAAATTGACATTGCAGATCTGTCTGATCATAATGCCCTGTCATTCCGCTGGAGACGTTGGAGGTTTTTAAAGCACTCAATTGCAATTAGTTTTTTTTTGCGATGCTTTAAATGGCCCGTTAATCAATCACCCGTGAATCACTTTTGATGGAGTTAGCTAATCCCCTTATTTTAATTTATAAGTGATCAACTATGTGGCGTTAACATAACAGTTTGAAAACACATGTTAAATGCGAGCTTCCTTAATTAGTAGCCTTTTGAGTTTGTCGGGAAATAGCGGTTCTGTAAATTTACAAACAAAATAAATAAATAAAAAAAAAAAATAATAAAAAAACAAATATGTTAAGACTGATATGCTTTAAAATTTGATTAAATGTCAGCAACCAATGTATATAAGGTGCTCCAAGACACCACCTCATCACTTAATGACTTATCTTTGAAATCGCTTTTAACGATTGTTGAAGTAAATTTCAAAATGACTGAATTGTGCATCTCATGTGACAAGGAAGTAAATAGCCGACGCCAGGCCGTTACGTGTGACGTATGTGACCGGTGGCAGCATTGCTTTTGTGGAACAGGTATTTTAATCATTATTAAATATAATTTTTATTTATTCATTTTTTGGATTCTTTATTTATGTGTACTCATGTGCGATCGGTTTCAACCCTGCATGGAAGCATCATGCAGCCCAATCTATTCTCCAGGCCCTGATGGGCGAGGGTGATTTGTTTGTTTGATTTGAGGTTTACCGTCCCCGTCAACACTGTATATAGGTCATTTTGGAGACATTGCTTCCAATTTTGCCAGACTTTTACCCGCAATTGAGATGAAATGACATCTCAAGCCCTGTCGCCCATTGAAACCAATAGGATTTATAAACATGGGCTGGCCAACTCGCAACGCTCTGCCTGGGCAGGCTTAGATCCTCTAAGCGGTTTACTAGTATTCGTGTGTGGTCTGTTTCAGCTCTGCATGAAAGCATCATGCAGCCCATCTATTTCCTCAAGCCCAGATGGGCGGGGGGGGGGGGTGGGGGCGATAAATGCATGTTTGTTTGTGATTTTGCCTGTTGATTCTAGTGGTTATCAAATTCAATCATTGTTGAAAGAAAAGTATATAGTTTTAGTCCTTAAACCGTTATCCTGCTGAATAAATTAAAATAATTAAAACACTTTATTTGGGCTATTATAACCATGGCTAATGTGACAGGGCCTTTAAATAATATTCCAAATTTAACTAATAATATTTTATACAGAAAAAATGCTATCTAATAAAATTGGGTCGACACAACCCAGGGCCGAAACAACCCAGGTCCACACCGAAACGGGCCGAAACGACCCAGGTCCAAATTTAGGCCGAAACCACCGGATTCATCTACCTATATACTGAGTCGGCTACATTTGGCCACTACCTCAGTATTTGGCCATTGTACCTGAGTCAAGTCGGCCTGGGTCAACTGGACCTGGTGCCGAGTTGGTTACAGGCCGAGTTGACCCGTTTCCAGTTTTAATGGTCGGAAATAAAAATTCATTATTAGGCCTACTGTATGCTTTCATCACGCAAAATATGGAGTGTATGTAATGTACACCTACGAGTAATCTATTGCAGTATGACACTTGGTTAAAGACTGTCTGCAAATCCATTACTTTCTCACTCTCAGACCTGTTCGCCGCACTCAATGTACAGAGTAAGATTGAAAACAAAGACGTGACACGGCTGTTCATATCACACAGGCATAAAAAACACTCTGCAAATGCATTTTCTATGTCTATGAGGTTGTAATTTTGTTGTTGTGCTTTTCAATAAAAAAGAAACTTACTGCGTTTCCCCTGCGGGTAAGTTCGGCCGTAAGTTCCGCCATTTTACTTGCCCATAATGCATCATCCATGTAGAAACCTAACGCTTTGTGGGTCATTTGTAGAACAGGCAGAAGAGAAAAAATTAACGGTGTCAAGTTGGTTATTCTAAAAATAGCAACGACACTGTGGGATATTGGGCTGTTCCACACTATGGGACATTTTCTCAAATAAGTATTTTCTCATGATTTACGAACGGTTTCCAGGCATTTTTTGGACATGGTTTGTGGGACATATACAAATGTCCCATTAACCGTCCCGGATGCCCACAGTGCGGGTGTATATCAGACTAAATGACCCATACACCATGTCTAAGAAAACTATATATATATATATATATGAGGTAATTTGTAAATATCTTCTTTGATAATGACCTAAGCAATATGGGTGGGTTAAATACACCCCTTTGCTATTTCTACTGCGAAAATTCCTTGGCTTTTTGTCAACTCATCTTCATAAATCAATCTTACTGACAATTTAGATGAAGTTAAAAAAAACGAAATTTTCTCATAATCTTTAGAACAAGTCTCCTTTTAGGTCATACTTACCTATAACATTGAAATATTACTGGACTTAATAAATCTTGCATTACATCACAACATCCATTTTGAAGCTTTTAAGTTGATTTTACATGTATTTGGAACTGCAGCCAAAAATTTTAGTAGAAAATTGTGGTTCATCTTATCCAGATTCCATAGCAGTTTTAGCTTCATATATGTTTTCAGGTAAACCAAGAAATGATTGCCTTGCAGACTTGCTTACTCTGTCCCTTCACTTGTATATGATTTTGGAGCCCTCAATAGTCTCTGGCCTTTGATTGTGGTACTCTTTGAGCCTTTTATTTAACTCTTGACACCAAATACATGGTCGACCAACTGTTAGGTGTTTTTTTTTTAAGAATTTACCTATCAAGTGATTTTGACAGCCAATCTTCAATAGATTATCAGTTTTGGCTGACAAACAATTGCTCAGGGATTTAACAGCAGAGTCATTACACAGATCCTGATTTAGAACTGACAATTATGGTAGAAATCCAGTAAACGAAACAAACATTCAATATTTACACCTGAATCCATGGTGAATGTTGGCTGGATGTAGAGGGTCCTCCATCCCACTGGTAGTGTGTGCTGGCAGTAGTTCTGATGTAGTTCATGTAATACTTTGGCCTGTTGAAGTCCCTCTTGTGTGTTATATTTGTTATGTGTCTTTTGTTTTACATTTTAATCACCCCTTGTGAGAAAGAAATTGTTGATTTTTTGCATGTTATATGTGTTTTGTCTGTCCTTGTTTTGGCCACATCTTGTGATTGTGGCTTTCCCTGAACCTTTCCTTTTTATCCCCCGACCAAATAGGTTCGGGGGATATAGCGATCAGCCTGGCGTCCGTCCGTCTGTCCATCCGTCTGTCCGTCCGTCCGTCCGTCCATTCGTAAAGCAACCTTGTGATGGCCCTAACTTCTATACCCTTTGAGATTCATTGATGGTTCTTGGCATGATTGTTCACAAGGCTGAGACGGCGTGTCATGCACATGAACCAGAACTCTGGATTGCATACTTTTTGAGTTATCTCCCCTTTTAATAAAATAGAATGACTACTTTGTGATGGCCATAACTCCCAATACCCTTTGAGGTATGTTGATGGTACCTGGCACAGTTGTTCACAAGGCTGAGACGGCGTGTCATTCACAAGAACCACAACTCTGGTTGTCATGGTTTTTGAGTTATCTCCCCTTCCAATAAAATTGAGTGACTACCTTGTGATGGCCATAACTCCAATACCCTTTAAGATATATTGATGATACCTGGCACACTTGTTCACAAGGCTGAGACGGTGTGTCATGCACAAGAACCATAACTCTGTGTGCCATGTTTTTTTAGTTATCTCCCCTGACAATATAACCTTGTGATGGCCGTTACTCCAAACCTTACAGATCCCATCCCCTAAACCATATATATTATTGTTCCTTATAATAAGACACATTCATTGACACCAACCTGGGGCCCCCCCCCCCCCCGGATGCACTGGGGCCTTGCCCCACCCCTTCCACTTCATTAAAGGCCCAATATCTTGGAAACCTTACAGATCCCCACCCCTAAACCATATATATTCTTGTTCCTTATGATAAGACACATTCAGTTACACTAACCTGGGGGCCCCGGGATGTGCCGGGGCCATGCTGCACACCCTCCACTTCATAAAAGGCAATATATCTCAGAAACCGTTTAGACCCCCACCCCTAAACCCTATATATTCTTGTTCTTTATGATAAGATGCATTCATTGACACCAACCTATGGGCCTCCGGGATGCGCCGGGGCCTTCCCCCACCCCCTCCACTTCATAAAAGGCCCAATATCTCGGAAACCTTACAGATCCCCACCCCTAAACCATATATATTATTGTTCCTTACGATAAGACACATTCAATGACACCAACCTTGAGGCCCCCTGGGATAGGTCAGGGCCCTGCCCCACCCCCTCTACTTCATAAAAGGCCATATATCTGAGAAACCATTCAGATCCCCAACCCAAAACCATATATATTCTTGTTTCTTCTGATAAGACGCATTCAGTGATACCAACCTAGTATGGATGCGCCATTGCCCCACCCCTCCACTTTATAAAAGGCAATATATCTCGGCAACTTTTCAGATCCCCACCCGAAAACCATATATATTCTTGTTTCTTATGATAAGATGCATTCAGTTACACCAACCTGGGGGTCCACTGGGATGTGCCCGGGCCATGTCCTACCCCCTCCACTCCATAAAAGGACCAAAATTCTCAGAAACCGTTCAGATCCCCACCCCTTATCCATATATATTCTTGTTCTTTATGATAAGACGCATTCAATGAGTCCAACGTAGGGGGTTTCAGGGGTGTGCTGGGGCAATGCCCCACCCTGCCACTTCATAAAAGGCGATAAATCTCAGAAACCTAACAGATTCCCACCCCTAAACCATATATACATTGTTGTTTCTTATGATAAATCGCATTCAGAAACACCAACCTGGGGGTCTCTTGGGATGTGCCCGGGCCATTCCCCATCCACTCCACTTCATAAAAGGCCCAATATCTCAGAAACTGTTAAGATCCCTGCCCCCCACCCATAAACCATATATTTTCTTGTTCCTTATGATAAGATGCATTCAATGATCTCAAATTGGGCTCTGTTGGGTCATCTCCCACCCCTCCACTTCATCAAAGGCCTAATATTTCAGATACAGAATCCTCATGGAATGGGGGTTAATTTGGGAGACGTTATAATCAATAAATTAAAACCATACATGGCTGCCAGTGGGCAGTGCCTGCCTGAGCTCTGGTGAGCATCGTGGCCCATGGGCCTCTTGTTTAGTTATCTCCCCTGACACTGTAATCTTGTGATGGCCATAACTGCAATACTTTTGTGATATATTGCTGGTTTAATTCTGGTGCACTTTCTATTGGTGAACAATCTTCTGAAGGCCATATTGGCTTTTGGTCGGGGGATTTGCCATCTCTTCCGATGGCTATATTTACTTTTGTTAATGGGTTTTCAAGTCTTATGTTTAATTTTGGTGCGTTTGTATTCTATCCTGTTCTCTATCAGACCGAGAAGGATGTAACTGTTACAAATAAATTTAGTGCTATTTGTATATACCCGGTAACCATCTATCCTTTCTATTCATCTTCATCAGACTCACTTGATGCACTCCAAGTGTCTATGGCTGCATCTACGACGTGGTCTATGTGAGCTCTGTTAGGTATAGTGTCATTATTTTCTGCATTGTGTCTAAAGAAACTTAAGTACCAGAGTACAGATGCTATATGTGCGCAGCAGCCAACTGTGCATGCTGCACTTTGGCACCCACAGTACCACCCACTAATGGGATTTAGTCCTTGACTCTACTCCGTCCATAAACTATAAGTTTTGCTGGAAGTATGCCGGGAACGAATCTGGGCTTTAAGTATACCTTCCTCCTCTTTATGCATCAAGATTTCATACTGCCCATTCTCATCTATGTAAGACTGAGCTTGTTAAAGCTGATATATGTCCATGGTCAAATCCCTAAGCTCATTTTCAGCTGGTTGAGGAAACTTTTCTAAATCTGCATCCTGCATGTTTTCCCATATAACATGTTTATTTTATCCCAACCATGTTTTAGTACTTTGCCTTGCAGCTTGTTAGGACTTTTCGCCAATGCCATCATTCTTTTGGTGGCCGGATTTGAACCAACGACATTTCGATTATAAGTCGAATGCACTAGCCACTGAGGTATCGAGACTATTTACTTTTAATAGAATGTGGTGTAGAGCAAAAGAATAAATATAAAAACTTAAGTAAAAATAAGTGTTTGACATTCAATAAAAGATCAATTTCTTTATTGCTAGACATTTCTAGTGTAACCAATGTGAACACTTATTATTTCTACTATTAATTATAGTATGCGCTAGTGCTTACTCTTCACTAGTATGATTTGTGAAGATGAGTTGACATAAACCCAAGAATTTTTGCAGTAGAAATAGCAAAGGGGTGTATTAACTCACCCATATTGTTTAAGTCATTATCAAAGAAGATATTTACAAATCACCTAATAGCTTCATTAGATTGACAGAAAACCATTGTTTGCTGAGTTTTTGACTGTTTTGAAGATTCATTTTGCCATATATATTTATAGATTTTAAATATGACAGAAAATATGAACAAAATGGATTCAGGGGCAGATAACTCTATAAGTAATTACATAAGAAATAAACGCTCATAATTTGGCAATGCCATTTATATCTTACTTTTCCCTGTCAAGTACTATTGCAATAGCTTTGGAAATAAACTTATGTTGTGGTTTTGCGTAAAGACGGTCAGTAAATTTAGCTGAAATTTAGGTACGACTTATAAGTGAGTATACCGGTAAAGTGAAGAATTTTTCCACAAAAACATATGCATTATGTTTAACATCTATGAAGGTCTAAACAATATTAAAAAGACCCATTTGCCAGGATGCTTTGTGCTAGAGATAATAGCGTAAGAACCACAGGTCTTTCAATTGGGTAGAATTACCCCACCCACTTTGATTGCTCATAGAGCCAATAACATTACATCTGTGGATCTGAAATTTCACCACATTAAAGCAAATACATCCTGAGTTGAGTATGCAAAGTTTAAAGAAAATCAAAAGTGGCCATAAAATGGGCCTTATAGGGACTGCTCCTTTCTTAATCAGGGGTATCTGTTTCATAAACTATGAAAAGCCTTTTCTAAGTTTTATAGACGCCATTCTGATTTGGTTTCAAAATTCAATGTTGGACTTAAAACACTTCTGCAACAAGGCCTATCGGAACACGAATTCTATGGTGACTTAGTATATAAATTTAGAAAAATACATGCCTGTAATGACTTGCATACCCAATTTAGTAAAATCGTTTGTCGATATATAAAGATTGGGTACAACATAAATGTTGTAAAACAGACTGCATGGATAGTGGTTAACCCAATCACGGTTGGCAACTTTGCTTCCTTCTTCGATTGCACACCAGTGGGTCGGGCCTAAGATTATATGACAAAAAATATATATATGACGGTTCCAGCGTAAAAACATAATGGAATTTTATTTTATTTTTGTATTCTTTATGTTGGTTGGCGCCTGATGCTCCGTCTTTGGTCTGGCACCTCGGAGTCTAACTGTTGGTTTTCTTTTGCTTTAGCAATTCTGTTGTTGTATGCTGTCGAGTCCTCAACCTTGTTTCATCTCTGTAGTTTTTTATTTGTATGTTATCGGAGATGTTACACTGATGAGTTAGGATGCCTTCATGCGGACTAAACAAAATTAGTGTATACTGCGACAGAGGTAAGGGCGAGGATTATGGCAATGTTAAATCGAGTTAACCCCCCCAGTGGAATTCGTTTCCACTGACCGTTCCAAGGCGGTTCGTCTGTCGCAGTTTATTGCACGACCCGCAGAAAAAGCGACCGACTGAAGTTGGTTGATTTTCTAAGATCACCGTGTCATTCTGTCAGTCTGTCCGTCCGTAACCCGTTTGTGAAAATTGGTGATAGTGACTTAACCGCTTGGTATATTTAAACAATTTTTGGCATACTGATAGATATCAATGAAATCTAACCAATGAACTTGCGAAATATTACATTCCATTTAGTATAGCCTCGCCGAGGCGAAAAATGAAAATTTTCGAACTGCTTCTCCTCGGAAACCGTTGGGCCGATTGAAGTCAAATTTCATATGGAGCCTCTATGGGATGGGGGAAACCAAAATTTGCTCATGGGGTCCAGGTCACATGACCAAAATGGCCGCCAAGCCATATATGGTCTGTCTGTCCGTCCGCAACCCGTTTGTGAAAATTGGTGATAGTGACTTAACCGCTTGGAATATTTAAACAATTTTTGGCATACTGATAGATATCAATGAGATCTAACCAATGAAGTTGCGAACTATTACATTCCATTTAGTATAGCCTCGCCGAGGCGAAGAATGTGAAAATTTTCGAACTGCTTCTCCTCGGAAACTGTTGGGCCGATTGAAGTCAAATTTCATATGGAGCCTCAATGGGATGGGGGAAACCAAAATTTGCTCATGGGGTCCAGGTCACATGACCAAAATGGCCGCCAAACCATATATGGTCTCTCTGTCTTTCCGTCCATAACCCGTTTGTGAAAATTGGTGATAGTGACTTAACCGCTTGGAATATTTAAACAATTTTTGGCATACTGATAGATATCAATGAGATCTAACCAATGAATTTGCGAAATATTACATTCCATTTAGTATAGCCTCGCCGAGGCGAAAAATGTGAAAATTTTCTAACTGCTTCTCCTCGGAAACCGTTGGGCCGATTGAAGTCAAATTTCATACGGAGCCTCTAAGGGATGGGGGAAACCAAAATTTGCTCATGGGGTCCAGGTAACATGACCAAAATGGCCGCCAAGCCATATATGGTAAAAACCCTTCAAAAATAGTCTTCTTCAGAACCACTGGGCAGATTTCCACGAAACTTGAAAAATAGCATCTGGGACGTAGGCCCATCATAAATTGCTAAAATGGTGACCCTGGGTTGACCTTGACCTTCTTTGTGCCTTGGTCAAACTTTGACACATATGCTTTTGTATTGGAAAAGTGAGAATGCATTTTATCCTGCAAACGATTCAGGATACAGTACTAAACTATAAGATATATTTTTGCTCCTTACGATAAGGCGTATTTATTGGGGGAACCGTTTTAGGTCCAGGTCACATGACCAAAATGGCCGCCAAACCCATATATGGTAACACTCATAAAGCTAAAAGCATCCGGCGGGTCGTGCACTTCAGCTGAAGCACTGGTTTTTGTTATGGTCTGTCTTTTGGTGTTTGTGTCGCATATGTTATTTTATTTTGGATAGCCTATTAGCCATTTTGAGAGATCTGGTTCAGGTTGATGTTGGTTGGTGCCTGGTGCTCTTGTCTCTGGTCGGGCCCATCGGAGTCTGGCTGTTGGTTTTCTTTTGCTCCAGCATTTCAGTGGTTTCTTGCTGTCCAGTCCTCACCGTTGTTTCGTCTCTGTGGTTGTTTGGTTGTTTGTGTTCACGGGGGTGTTGTTGGGGGGGACCTTCGTGCAGGCAGGGCGGGTTGTTTGTCTGGGTCGCGGCAGGGTTGGGGCGGGGGTTGTGGCCGCGTAAAATCGATTTAAGACCCTGGAATTCTTTCCACTGACCGTTCCAAGGCGGTTCTTCTGTGTCGGTTTATTTATGTTGTTGTTTGTTACTTACTGTGTGTATCACTAGTGTCTTCTTATACCCCGACCGAATAGGTTCGGGGGATATAGCGATCAGCCTGGCGTCCGTCCGTCTGTCCGTCCGTCCGTCCGTAGACGCAACCTTTTGATAGCCATAACTCCTATACCATTTGAGATTCATTGATGGTTCTTGGTACAATTGTTCACAAGGCCGAGACGGCGTGTCATGCGCAAGAACCAGAACTCTGGATGCCATACTTTTTTAGTTATCTCCCCTTTTTAGCTCACCTGTCACGTAGTGACAAGGTGAGTGTGACAGGTGAGCAAGGTGAGCTTTTGTGATCACTTTTTGTCCGTCGTGCGTCCGTAAACAATTTCAAATAAGTATATCTCTAATACCCCATGGTCAATCTTGATCAAATTTCATGAGAAGCATCATCAGGTAGGGGGAAAGGCTGCATAAGGTTTTTGGGCTGTTCAGATTGGAATTCTGGTTGCCATGGCAACATATAGCTCCCATAGACTTACAATGGGAAAAAATTAAAATATCTTCTTCTCTGAAACCACAGGGCCCAAAGCTTAGATATTTAGCATGTATTAACGGCCAGTGGTCGCCTACATAATTCCTGCCATTCATGCCCCTGGGGTCCAAATTGGCCACGCCCCGGGGCCCCTTTGCTCCCATAGACTCATAATTTAACAAAAAGCTTCAAAAATCTTCTTCTCGGAAACCACAGGGCCCAGAGCTTAGATATTTAGCATGTAGCAATGGCAAGTGGTCACCTACATAATTCCTGCCAATCATGCCCCTGGGGTCCAAACGGGCCACGCCCCGGGGCCCTTTAGCTCCTATAGACTCATAAGGGAAAAAAGCTTCAAAAATCTTCTTCTCTGAAACCACGGGACCCAGAGCTGAGATATTTGGCATGTAGCAACAGAAAGTGGTCACCTACATAATTCCTGCCAATCATGCCCCTGGGGTCCAAATTGGCCACACCCCGGGGCCCCTTAGCTCCCAAAGACTCATAATAAAAAAAAGCTTCAAAAATCTTCTTCTCTGAAACAACAGGGCCCAAAGCTTAGATATTTAGCAGGTAGCAACGGCCAGTGGTCACCTACATAATTCCTGCCAATCATGCCCCTGGGTTCCAAATGGGCGACGCCCCGGGGCCCCTTCGCTCCCATAAACTCATAATGGAACAAAAAGCTTCAAAAATATTCTTCTCGGAAACCAAAGGGCCCAGAGCTTAGATATTTAGCAGGGGAACAACGGCAAGTGGTCACCTATATAATTCCTGCCAATCTTGCCCCTGGGGTCCAAATGGGCCACGCCCCGGGGCCCTTTAGCTCCTATAGACTCATAATGGAAAAAAGCTTCAAAAATCTTCTTCTCTGAAAACACAGGGCCCAGAGCTGAGGTATTTGGTAGCAACGGCAAGTGGTCACCTACATAAATCCTGCCAATCATGCCCCTAGGATCCAAATGGGGCACGCCCCGGGCCCCTTAGCTCACATAGACTCATAATGGAAAAAAAAAAGCTTCAAAAATCTTCTTCTCAGAAACCACAGGGCCCAGAGCTTAGATATTTAGCATGTAGCAATGGCAAGTGGTCACCTACATAATTCCTGCCAATCATGCTCCTGGGGTCCAAACGGGCCACGCCCCGGGGCCCTTTAGCTCCTATAGACTCATAAGGGAAAAAAGCTTCAAAAATCTTCCTCTCTGTAACCACGGGGCCCAGAGCTGAGATATTTGGCATGTAGCAACGGTAAGTGGTCACCTACATGATTCCTGCCAATCATGCCCCTGGGGTCCAAATTGGCCACTCCCCGGGGCCCCTTAGCTCCCAAAGACGCATATTGAAAAAAAAAGCTTCAAAAATCTTCTTCTCTGAAACCACAGGGCCCAGAGCTTAGATATTTAGTATGTAGCAACGGCCAGTGGTCACCTACATAATTCCTGCCAATCATGCCCCTGGGTTCCAAATGGGCGACGCCCAGGGGCCCATTCGCTCCCAAAGACTCATAATGGAACAAAAAGCTTCTAAAATCTTCTTCTCGGGAACCACAGGGCACAGAGCTTAGATATTTAGCATGTAGCAATGGCAAGTGGTCACCTACATAATTCCTGCCAATCATGCCCCTGGGGTCCAAACGGGCCACCCCCCGGGGCCCTTTAGCTCCTATAGACTCATAATGGAAAAAAGCTTCAAAAATCTTCTTCTCTGAAACCAAACGGCCAAGAGCTGAGGTATTTGGCATGTAGCAACGGCAAGTGGTCACCTACATAAATACTGCCAATCATGCCCCTAGTGTCCAAATGGGCCACACCCCGGGGCCCCTTAGCTCCTATAGACTAATAATTGAAAAAAAAAGCTTCATAAATCTTCTTCTCTGAAACCACAGGGCCCAGAGTTTAGATATTTAGCATGTACCAACGGCAAGTGGTCACCTACATAATTCCTGCCAATCATGCCCCTGGGGTCCAAATGCGCCACGCGCCGGGGCCCCTTTGCTGCCATAGACTCATATTTAAAAAAAAGCTTCAAAAATCTTCTTCTCTGAAACTACAGCACCCAGAGCTTAGATATTAAGCAGGTAGCAACGGCAAGTGGTCACCTACATAATTCCTGCAAATCATGCCCCTGGGGTCCAAAAGGGCCACGCCCCGGGGCCCCTTGGCTCCTATAGGCTCATAATGCAAAAAAAACTTCAAAAATCTTCTTCTCTGAAACTACAGGGCCCAGAGCTTAGATATTTAGCATGTAGCAATGGCAAGTGGTCACCTACATAAATCCTGCCAATCATGTCCGTGGGGTCCAAATGAGCCACGCTCCGGGACCCCTTAGCTCCCATAGACTCATAATGGAAAAAAGCTTCAAAAATCTTCTTCTCTGAAAACACAGGGCCCAGAGCTTAGTTATTTACCATGTAGCAATGACAAGTGGTCACCTACATTAATCCTGCCAATCATGCCCCTGGGGTCCAAATGGGCCACAACCTGGGACCCCTTTAGCTCCCATAGACTCATAATGGAAAAAAAAACTTCAACAATCTTCTTTTCTGAAACCACAGGGCCCAGAGCTTAGATATTTAGCATGTAGCAACGGCAAGTGGTCACCTACATATTTCCTGCTAATCATGCCCCTGGGGTCCAGATGGGCCACGCCCCGGGGCCCCTTAGCTCCCATAGACTCATAATGGAAAAAAGCTTCAAAAATCTTCTTCTCAGAAATTGTGAAGCACAGAACTTAGATATTTAGTATCTAGCAACATAAAATAGCCATCTACATAAATCCTGTTAACCCTGCCCCTGGGGTCAAAATTGGCCACACCCGAGCTCATCACCTCCAATAGACTTATAATGGAAAAAAACTTAAAAAATCTTCTTCTATGAAACCATAAGGCCCCGAGCTTAGATTTTTAGTATGTAGCAATGTCAAGTGGCCACCTACATAAATCCTGCAGTTATGCCCCTGGGATCCAAATTGGCCCCAGCCCAGGGTTCTTTAGCTTCCATAGACTTACAGTTGGAGAAACTTCAAAAATCTTCTTCTCTGAAACCACATGGCCCTTATAATAAAAAAAAACAAGAAAAAAAAAACAACTTTAAATGGGGAAAAAAATTCTTCAAAAATCTTCTCTGAAACCGTAAGTCCCAGAGCTTAGGTATTTAGCATGTAGCAATCATGCCCCTGGGGTCCAAATCCTGTGGCCCCTTAACTCCAACAAACTTATAAAGGAAAAAGCTTCAAACATCTTCTTTGAAACCATGAAGTACAGACCTTAGAAATTTAGTATATAGCAACACAAAATGGTCGCCTACATAAATCCTGCCAACCGTGCCCTTTGGGTCAAAATTGGCCAAGCCCCAGGGCTCATTAGCTTTTATAGACTTATACTGGAAAAAAACTTAAAAAAATCTTTTTCTCCAAAACCATAAGGCACAGATTTTGTTTGATTTTGAGGTTTTACATCCCCGACAACACTGTATAGGTCATTTTTGAGATGTCTCTTCCAATTTTGTGGGACTTTTACCAGACATTGAGATGAAATTACATCTCAAGCCCTGTCACCCAATGAAACCATTAGGGTTTATAAGCATGGACACCGCTTTGCCTCAACTTAGATATTTAGTATGTAGCAATGTCAAGTGGTCTCCTACACTAATGATTTTCTTGTACACAGGTGAGCGATATAGGGCCATTGGGCCCTCTTGTAATAAAATAGAATGACTTCTTTGTGATGGCCATAACTCCAATAACCTTTGAGATATATTGATGGTACGTGGCACAGTTGTTCACAAGGCTGAGACGGCGTGTCATGCATAAGAACCACAACTCTGGTTGCCATGGTTTTGGAGTTATCTGCCCTTCCAATAAAATAGAGTGACAACCTTGTGATGGCCATAACTCCTATTTTTTGTTTGTTTGATTTGAGGTTTAACGTCCCCGTCAACACTGTAAAGGTCATTTTGGAGACGTTGCTTCCAATTTTGTGGGACTTTTACCCGACATTGAGATGAAATGACATCTCAAGCCCTGTCGCCCAATGAAACCAATAGGGTTTATTAGCGTGGACGGTCCGCCTCGCACCGCGGTTCCTGGACAGGCTTAGATCCTCTAAGCGGTTTACCAGTACTAGTGTGTGGGCCGGATTCAGCTCTGCGTGGAAGCATCATGCAGCCCATATATTTCTTCAAGCCCCTATGGGCGGGGGCCATAACTCCTATACCCTTTGAGATTCATTGATGGTTCTTGGCACAATTGTTCACAAGGCTGAAACGGTGTGTCATGCACAAGACCCAGAACTCTGGATGCCATACTTTTTTAGTTATCTCCCCTTTTAATAAAATAGAATGACTATTTTGTTATGGCCATAACTCCAATACCCTTTGAGATATATTGATGGTACCTGGCACAGTTGTTGACAAGGCTGAGACGGCGTGTCATGTACAAGAACCACAACTCTGGTTGCCATGGTTTTGGAGTTATCTCCCCTTCCAATAAAATAGAGTGACAACCTTGTGATTGCCATAACTCCTATACCCTTTGAGATTCATTGATGGTTCTTGGTACAATTGTTCACAAGGCCGAGACGGCGTGTCATGCGCAAGAACCAAAACTCTGGATGCCAAATCTGTTTTAATTATCCCCCCTTTTAATAAAATAGAATGACTACTTTGTGATGGCCATAACTCCAATACCCTTTGAGATATATTGATGGTACCTGGCACAGTTGTTCACAAGGCTGAGACGGCGTGTCATGCACAAGAACCACAACTCTGGTTGCCATGGTTTTGGAGTTATCTCCCCTTCCAATAAAATAGAGTGACAACATTGAGATGGCCATAATTCCAATACCCTTTAAGATATATTGATGATACCTGGCACAGTTGTTTACAAGGCCGAGACGGTGTGTCATGCACAAGAACCACAACTCTGGGTGCCATGGTTTTTTTAGTTATCTCCCCTTCCAATAATATATAATCACTACCTTGTGATGGCCACATCTCCAACACTCTGAGATATATTGATGATACTTGGTACAGTTGTACATGAGGTTAAGCAGGTGTGTCACGTGCAAGAACCACAGCTCTGGGTGCCCTGGTTTTTTTATTATCTCCCCTGACAATATAACCTTGTGATGGCCATAACTCCAGTACCCTTTGAGATATATTGATGGTACTTGGCACAATTGTATACAACGTTGAGAAGGTGCTTCATGCCTAAGAACCACAACTCTGGGTGCTATGATATTTGAGTTATCTCCCCTTCCAGTATAACAGTATGACAACCTTGTGATCATCGTACCTCCAATACCCTTTGAGACATATTTGTGGTACTTGATGCAGATGTACACGAGGTTAAGCAGGTGTGTCATGCTCAAGAATTACAACTCTGGGTGTTCTTGTTTTTTAGCTATCTACCCTGGCAATATAACCTTTTGATGGCCATAACTCCAACGCCCTTTGAGATATATTGAAGGAACTTAGCACAATTGTATACAAGGTACAGAAGGGATGTCATGTGCAATTGGTGCTCTGGTATTTGAGTTATCTACTCTTCCAATATAACAATATGACCAGCTTGTGATCACCATATCTCCAATACCTTTTGAGACATATTGATGGTACTTTGTACAGAAATACATGAGCTTAAGCAGGCATGTCATGCGCTAGAACCACATTTCTGAGTGCCCTGGTTTTTTTAGTTATCTCCCCTGACAGTATAATCGTGTGATGGCCATAACTGCAATACTTTTGTGATATATTACTGGTTTAATTCTGGTGCAATTCCTATTGGTGAACAATCCTCTGAAGGCCATATTGGCTTTTGGTCGGGGGATTTGCCATCTCTTCCGATGGCTATTTTTATTTTGGATGGCCATTTGGCCATTTTGTGGGAAAGTAACTGTCCTTATGGCCTTCCTTTGTTTAGGTTTCCATTATGGTCTGGTCGCTTCTTTTTGTGTTTCTTTCCCTTTGGTGTCTTTGATGGGAGGAGTAAGTTAATTGTATCGATTCCTGATCTTTGTTTTACTTCTACCTTACAGTGTTGGAGGGGACGTTAAACCTCAAATCAAACAAAACAAAACCTAGTCAACGCTAAAGTCAAATATGGTTCCTTAGGTTTTTCAATCGGAAAAAAAGGTGAAACAAAGCATTTTTTGAAAACATATTGTGGTGTTTGACATAAGAATAGGTACAAAATGAATGTCTATGGATGCTAAAGGTCAAGGTCATTTGGTGACCTTGACCCAAGATCTTTTGAAATGCAGGTCCATTGACATTTTAAAAATGCATTTCCTGTGCCAATATAGGGTAAAACCCCTTAAAGAATCTTCTTCTACAGAACCTGTGGGCTGAATGTCATGAAACTTGGTAAGTGGAGCCGCAAGCCAGTCTTACTTTGTCCAAGTGATAACCCCGGGTTGAACTTGACCTATTTAACACAGTGTCAAATTTGGTCGCATAGACATTTTATGGAAAAAAGTCAAAACCTTTAATTTCGCGAAAACCTTGGTAGCCTGTGATCTGAAAATTGGTAGATGAGTGAGTAAATGAAACTAATATTCAAGGTCATAGCCATACCCTAATTGCTCCAAGGTCATTTAGAAATAAAACTTTTCTCTGAAACCACTGGGTCATTTCTTCCCAATTTTCATTTGAAAGCGTTTAGGAACAACACATAGAAGTTTAATCACATGACTAATATGGTCACCGTGCACATATAAGGTAAATAACTTCTCTGGGACCATTAACCAATTAGCATGAAACTTGGTGCGTAACTTTGGGGATCCTGGCCAATCATAGTTTGTTGAAATGATAGCCCCTGGATGACCCTGACATCTTTCAAGCTAAGGTTAACTTCGATCGCATGGGTTTAGCTCACCTGAGGCGAAGGCTCCTGGGGAGCTATTGTGATCACTCACTGTCCGTCGTCCTAGTCCATTCATAATTTCCGTTAAACAACATCTCCTCCTAAACCACTGGATGGATATAAGCAAACTTGGCTGAAATGATCAGAAATGGGTGGTCCTCTCTCAAAGTTGTTCAAGGAATTCCATTCCATGCAGAACTCTGGTTGCCATGGCAACAGAAAGAGGAAAATTAAAAAAAAAAAAATCTTCTTGTCTGAAACCCGAAGTCCCATTGGTATGAAGCTTCACTTAGGTGACCTCTACCGAGATTATTGAAATTAAATCCCTGGGGCCAAAAATGGCCCCCGACGTGGCCAACTGGTTTTACATAGGCCCAGAAGGCCCAGGTCTTTGAGATTTGGTGTGATGCTTCTTCTAGTGGACCTCTACTAAGATTTTCAAATTATAGCCCTAGGGCCGAAAATGGCCCCGCGCCGGTGCCCAATAGTTTTACATAGGCTTCTATAAGGAAAACTTTTTTAAAATCTTCTTGTCTGAAGCTAGAACACCCAGATCTTTAATATTTGGTATGAAGCTTCATCTAGTGGACCTCTACCAAGTTTGTTCAAATTATAGCTCTGGAAACAAAATGGCATCGCCCTGGGGCCGACTGCTTTTGCATAGGCATAAGGAAAACCTCAGAGAATCTTCTTGCCACACGGCCCAGGTCTTTGATATTTGGTATGAAGCTTTGTGTAATGAACCTCTACCGAGACCGTTCAAATTATAGCCCTGGGGCCAAAAATGGCTCTGCGTCGGGTCCCATGTTTTTCTTAGACTTATATAGGGAAAACTTGAAAAAATCTTCTTGCCTGAAACCAGAAGGCCCAGATCTTTGATGCTTGGTATGGAGCTTCATCTGATGGACCTCTACCAAGATTGTTCAAATTTGCCTCTATTTATATTTGATATAGGGAAAACGTTTAAATATCTTTTTGTCTGAAACTAGAAAGCTTTGATATTTGGTATGAAGCTTTATCTAATGGACCTATACCAAGATTGTTCAAATTTAAACCCTGGTGCCAAAAATGGTCCCGGGGCGGGGCCAACTGGTTTTAAATAGGCTTATGTAGGGAAACCTTTAAAAATCTTCTTGTCTGAAACCAGAAGGCCCAGGCCGTTGATATTTGGTATGAAGCTTCATCTCGTGCACTTACCAAGATTATTCAAACCATGTCACTAAAATGGCCCCGCACCAGGGCCCACTGGTTTTCCATAGGCTTAGGTCTTTAATATTTGGATTCCGCTGACAATTCCAAGTCGGTTCTTCTGTCGCGGTTTATTTTTGTTATGGTTTGTCTTTTGGTGTTTGTGTCGCTAATATTATTTTATTTTGGATAGTCTTTTGACCATTTTGTGGGAAAGCAATTGTCCTTTTGGCTTTCTGCTGTTGGTGTTTCCGTTGGGGTCTGTTGCTTCATGTTTGTATTTCTTTTCCTTTGGTGTCTCTGATGGGAGCTGTGGGTTAATTGCATCGATTCCTGATCATTGCCTCTACTTCTATTTTCAAAAATCTTTAAAAATAGGCCAGTAGGCCCCGATCTTTAATGTTTGGTATGAAGTTTTATCTAGTGGACCTCTGCAAAGAATGTTCAAATTCTAGCCCGGGGGCCAAAAATGGTCCCTTACCTAGTCCCACTGGTTTAACATAGGCGTATATAGAGAAAACCTTTAAATATCTTCTTGTCTGAAACTAGAAGATTTTGATATTTGGTATGAAGCTTAATCTAGTGGACCTATACCATGATTGTTCAAATTATATCCCTAGTGCCAGAAATGGCCCCGCCCCGGGGCCCACGGGTTTTGCATTGGCTTTTATAGGGAAAACGTTTGAGAATCTTCTTGTCTGAAACCAGAAGGCCCAGCTCTTAAATATTTGATACGAATCTTTATCAAGTGGACCTCTACCAAGATTGTTCAAATTATACCCATATGGGCTAAAACTGGCCCCACAGCGGGGCCCTCTGGTTGTACATAGGCTTAGTTAGGGAAAGCCTTTAAATACCTTCTTGTCATAAACCTGAAGGCACACGTCTATGATATTTGGTATGAAGCTTCATCTAGTGAACCTCTACCTTGATCGTTTGAATTATAGCCATGAGGCCAAAAAATGGCCACACCCAGGGGCACATATGTTTTCAATAGAGATATAGGGAAAACTTTCAAAAGTCTTCTTGATATTTGGTATGTAGACCTCTTCCAAGATTGTTCAAATTAATGCCCTGGGGCCAAAAATAGACCCACTGAGGGGCCCTAGTTATCCATAGCGATATTAAGAGAAAACCTTAAGAATCTCTTGTATGAATCCAGAAGGCCGAGGTTTCTGGTATTTGGTATGTAGTTTCATGTAGTGGACATCTACTAAGCTGTTCAAATTGTTTAAGAAATACTGGTACTTAAAAACCTTCTGCTTTATATCCAAAAAGCCCTGACATTTGATATTTTGCTTTGAAGCTTCAAACAGTGGTCCTCTACCAAGGTTGTTCAAGTAATACCTCTGGTGTCAAAACATTTATACAATGTCTTAGAGCAATTTACCACGTTGAACTTCAATAATAAACACCCACCTGCTCTATAAAACGATGTAGGCTTGGCTTATTTTAAAATGGTGCCTGACTTTTACATTTTTGTGGATTGCAGAAGCTTTATCAATGAAAATAAAATACTTGAAGAACCGTCACAAAAGAAACGTGTTCTGCAAGGAGGTAGATCTCTACGTTATACATTGACACCAAAATATTGTCTCGCAGGTCATTATGAATTGAATATGCTGAATGAAATTACTGGAGAGTTCTGAAAAATTCAAACTAGATATAAACTTTAAACCTAGGTCGTGTGATGTAAAGAAAGCAACTAAGTGTAACGTCCAAACACTTTCTACTTGTAAGATGGCAAGCTTAGTAAAATCAGATAAATAATCCTACCCCAGAATCTATTCCATATTCCATGAAACACAGGAACTTGTCAATACCTTAAAGGTATCTTATGCTGTCTTTGTAGGTAACATATCTAAAGTTAAATTAAGAGCATACTCCAGAAATTGAAATACCACTGATACATCACAACTGATAATCATCATTGTTATCAGTTGTTGTTATTGTCCCAGCTGCTTATCTGACTTATTTTGATATTGTCTGCATAAAATGCCCTTTCTAAATGAACAGTAGTCTCTCACTGGAATGTTGAAAAATAAGATAACACCAAGAAATGTTCTTTTCAGTTAATCTGAAATTCCATTTCTTTTTTCTCAGAATTCTCTGCCATTTTAGCTCACCTGTCACGTAGTGACGAGGTCAGCTTTTGGGATCACTTTTTGTCCGTCGTGCGTGCGTGTGTGCGTGCGTGCGTATGGTGCGTAAACTTTTTCTTCAAACGACATCTCCTAAACCACTCGTAGGATTTTATCCAAACTTCACAGAAAAATATATAGCCGCCATGACTTCGGCAACGAATTTCGTAAAATCATTCTTCGATATAAAAAGATTGGGTACAACATAAATGTTATACGACAGACTGAATGCATGCATGATAGTTAACCCAATCACGGTTAACAGCCTTGCTCCCCTCTTTAATTGCATGCCGGTGGGTCAGGCCTGAGATTCTGCGACGGTTCCAGCGTAAAGGTTTACTGAGAATTAGAGAGATCTAATTGTTGATTTCAGTGGTTTTTTGCTGTCGAGTCCTCACCTTTGTTTCATCTCTGTGGTTGTTTTATTGTTTTGTGTTTACCGAGATGTTGCAGAGGGCCCACCCGGGGCCCACTTATTTTACATAGACACATTCTCTGAAACTGCAAGTCCCAGTACTTGGGGAAAACATTTGACTTTGAAAATCTTCTTGTCTGAAACCAGAAGGCCTAGGTCTTTGATAGTCATGTAACTGACTTCAACACTCGTAATAAATTGTTAACTGCTGAACTTCTTAATCAGGGTTATCGGTACCATAAACTCCGCAAAGGCTTTACAAAATCTTATAGACGTCATTTTGATTTAATTTCAAAATTCAGGATTGGACTTAAATCTCTTTTGCAACAAGGTCTATCGAAACCCGAATTTTATGGTGACTTAGTATATAAATTCAGAAAAATATATAACCGCAATGACTTAGGCGCCGAATTTCGTAAAATCATTCTTCGATATAAAAAGATTGGGTACAACATAAATATTATATGACAGAGTGCATGCATGCATGGAAGTTAACCCAATCAAGGTCGACAGCTTTGCTCCCCTCTTTAATTGCATGCCGGTGGGCCAGGCCTGAGATTCTATGACGGTTCCAGCGTAAAGGCTTACTGAGAATTAGAGAGATCTAATTCAATGTAATGTTGGTTGGTGCCTGGTGCTCTGTCTCTGGTCGGGCCCATCGGAGTCTAACTGTTGGTTTCAGTGGTTTCTTGCTGTCGAGTCCTCACCTTTGTTTCATCTCTGTGGTTGTTTTATTTTTTGTGTGTGTTTACGGAGGTGTTGCACTGATGAGTTAGGATGCCTTCATGCCGACTGTACAAATTATTTGTCGAAATCGAGACGGAAGTAAGGGCGAGGAATGTGGCCAAGTAAACTCGATTTAGAAAGTAGAAGTGGAGGCAATGATCAGGAATCGATACAATTAACCCACCGCCCCCATCAGAGACGCCAAAGGAAAATAAACACAAACATGAAACAACAGACCCTAATGGAAACACCAATAGCGGAACCCCCCCCCCCCCCCCACCCCCAGTTGAATTCGTTTCACTGACCATTCCCAGGCGGTTCTTTTGTCGCGGTTTATTTTTGTTAGGGGTGTCTTTGGGTGTCTTTTGTCTTTGGGTGTTTGTGTTGCTTATATTATTTTGTTTTGGATAGCCAATTGGCCATTTTGTGGGAAAGTAACTGTCCTTTTGGCTTTCCTCTATTGCTATTTCGATTAGGGTCTGTTGTTTCATGTTTGTATTTCTTTCCCTTTGGTGTCTCTGATGGGAGTTGTGTGTAAATTGTATCGGTTCCTGATCATTGCCTCCACTTCTTTTTTACTGAGAATACGAGAGAATTTAATTTTATTTAATGTTGGTAGATACCTGATGCTCTTTCTCTGGTCTGGCCAATCAGAGTCTAACTGTTGGTTTTCTTTTGCTCGCGGTTTATTTTTGTTATGGTTTGTCTTTCGAGTGTGTGTATCGCTTATATAAATATTATTTGGTTTTGGATAGCCAATTTGCCATTTCATGGAAAAGTAACTGTCCTTTTTGCTTTCCGCTATTGATGTTTTCATTAAGGTCTAGTTATTTCATGTTTGTGTTTCTTTCCCATTGGGTTCACTGATGGGAGCTGTTGGTTAATTGTATCGATTCGTGATCATTGCCTATATTTCTATTTTTCACTGTTCAGCATATCTTAATTGACTGTGTTGTTTTTTCAACGTCACGAAACTTATACTTAAACGCTAACACTATACCACAAATATTTCAAGATGTACATGTTCATAAAATTATCTCATTCTTAAAAGAAATTGGATTTTTAATACGATTTAATTATTCAGATTTTAAGACACAATTAGACACAAATTTTACTCTCAACATCCTCATAACACTTAACACCTTTTAATCATACATTGTTGGACACTTATGACCCACATTGAGGGTTGACGCGTCGTTAAACACGAAATCGTCATTTGCGTGTCTTGAAACTTGGTTTGCAGCACTGGTTGATTGAGTTCTAAAAAATTTTCAAAACTTTACCCTAGGTTGACCTTGATCTGTTTTATACCAAGGTCAAATTTGGTTCCGTAGGCTTTTAAATGGGAATAAGGTAAAACAATGCATTTTTCGAAAAATATTGTGGTCTATGACATGAAAATACTGAATGAATGTCTATGAATCCTAAAGGTGAAGACCATATGGTGATCTTGGCCAAAGGACTCTTGGATTGCAGGTCAATTGAAATTTAAAGAAATTTGTGATAATAAGCCCTATGAACTGCAGCATTTAGTTTAGACTAATTTAGTTTAGTTGGATTGCGATGAAAGAGTCCAAGCTTATAGAATCGCTCTCGAACACTCATTCCGGATGTCACAACCCGCGCGAGAGAGAGGTAGTGACTTTTACAACACTGCTACCCATTTCCACCTGGGTCGAGATGGGGCATCCTTTGCTCTAGAGAGGGATGAAGTTGATGGCCACATTTGTCATTCAGCCAGCAAGCTGTAAGTCTTACAGAAGGCCAAGACAAGCTTCCTAAGAGAGTATTAAAATCGGTTACCTAAACTTTATAAAAGACCATACAAAGCACGGTTTATTGCAAATTCAGGCTCTTGTTACACGACTGAAGACTTCATGTTTTATTGCCATAAAACACGTGGTTATATATTGGGACAATGTTGTTGAAAGATCAGGGATCTGTTTTTGGTCTATAACCATTCTAATCAAGTTTTATATAAATTGAACTCCAGACGTTTTCATGCATAAATAGAAGTGAAGGCAATGCTCAGGAATCGATACAATTAACCCACAGCTCCTATCAGAGACACTAAAGGAACAGACACACAAACATGAAACAACTAGACACTAATAGAAACATCAATAGCGGAAAGCCAAAAGGACAATTACTTTCCCACAAAATGGCTAATTGGATATCCAAAAGAAATAATACAAGCGATACACACATTCTACGACAAACCATAACAAGAATAAACCACGACAAAAGAATCGCATTGGAATGGTCAGTGAAACGAATTCAACTGTGTGGGGTTTGGGGCTTAAATCCACTTTACGCGGCCGCAATCCTCGCCCTTACTTCCGTCGCGATCTAGACAAATAATTTGTTCAGTCCGTATGAAGTCTCCCTAACTCATCAGTGCAACGTCTCCGAGAACACAAAAATCAAACAACCACAGAGATGAAACAACGGCAAGAAACCACTGAAATGCTAGAGCAAAAAAAAAAAAAAAAAACATTAGACTCGGTCGCCCGATCATGGAATACGGAAGTTGTGTCTGGGGCCCCCATGGAACTGTCTTTCAGGAAGAAATTAAAAATATTCAGAATAGGACAGCTAGATTTGTCACGAGCAATTACAGCTTTTGAAACTGTAAGTATGACAGGAATACTGAAAAAACTTAAGATGGAAGTCTCTAAAGAAAAGAAGGAAAAACAGTAGGCTTATGCTCTTTTACAAATGTTTAAAGGGCGCTTTCAGCATTCCAACAGATGACCTTATCACCCCAATTATAGGAGTGGCAGAAAGCATCACTCTTTGGCAGTAAAGTTGACCGCTTCAAGAACTGACGTCAACAAGGAATATTTCTTCCCTCAGCCAATTAGCGATTCCAGATTCGGTTATTTCTCTCAGATGAAAATAAAAAGACCAAATAATACTCAGAGCTCAGGGGAGCGATTAAGACCTCACGGTCATTTTATTATTGACAGATTTTATCTGTCTATTCTTGATGTGCTGCACGTCTTCAAGTAGTTTTGGCTTTATTCCGGCTTTGACTGCCATACGAGTCCGCACAAAATGTAATCTGGTTTGGCGCAGTAATCAAAATTGTACAACCCTATAAGCGCAATACAAATTTTCGAAACAGACGAACTTCAGCAGGCAGTGAATAATCAAAGCACTGACAACACTTGGCCGATTGTCTCTGAGTGCAGGCTGGTTATGACCGGGGACTTGAACTGTTTCGTTTAAACTTAGAATGCTAGTAACTAATGCATTAAGTGGAGAACAAGATCAGCACCGTGTACTGCGGGGTTAGATCTGAGTCTACATTGATTGCCAGATCCAACATTTGATTCAAGTGCAAATTTTACAGATAACACTTACATGTACCCAACACTGACAAATGACGCGGCTTTGTTTGGGTTGATTGTTTGTCATTTGACTCGAAGATACTAATGAGAAAAGCGCTTACGTGACTATCACTGACTTGTCAAAATAACCTTTTTCTTGGAGAAAATAGCCGCAGGGAGATCAGGGTATTCCGAGAGACTAAAGGGGATTATCCTGGAATCATAGGGTGAGCTTGGCAGACAGTGAAGACCAAGATCGGACACTGCAGAACGCGGTTTCTTATCAAAATCTTCACTATTTGCTTGTTTTTAGCTCACCGTCACGTAGTGACGAGGTGAGTTTTTGGGATCACTTTTTGTCCGTCGTCCATCGTGCGTGCGTGCGTCCGTGTGTGCGTGCGTAAACAATTTCTTCAAACGACATCTTCTCCTCAACCACTGATCGGATTTTGACCAAACTGAACAGGAATGATCCTCAGGTGGTCCCCTTTCAAAGTTGTTCAAATGGTTCCGGTCCGTTGCACATCTAGGTAACAGGAGCCAATTTTTTTTTTCACCGAAAACTTAAAAAAATCTTCTTCTCTGAAACCACAAGGCCCAGGTCTTTGATGTTTGGTACGAAGCTTCATCTAATGGACCCCTACCAAGATTGTTCAAATTATAGTGCTGGGGCCAAAAATGTCCCGCCCCGGGGCCCTTTGGTTTTACATCGGCTTATATAGGGAAAGTCTTTAAAAATTCTTCTTCTCTGAAACCGCAAGGCCCAGGTCTTTGATATTTGGTATGAAGCTTCATCTAGTGGACCCCTACGGAGATTGTTCAAATTATAGTACTGGGACCAAAAATGCCCCCAACTCGGGGCCCTTTGGTTTTACATGGGCCTATTTTGATTTATATCAGTCTTTAAATCGACTGCCTATTCGAAATTCGCAAAATTGCAGTATGTTTCCTCTGGCTTTCTTTGCCGGATCATTACAGGGTCACTGATGAGGCTTTATTAGCCGAAACTACGTAGTATGACCCATTTTCTTTCTAATGAATGTTTTCATTGCTATTAAAGGAACTCATTTTTGATTTTTATTTGCCTTCACTGCAGCTGGTGTTGTGCCGTGTGGCGGCCGTAAAACGTCTCCCCGTACATCAACCATAGTGCAGTTTATATTTTACTTTTGGTCCTTTGAGATCAGCGTGAATATTCTGAGAAATCAGAAATAAATTATTGGTTTAGACTCCTATTCTAGACAGGCGTTGAATTCTTTGGGCCCTATTTTGATTTATATCAGTCTTTGAATCGACTGCCTATTCGAAATTCGCAAAATTGCAGTATGTTTCCTCTGGCTTTCTTTGCCGGATCATTACAGGGTCACTGATGAGGCTTTATTAGCCGAAACTACGAAGTATGACCCATTTTCTTTCTAATGAATGTTTTCATTGCTCTTAAAGGAACTCATTTTTGATTTTTATTATATAGGGAAAATCTTTAAAAATCTTCTTCTCTGAAACCACAAGGCCCAGGTCTTTGATATTTGCTAAGAAGCTTCATCTAGTGGACCCCTACCAAGACTGTTCAAATTATAGTGCTGGGGCCAAAAATGCCCCCACCCCGGGGCCCTTTGGTTTTACATGGGCTTATATAGGGAAAATCTTTAAAAATCTTATTCTCTGAAACCGCAAGGCTCAGGTCTTTGATATTTTGTATGGAGCTTCCCTACCAAGAATGTTCAAATTATAGTGCTGGGGCCAAAAATGCCCCCAACCCGGGGCCCTTTGGTTTTACATGGGCTTATATAGGGAAATCTTTAAAAACCTTCTTCTCTCAAACCACAAGGCCCGGATCTTTGCTATTTGGTGTGAAGCTTCATCAAGTGGCCCCCTATCAAGATTGTTGAAATTATAGTGCTGGGGCCAAAAATGCCCCGCCCCGGGGCCCTTTGGTTTTACATGGGCTAATATAGGGAAATTCTTAAAAATCTTCTTCTCTGAAACCACAAGGCCCTGGTCTTTGATATTTGGTTTGAAGCTTCATCTAGTGGACCCCCACCAAGCCAAAAATGCCCCCAGGCCTTTGCTATTTGGTATGAAGCTTCATCTAGTGGACCCCTACCAAGATCATTCAAATTATAGTGCTGGGGCCAAAAATGCCCCCGCCCCGGGTCCCTTTGGTTTTTCATAGGATTATATAGGGAAAATCATTAAAAATCTTCTTTTCTGAAACTGCAAGGCCCAGGTCTTTGATATTTTGTTTGAAGCTTCATCTAGTGGACCCCCACCAAGATTGTTCAAATTATAGCCCTGGAGACAAAAATGCCCCCGGCTCGGGGCGCTTTAGTTTTACATTGGCTTATATAGGGAAAATCTTTAAAAATCTTCTCTGAAACCGCAAGGCCCATGTCTTTGATATTTGGTATGAAGCTTCATCTAGTGGACCCCTACCAAGATTGTTCAAATTATAGTGCTGGGGCCAAAAATGCCCTCAGCCCGGGTCCCTTTGGTTTTACATAGGATTATATGGGAAAATCTTTAAAACTCTTCTTCTCTGAAACCGCAAGGCCCAGGTGTTTGATATTTGATAAGAAGCTTCATCTAGTGGACCCCTACCAGGATTTTTAAATTGTAGTTCTGGGGACAAAAATGCCCCCGCCCCAGGGCCCTTTGGTTTTACATGGGCTTATATTGGGTAAATCTTTAAAAATCTTCTTCTCTGAAACCGCAAGAGCCAGGTCTTTGATGTCTGGTATGAAGTTTCATCTTGTGGACCTCTACCAAGATTGTTCAGATTATAGCCCTGGGACCAAAAATGTCCCAGCTCTTGGGCCCTTTGGTTTTTCTAAGACTTATATAGGGAAATCTTTAAAAATCTTTTTCTGAAACCACAAGGCCTAGGTCTTTGATATTTGGTATGAAGCTTCATCTAGTGGACCTCTACCAAGATTGTTCAAATTATAGCCTCGAGAACAAAAATGCCCCCGCCTCGGGGCCCTTTGGTTTTACATAGACTTATAGACAGCATAGTTTATATTTTCTTGTCCTTTAGGATCATTGTTTCCATTGTGGAATTAGAAATTATTTGAGGGTCACTGATGAGGCCTAATTGGCCGAAACTATCTAGTCTGGCCCAGAAAACATGTACACTTCATATTTTCCAGTTCTGTGATGTATTCCTTGCTTCTAAAGGATAACCCTTTTATAGAACATATTTAGCGTCCCTACAGCTGGTGTCGGGGAATGTGTGGCGGCTGTAAAAAGTCTCCCTGCCCTACATCATAGTGTAGTTTATATTTTCTTGTCCTTTGGGATCATTGATTCCATTGTGGAATTTGAAATTATTTGAGGGTCACTGATGAGGCCTAATTGGCCGAAACTAGCTAGTCTGGCCCAGAAAACATGTACATTTCATATTTCAAGTTCTGTGGTGTATTCCTTGCTTCCAAAGGATAACCCTTTTATAGAACTTATATGGGGAAAATCTATAAAAATCTTCTTCTGTGAAACCACAAGGCCTAAGTCTTTGATATTTGGTGTGAAATTTCATCTGGTGGACCTCAATCAAGATTGTTCAAATTATAGCCCTGGCGCCAAAAATGCCCCCGCCCTGAGGCCCTTTGGTTTTACGTAGACTTATATAGGGAAATCTTTAAAAATCTTCTCTGAAACTGCAAGGCCCATGTCTTTGATATTTTGGTATAAACTCCGTTCAGAAAATCTGAATCATCGATTTTTTCGTTTCTTTCTTTTAATACTCATTTTAGCCCATACATCACTATGGGAAAGTTTTAGACCTGACCCTCCGCCGACTTCTCCAGCAAGCCGCATGCCCCTGCGACAGTCAGGAAAGGCTGTGAGTATTTGGAGAAAATTGCAAAACAAAGAAATGAGACCACAGACTATGTCCATTTGACGATGATTGTCAGGTGAAATAATAAATATTCAAATACATGTGACACGCTATATAAATAGATATGCAATTACGACACACATTACATTCCAATGGCCAGATAGAGGCTCACTATGAACATGGAGCCTCTAGCAAAGTCATTCTTCTTGATACGTTTTCTTAGTCCTTTCGATATAGGTCAGTCATTTGAAAATTCGATTGGAAGACAAGTTCAGACGGGACCTCTATTGGATGGGGGAATGTATGTTTGTTCCCGTCATTCGGGTGAAATGACCACGATGACCATGTATGGTCAAACACTTTGAAACTCATCTTGTCTGGAATCAAACTGTCAGCGGTATTAGAAATTGGTATGCAGCATTAAAGTCTGTGACTCCGCATGGTTTCGTTTCCAAATGAAGATCATATTGTTGATAGAGATCTCAAAGGTTGAGGCTGACTGGCTGGATGGATGATGTATGTATGTATGTATGTATGTATGTATGTATGTATGTATGTATGTATGTATGTATGTCGTTCGAGCAATAGCGTTAAACTTTTTATTTATTTTTTTTTGATGGATTTGGAAAATACTTGACAAAAATATCAACCGTTATGAGACGATGTGTCGCGCGTAAGGCCCAGGACGGTTCCTTCAAGGTAGGGGTCATTCTTAGAGGTCAATGGTTAAAAAGCGATTGTTTTCGTGTCCGGACAAAAACTTCCTTATGCCTGGATGGATTTCCAAATAACGTTAATGATAATCATTATAAGACTATATGTGTCACGCGAATGGCCCAAGTCGGTACCTCTAAAGTCATGGCCTTACTTAGAAGTCAAAGGTCAAAAAGGTGTTTTATCATGTCCGATCAATAGGTTTTAATATTATTTTTAAAATTACATGGCAGAAATGTAAAACCATCGTAAGACGATGGGTCGCGCGCAAGACATATGTCGGTACCCCTAGGTCAAAGTCATACTTAGAGGTCAAATGTCAAATAAAAGGCACTTTCCGTGTCCAGTCAGTAACAATCGTTTTTGTTAACCATCCTCAGAAGTTTTTTGTGGCTTGCTAGACCCAGGTGGATGCCACTTAGGCCAAGGTCATCTTTAGAGGTCAAATATCTAAAAGGGTCTTTTTGAGTCCTGTCAATAACTTTCGTATTCCTGCATGGATTTTACAATCACCTGGCCAAAATGTTAATCATTATCAGATGATGTGGCATACGTAAAACTCAGGTCCGTAGCTCAAAGGTGAGGTCATAAATGTTTTCCTCATACAGACTATGCATAACACTCATTTTGTGTCCAATGTCATATGGAGGGGCATCCGTGTCCTATGGACGCTATTCTAGTTTCTTTCTTCTTTTTCTCTATCCCATCTTTCGATGGTACCTTTATCGGAAAACGGCTTAAGCTAGGCTCGGCCGTTGACCACCGGTTGTTATCAGGGCAGGGGTGGGGGTGCGATCTCACATCAGTACTTGTAACTGGCCGGCCCAACGAGGCTTAAACAGTTGACCACAAGGCATAGTATTCACTGTCGTAAAACATTAATTATCATTGTTTCGCTCACCTTCGTGGGTATTAAAGAGAGAGAGAGAGAGAGAGAGAGAGAGAGAGAGAGACAGAGAGAGAGAGAGAGAGAGAGAGAGAGAGAGAGAGAGAGAGAGAGAGAGAGAGAGAGAGAGGGGGGTGGAGAGAGAGGGAGACGAATATAAAGGGTTCGCAAAAATGCTTTTCGTGTGCAATTTATCCCAAGGCCGAAAAAAGACTTTGTACTTTGAATCTGAGAATAAAGTCTGGTGTAAACATATGTCTCTTAATAGAATTTCTGCAGCTCATACGACAGTTCCGCCCCCGCCCATCGGGGCCTGAAGAAAAAATGGGCTGCATGAAGTTTCCACGCTGAGCTGATACCGACCCGCACATGAGTACTGGCGAACCGCTTAGAGGATCTAACCCTGCCCAGGCAGAGCGGTGCGAGTCGGCACGTCCTTGCTTATAAACCTTATCGGTTTCATTGGGCGCCAGGGCTTGAGATGTCATTTCATCTCAAGGTCGAGTAAAAGTCTCCAAAATTGGAAGCAACGTCTCCAAAATGACCTTTACAGTGTTGACGGGCACGTTAAATCTTAAAACAAACAAACAAACAAATCATACGCCAGTCTGTGGCAGTTTAAACTATACAAGAAAGCAGTCTGAGGAATAGCCAAATCACCCGCCTCACTTAGTATCAGGGCGCAACCTTGTGACCTTGGCCTTCAGTTTATTTATGGATACTGCACATCAGCTCACTGAGGGGGTATATTTCCCAAGACTTTAATGAAAATCCTTCCATGGGTAAATGAGATAAGGAACGGACACGAAATTCCAAGTTTCAAACTCTTGACATTCACCTGTGAACTTGACCTTGAGTTGGCATGGTTTATTTATTGGTTCTGCACATCAGCTCACTAAGAGTGATATTTGATGAAAGTTTAATGAAAATCCTTCCAGGGGAAAAGGAGATATGGAACGCACACACCATTCGAAGTGACAAACTCTTGACCTTCAACTGTGACCTTGACCTTGAGTCGGCATGATTTATTTATGTGTTCTGCACATCAGCTCACGTAGGGGGACATTTGACCAAAGTGTAATGAAAATCCTTTCAAGGGTAAAAGAGATATGAAACGGACACAAAATTCAAAGTTTCAAAATCGTGACCTTCCAAAGTGACCTTGACCTTGAGTCAGCATGGTTTATTTATGGGTTCTGCACATCAGCTCACTAAGAGGGACATTTGACCAAAGTGTAATGAAAATCCTTAAAGGGTAAAGGAGATATGGAACGGATACAAAATTCAAAGTTTCAAACTCTTGATCTTCAGATGTGACCTTGACCTTGAGTCAGCATGGTTCATTTTTGGGCCCTGTACACCAGCTCACTCAAAAAATATTTGACCAAAGTTTAATGAAAATCATTCAGAGGGTAAAGAAGATATGGAACGCACACAAAATTCAAAAAAGTTTCTAAGTTGTGAACTGGGACCTTGACCTTGAGTCGGCATGGTTCATTTATGAGTGGTGCACACCAGCTCAATGAGACGAATAATTGACCAACGTTTAATGAAAATCTATCAAAGGGTTCAGGAGATATGGAGCGGACAAGAAAGTGTAACGGACAGACAGACGGACAGATGGACGGACGGACGGAAGGAAGGACAGACGGACAGATGAAGGACATTCCTATAATCCCCGTTCCGCTTCGCGGCGGGGGATAAAAATGCGATGTACTGTCAACAGTGGTCAAAAAGAATTATACCGATATCAGACGTGGTGTCACAGCTAATGATTTTCCATGAAGTGATCGTGCAAATAAACCATATACGCCCTTGTACTTTACAAGAGTAGTAAACACTTCTATATATGGTTTAAATGGGTGTGCCGAACCTGTCAAAATGTCTTAGTCTGTGAAAGGAAATTTCGATTTTGCAATTTTCTCCAAATAATCACAGCCTTTCCTGGTTGCCACAGAGGCATACGACTTGCTGGAGAAATCGGCGGAGGGTCAGGTCTAAAACTTTCCCATAGTGATGTATCGGCTATATTGAGTATTAACAGCAAGAAACGAAAAAATCGATGATTCAGATTTTCTGAACGGAGTTTAGAGCTTCATCTAGTGGACCTCTACCAGGATTGTTCACATTATAGCCCCCGGACCACAAATGCCCCCGCCCCGGGGCCCTTTGCTTTTACAAAGACTTATATAGAGATAATCTTTGAAAATATTCTTCTCTAAAACAGCAAGGCCCAGGTCTTTGATATTTGGTGTGAAGCTTCATCTAGCAGACCTCTTTCAAGATTGTTTAAATTATAGCCCTGAGGCCAAAAATGCCCCCGCCCCGGGGCCATTTGGTTTTACATAGGCTTAGTTAGGGAAAATCTTTGATATTTGGTGTGTAGCTCCATCTAGTGGACCTTTGCCAAGATTGTTCAAATTATAGCTTTTGTTGATATTTGGTATGAAGCTTCACCTTTTTAGACCTCCCGCAACATTATGCACGTTATAGCTCTGGGGTCAATAATGGCCCTCCCCGGGGCCCACTGGTTACTCTATGGATCAGGTGAGCGATCCAGGGCCATCATGGCCCTCTTGTTTTGTTTTTTTAGGTTTTGGTTTGATTTGGGGTTTAGCGTCCCCGTCAACACTATATAGTTCATTTTGGAGACAATTTTGTGAGATTTTTACGCGACATTGAGATGAAATGGCATCTCAAGCCCTGTCGCCCAATGAAACCAATAGGGTTTATATGCATGCACGGTCCGACTCGCACCCCTTTTGCTGGGCAGGCTTAGATCCTCTATGCGTTTTACCAGTAGTCGTGTGCGGCCGGATTCAGCTCTGCGTGAAAGCTTCATGCAGTCCATCTATTTCTTCAAGCCCCGACGGGCCGGGGTGGACTATTTGCTTGGAATTTCAAAGTTATATAAAACAGTTTAAATCTCAGCCCAGAACTATTACCTAAACTTACACTCGGAAGCAATCGACCCACCAGCACTCTCAGTACTTTTGATTCTGAAACCAAACGATTGCATGAATACAACACGCTTAAGCAACATTCCATTAAACAAAAAAGGTTAAATCAAACAACCGTGACGTCTGGTTTCCAGTCCGGCCACGTCGACCCTGTACGGATAAAAACCACAATCATGTTCAGGACCAAACTTTTAATGTGTAATGTAAGGTCGTGTCTAGAAAAGAAGAAACTGAATTTTTTTCTCAAAAAGCATTAAGAGACGTTTTTCATTAAAGGATCGTAAGCGTGCCCCTTGACAGTTAGAAGCTGGTTAGAAAGCGGATGACGTTGACTCTGATTTGGGGTGCTACATGTGTATGATCTATCGTCTATTGGAGCGTCATCTTACTATATACAGAAGACGCTAGTTGACATAGCGGAAGACCGACGCCAGTACGTCCAGATCGATTCATCCGTCAGACCCATCTGCGAAACAGATTTCAGCCGGCAGCTGCTACATTGTACCTGTAGATAAACAAGGGTTCTCAACAGCCGACAAATAAGCGCTGACACTATGCTTTGCATGTTTGAGAGCTGGGCGTCCCTGTCGTGACCAAAGTTAACGCGTCGACAGAGTACGGAACGCTCACGCTGGTGCATGAAATACGAAAATTGGCGTCTATGCGACTGACCTGATATGAGTTTCGGTGACTAATCGCACTACGCCGATTGTCGTTTCCGTGTGTTTCCACGTAAAGGTGTAAGGTATGCCAAGGCGACGCGTGCGTAATAGGGCGTGACATATCGGGTTTACAAGCCCAATTATGTGGCGAGGTATTGCTTGCGGTTGGCGAACGCAGCGTAGTGTCATTAAGAACACTCAAGATCATGTCTGGGACGTGGATTGAACAGCCAGACGTTACATCAATCATGAGCTTCGGCCTCACATGGTTTTATTTATTTGTTTATGCTCAGAATCCGGGATATCTTTATCCAGCAGGATTACGCGCGGGCTCATAGTGCTGTTCTTACTCAAACATTTCTTCAAGCCAATGGAATTCATGTACTGGACTAGCCAGCCTTTCTCCTCCGATTTCTCTCCCATACAGTATCTTTGGGGAGAGGTGTCCACAACCGACCAGACAAAAACTGTTACTTATGGACAAACAATGTTTAAACTTGAATTCTAATGTTTGATTTTGAAAACGTAAACAGTTTCTTTCAAAAATTTGAAACATCCAAATGGCACAAAATAATACCACCGGTGTATAGACATCTGCAAACATACCATAAAATTGAATTTGCAGAACTACTTTTCTAAATTTTAAGATCTTTTTACAAAGGCTTTCTGGTTTCACAGTGTTATGATTTTCTCATAGAATCCGACATTTCAGTGCCTTTGGCGCTTTGATTTTTGATTTGGTTTAACGCACTTTCATGATTATTTCGAGCCGATCTTTAGTCAGAGGTGGGTAAAAATCAGGAATCCTGGAGGAAAGAAACCTGACATTTCGTTCCAGAACTTGGCATCTCACGTGACCGTAGCGACGCGCGAACCACAGCGTTGAAAGACCTAATGAATAAGCGTCAGCGCTCTTACCTATGGACGAAATGAAATTTTGTTCAACTGGTCAAGGTCACATGATCAAGATAGTCATTATTACCATATATGGTAAAAACGCAGCGTACCAATTGCCTGGAAACTATAAAGGTAGCATTGGGGGCTCAGGCCCATTGTAATTTATTCAAATGATGAGTTTAGGTGATGTACATTGACATTGGTCCAGGGTCTTTTAAATATTGACAACCCTTACTTTGAAGGAATTGTCCGTCAAATGAATCCATCTCAGCTGCAGTTAAACAAAGCCAATAATTCTGATATCGAAGCCCCGTTTTAGGATTTGTTTTGAACATTTCAGATTGTTTGCATTCTTGGATTGTGGTCTGACCTGGGTGACCTTTTCCTACTAGTTTGTTTTTACTAAAATTTATCATAAGCGCGATGATTTCGTTTAATATAGTTAACTTCCCATATTTAGATGGTGATGTTCCTCGTTCACCATCTTACGGTGTTATATTTGGCAGCTTATTCGCTTTGCAAGAGTGTCAAGTCATGTCGCTGATTTTAACACTTGTAATAAAAGTTTAACTCCTAAACTGCTACATCCGGGATATCGATATCGTAAACTTCCGAAAGTAATTTCTTAGTTTTATCGCCGACACAATCAATTAATTTCTTAATTTAAGGTCCGATTAAATAGACTTTTGCTGCAGGGGATGCCACAGCCTGAGCTTTAAGCGAAATTATATATAAATTAAGAAAAATTAAAGGCAAACCTATTTTTTTCGGAACAGTTTCAGGATATTATTAAACGTTACAAACGCATTGGATATAATATAATTTCTATTCAACAGTCTGCCTGTATTGAGTTTGACTCAGTCACGGTCAGACAATATGCTTTCCTCTTTAATTGCACGCCGGTTAATCGGGTTTCACTCTCCATGATGGCTTAAAGGTATTTATTAATTGGTCGGAGTCTGTTGCTTGGTCTGGTGGGGTTCAACTATTGGTTTTCTTTTGCTGCGTTGCACCGGATGGCTCTGCGCGATTTACTGTCGAGTCCACATCCTTGTATCAAATTGGCTTTAATGGTGATTTCTTTGTTTACCAAGTTAATTTACTGATGAGTTAGAAAACCTTCACGCGGACCAAATAAATACTTAGTTGAACCACAGTGAAAGCAAGGGTGAGGGTTAGGATCCCGTAAAATTAACTTAAACCAATCCGTAATTTTACTGACCGTTCCAAGCCGGTGCTTTTGCTGTGGTTCCTTCATGTTTTGTGTTGGTAGTTCTGATTCTTTTCCTAATTATAAAAATAAATGACGCCGTTGATTCTGATTCTTCTCCCGTTTTGGTTGTTCATGTTAGGTGCATTTGTCATTCCAGTTTAATTTTTGTCATGTTGGTGATTTTAGCCCCCGCCCATCGGGGCTTGAAGAAATAGATTGGCTGCATGATGCTTCCACGCAGAGCTCAACTTGGTCCGCACAAGAGTACTGGTAAACCGCTTTGAGGATCTAAGTAGAAGTAAAACAAAGATCAGGAATTGATACAATTAACTTACTCCACCCATAAAAGACACCAAAGGGAAAGAAATACAAACATTAAGCGACCAGACCATAATGGAAACCTAAACAAAGGAAGGCCATAAGGACAGTTACTTTCCCACAAAATGGCCATATGGCCATCCAAAACCAAAAGACACAAGTGATACACACAGTAAGTAACAAACAACAACATAAATAAATCGCCACAGAAGAGCCGCCTTGGAACGGTCAGTGGAAGATTTCCACTGGGGGGCTTAAATCGATTTTACGTGGCCACAATCTAAGTCTGCCCAGGTAATGCATTGCGAGTCGGGACCGTCCATGCTTGTATACCCTATTGGGCTGCAGGGCTTGAGATGTCATTTCGTCTCAATGTCGGGTAAAAGTCCCCCAAATTTGAAGCAATGTCTCTAAAATGACCTTTACAGTGTTGACGGGGACATTAAACCTCAAATCAAACAAACAAGCAATGTTGGTGATTCAGATTCTTTTCCCCAATATAAATATATACCTTCACGCGGACCAAACAGATACGTGTTTGAACCACAATAAAAGTGAGGGTTAGGTTTGGGATCCCGTAAAATTAACTTAAACCCACCAGTAATTTTACTGACCGTTCCAAGTCCGTGCATTTATAGAAATTCCTTCATGTTTTGTGTAGGTGGTTCTGATTCTTTCCCTTATCATATATGTGGTTTCGTTATAATTCTGATTCTTCCCCCCTTTTTGGTTGTTCATTTTAGTTACGTTTGTCCTTCCAGTTTAATGTTTGTCTTGTTGGTGATTCTGATTCTTTCCCGCATTATGTGTATTGCTCCTTTAAGTTAGGTTAGGTGTCGCTTGTGTTGTTTTATTTTGGATAGCCTATTGGCCATTTTGTGGAAAAGTAGCTGTCCTTTTGGCTTTCCGCTGTTGCTGTTTCCATTGGGGTCTGTTGTTTCGTGTTTGTGTGTCTTTCCCTTTGGTGCCTCTGATGGGAGCTGTGGGTTAATTGTATCGATTCCTGATCATTGCCTCCACTTCTACTTTGGATATTTTGAGTCACCACAAGTTTGGGAAAGAACTGCTGACTCAGTTTACCTGTTGTCCGTTCTGTTTATTATCGTTACTCCATGTTTCGACTTCATTCCCTAGTGATACGAGGACTGTTCAAATATGAATGCAACTAAGCACATAAAAATGATTCCGTGATAGATTTCGATGAAAAATTTATTCTGTCCCCTCAAAGTATTCCCCTTTAACAGATATACAAACTTTCAGTCTTCTGATCCAATGCATTTAGTAGTCTTTTCGAGGTATACTATGAAGGCACTGGAATATTGCAGAACCGAGGTGTTTGCGCTGTACAAATTTTCGACCAGAAATGTATTTTTTCAGCCGCGGGAACAAACAAAAGTCACACGGGGCAAGGTAAGGGGAATACGGGGAGTGAGGGAGTTCAACAACCTTTTCCTGCTTCAGATAGTCTTGCACAATGAACGCATTGTGCGATGACGAATTATCATGTAGCAATCTGACATTGGCCAAACCAGTTGCGGGTCTTCGTTCTTTGAAATATTTCTTCAATTTTCGAAGAACTTTATTCTTGTAAAACTTCGCATTTACAGATTTGCCTTTAGGCACAGCAACCTGAATAGCAGGGCCCTGATTTTAAAAGAATATGGCATACATTACCTTCTTGACAATCATGGTCCGCTTTGCAATGCATGGTATTTTGCAATACTGTGTTGCCAATATTTTGTTCTGAATGTTTCCTTTCGGCTCAAAAAAGTGAACCCATGTCTCGTCAAGCGAAAGACCGGGAATTGTAATTTGGAACTTTTTAAGCAACTTCTTGGCGCACTGAACGCGTTCCTTTTTCTGCTCATCTGTCAACAGATTGGGAATCCATCTAGCACAGATCTTTCTCATTTTCAAATCCCGTTTCAGAATTGTATGAGCTGCTCCTAATGAGATGCCAACCATTCTAGCTATTTGCCTAGTGGTGTATCGTGCATCGGTAGCAACTATTTCTTTCACTCTAGCAACCATCTTGGCATATGTTGCTCTTTTCGGCCGACGATCATGTGGTGCATCTTCTGTTGAGCCTAGCCAACAGCTGAATTTCTTACACCAACGAAAAACTGTCGGAAAAGACATTTCATTACGCCCATAAACCGAAGATATTTCATCAAAAATGTCTTTGCACCGTATACCAAGAATACAGCGATTCTTAATATAGGACCGTATTTCAACGGCGTACTCTGACCTTCTTCCAACCATGTTTTGTTTTAGTATACAAGAGTAGACAGTGTTTATCGAACGATATACATGGCTAAAGTGTACGGATTTTAACAGATTTGGTATCAATGTATAGGTAAAATGTTTTTCTACGCTGTGATATTTATTTCCAGGTGATTTTCGCATTAGTGCACGAGAAAACGTTCTACTTGTATTCATATTTGAACAGTCTTCGTATTGTGGGAAAAATTTGGCATCTGATTATATCAGTTCCGGATCGTTTCTCTTTGTAATTTTCACTCAGATAACAAACTATTTTTTTTTCTTAAAAAAGCTGAACAAATTTATGCCAATTTCACACGAATCCTTTATTGGATAAAATAACAAAAGTTATATTCAAATGGTTTAGGTAACATAACCAAGATGTCTACCATGATGAAATCCTCAGGTGAGCGATTCAGGACCATTGGTCCTCTGGTTTGTATTTGGAATAAATCCATATGATAATACTGTATGTAAGAGGTGTTTTAAATTGATAACACATGTACACAAGGCAGAAAATTGGCACCTTTGCTCTAATAATGTTGTTTTAAGCAGATATGGTGTTATATTTTCAGAGATTTATTACAGTTTGCAAAGGAAAATGATGATGTGGTCAAAGAAATTGCAGAAAGGTAAAACTATTTAGATCTATATGCTTTAAATTTATATATTTTATTTGACAGTAGTTACAAGCAATACTGCAAGTCTAGATGAGGACGGGGGTGAAATATAAACTAGAATGTCTTAACTGGCTGCAACAAGTCTGTAATGAACGCTGCAGTGTCACTTTATACCAAAAAGTTGATTTTGCTGAAAGATACTTTGTTAACGTTTTATTGTATTACTTTTAGCACAACCGTAACATAGTCCCATGGTGAGTTTTCGTGACCGCTCGATGTCGGTCGTGCGTCGTCCGTTTGTCAACAATTTACTTAAAAGAGATTCTCCTCCTAAACGGGTGAACGGATTTGAAAAAAAAATATAGGAATGTTGCTTGGATGACCCACTACCAAAATTGTCTAAATGGTTTTGCTCCGCTGAACAAGATGGCAACCAGAGCTGAAAATAATAAAAATAGAAAGATCTTTAAATTTCCTCCTAGGCCAAAATGATTTCACAGGAATATTTCTTTGGTGTCCCTCTACCGAAATTGCCAAAACCACTCCACTTGGGTGAATAAGATGGCTCTCAGAGCTAAAAATAGTAAACATCTTTTCGTCTGTCCACAATATACTTAAAAACATCTCCTCCTAAACCGGTGAATGGATAAGGTAATAATTTTACAGGAACGTTCCTTGGGTTACCTTTTACCAAAAATGCGTCAATGGTTCCGCTCTACTGAACATGATTGCCACCAGAAAAATCAAAGCACTGAGGTTACAGGTGGGTCGATTGTCTCTGAGTGTATGCCAAAGAAATAGTCTTAGACTGTGATTTAAACTGCTCCATTTAACCCTGAATTCCGGCTTTTAAGCAAATAGTGTAAATCTTGATCAGACGCCGCGTTCTGTGGCCTCTGGTCTGTATATACACTGTTTGACAAGCCTAACCTATTATTCCAATATAACTTTCATAGGCAACTCTCAGACATCATCCCGCCATGATGGCCCTGGGTCGCTCACCTGATCCATAGGGTAACAAGTGGGCCACGGGATGAGCCATTATTAACCCCATGGCTATAATTTGCATAATCTTGGTAGCGGTCTAAAAGGTGAAGCTTCATACCAAATATCAAAGGTTGGAGCCTTCTAGTTTCAGACAAGAAAATTTCTAAAGGTTTTCCTTATATAAGTCTATATAAAACCTGCGGGTCCCGTGCGTGGCCATTTTTGGCCCCAGGGCACTAATTTGATCAATTTTGGTAGAGGTCCACTACATGAAACTTCATACCAAATATCAAGACTTTGGCCTTCTGGTTTCAGACGAGAAGATTTTCAAAGGTTTTCCTGGGCACCGGGGTGGGACCATTTTCGGGTTCAGTGCTATAATTGGAACAATATTGGTAGAGGTCTACTGGACAAAGCTGCATACCACATATCAAAGAACTGAGCCTTCTGGTTTCAGACAAGACAATTTATATAGATTTTCACTTTATCGATATAAGTCAATGTAAAACCAGTGGGCCCCGGGGAAGGGGGCATTTTTGGCCGCATAGCTATAATTTGAATAATCTTGATAGAGGCCCACTAGACGAAGCTTCATACCAAATATCAATGACCTGAACCTTCTGGTTTCAGACAAGATTTCAAGATATTTCCTTTATACGTCAATGTTAAACGAAAGGGCCCCGCGGTGGGGGCAATTTTGGCCCAAGGGCAATAATTCGAACAATCTTGGCAAAGGTCCACTAGATGAAGCTACACACCAAATATCAAAGGCCTGTGCCTAGCGCCTTCAGAGAAGAAGATTTTTAAAGATACTCCCTACATAAAGTAGAAGTAAAACAAAGATCAGGAATCGATACAATTAACTTACTCCACCCATCAAAGACACCAAAGGGAAAGAAACACAAACATTAAGCGACCAGACCATAATGGAAACCTAAACAAAGGAAGGCCATAAAGACAGTTACTTTCCCACAAAATGGCCATATGGCCATCCAAAATAAAAAGACGCAAGTGATACACACAGTAAGTAAAAACAACAACATAAATAAATCGCCACAGAAGAACCGCCTTGGAATGGTCAGTGGAAAGATTTCCACTGGGGGGCTTAAATCGATTTTACGTGGCCACAATCCTCGCCCTTACTTCCGTCGCGATTTAGACAAATAATTTTTTCAAGCCTAATAAGCCTATTTAAAACCAAAGGGCCCCAGGGCGGGGGCATTTTTGACCCTAGGGCTATAATTTGAACAATCGTGGTAGAGGTCCACTAGATGAAGCTTCATACCAAATATCAAAGGCCTAGACCTTGCGGTTTTTTGAGAAGAAGATTTTTAAAGATTTTCCCTATATAAGTCTATGTTAAACCAAAGGGCCCTTGGGCGGGGTTATTTTTGGCCCAAGGGCTATAATTTGAACAATCTTGGTAGCGGTCCACTAGATGAAGCTTCATACCAAATATCAAAGACCAGGGCCTTGCGATTTTAGAGAAGAAGATTTTTAAAGAGTTTCCTCTATATAAGTATATGTAAAACCAAAGGGCCCCAAGGCGATGCATGTTTGGCCCCGGGGCTATAATTTGAACAATCTTGGTATTAATCCACGAAATGAAGCTTCATACTAAATATCAAAGACCTGGGCATTGCGGTTTCAGAGAAGAAGATTTTTGAAGATTATCCCTATATATGTCTATGTAAAACCAAAGGGGGCATTTTTGTCCCCAGGGCTATTATTTGAACCTTGGTAGAGGTCCACTTGATGAAGCTTCATACTAAATATCGAAGAGCTGGGCCTTGCGGTTTCAGAGAAGAAGATTTTTATTCATTTTCATTTTAAAAAAATCTATTTTTAGCACTTTTGACCTAGATGTGCAACAGACTGGAACCATTTGAATCACTTTGAAAGGGGACCACCTAAGGATCATTCCTGTGAAGTTTGGTCAAAATGCGATCAGTGGTTTGGGAGATGTTGTTTGAAGTAAAAGGTTATGCACGCACACACGCACGCACGCACGACGGACGACGGACAACAAGTGATCAAAAAGCTCACCTACGTGACAGGTGAGCTAAAAAAAGTTATTCCGATAAGTCAGTGATGGTCACGTGGACTTTAGCACTGAAGAGCTTTTATTGTCAATCGCCCAAAAATTGCCTTGTTATTTATTCCACTCTGAGGTCAGAATTTAACGTCCATGTAAGAGAGTTATCTGAAAATCTCGACTGGTTTGGCAAAAAGGGTAGACCCAGATCATACGCCGCAGAACATGGCGTCTGTCAGGTTCACTGTTTTCGTTTCAGAGACAATTGCCCAGTCAGTGCTTTGATTTATTCACACCATCAAACCCCTCTCACCCTTGAATTTCTGGAGTGCACTATTCCATCACTGTAGTTGAGCACATCCATTTTAAAAATGGCGTCCAGCTGAACGGGATAAGATGGCTCAGGGTCATATCAGGATCGACACTGTTTTTATTAGTATTTGTACTGCGCTTTAGGGTTGTAAGGGATAATCATTATTATGCAGGAACAAAGACTGGAATCGAAAGGGAAAATTTGAAACCGTTGTTTGAAAATTCTTTGTAGGAATTCTGTCGTCTGTTTCAAAGATACACAGACTGTCACCTGTTTCAAACACTGAATATTAATTTTGAGACCATTCCACAATGAAATATCAGGACTATACAAACTGAAATAAAATCAGTCATCAAAACTGTACATCCTTTCGATATAAGAAAAAAATTCTACAATGAAGACATATATCAGCTGGTGACTAATACCTAAATACCAGTATTTGAAGCAAACAGTGTGGATCCTGAGCAGCCAGTTGAGCAGACGCCGCATTTTGCGCGTATGGTCTGGGTATACGCTGTTTGCCAAAGGCACTCAACACTGTCCTACATGTAGCACGACAATTTTCTACTAATAACCATCACCTTGATTTCCCCAAAATCATTGGTTGTCACCTGGACAAAGCACTATTTCTGATTCTGTCATTTAGTAACTTTTGGTCGATTGTAAACCGACCCAAAAGAAAAGCCTTAAAACGTCATCTCCTAGGCCACTGGCTCATTTTCATAATAATTTCACAGGAATATTCCTTGGATGATTTACTACTAATAATTGCCTAAACTGTCCACTCGGATGATCAAGCTTGCCCCCGGAACTAAAATTAGAAAACATCTCGTGTGTTAACAAGATACTTAAAAGACATCTCCTACTTAACAGGTGAATGGAATTTTTTCAGGAATGTTCTTTGTGTGACCATCTATCCAAAATTTCGTTAAATGGTTTCGCTCCGCTGAAAAAGATGGCCACTAGAACTGAAAATAGTAAAAACTTGTAAAAACTTAAAACACTATCTCCCCCTAGGCCACTTGCCCAATTTCAAAATAATTTCACAGGAATACTCCGTGGATGACCCGCTACCAAAATTGGACAAACTGTTTTACTCATCTTGGCCACAAGAGCTAAAAATAGAAAACATCTCGTCTGTCAGCAATATATTTAAAGGACATCTCCTAAACTGGTGAACGGATTTTGAAATGATTATACAGGAATGTTCCTTGGGCGGCCCTCTACCATAATTGACCAAAACATTCCTCGAATGAACATGATGACAACCAGAGCTAAAAATAGAAACTATCTTCTCGTCTGTCAACAATATACTTTAAAAACATATCTTCATGCACCGGTGAGCAGTTTTGCAGGAAAGTTTCTTGGGGGTGGTGAGGGAGTGGGGGGGGGGGGCTTCTACCAAAATTAACTAAATGGTTCCGGTCTGCTGAACAAAATGGCAACCACAGCTAAAATAGAAAAACCTTAAAACTACATCTCCTTCAAAGCCACTGGCCCAATTTCAAAATAATATCAGAGAAATTTCATTGGGTGACTTTCTACCAAAATTGCTCAAAATGTTCCGCTTGGATAAAGATGTTCTATAAAAGGGTTATCCTTTGGAAGCAAGGAATACACCACAGAACAAAAAATATGGAGTGTACATGTTTTCTGGTCCAGACTAGCTAGTTTCGGCCAATTAGGCCTCATCAGTGACCCTCAGATATTTTCAAAATTCCACAATGGAATCAATGATCCCAAAGGACAAGAAAATATAATCCACACTATGATGTAGGGCAGGGAGACGTTTTACCGCCGCCACACATTCCCACACACCAGCTGTAGTGAAGTTAAATATGTTGTATAAAAGGGTTATCCTTTGGAAGCAAGGAATATGGCTGTTATAAAGATGGCTGTTAGGGCTAAAAAATAGAGAAACCTTTCAATGACTTCTCCTCCTTAACCAGTTGAAGAATTTTGAAATAATTTCACAGTTATGTTCCTTACATGACCCTTTTCAAAATTGCTTAAACCGTTTCGCTGGAATGATCAAAATGACCACCAGAGCTTTAAATAGAAACATCTTTAAACGTCTTCTTCTCCTTAACCAAGGCATGGATTTTGAAATAACTTCACAGGAATGTGTCTTTGGTCACTGTCAACTAAACTTGTTCAGACCCTTTACTTCACCACATAGTACCTATCATTTCATTTGTACTATATGGATCCGGTGAGTGATTCATGGCCATCATGACCCTCTTGTTCTTAGTTACGTTAAAAGCGTAAATTGTGGGTACCTGGTTGAGGCAGACCTAATGAGAACCCGTATTATGTGTTCGCAAAAGAGAAAAGAAAATTATTTAAATATTTTCATCAGAAAGCAGCAGTCATAAAATATTGCACTTTGTCACACAGAGGTGTTGTCCTAATTTGTGTTGTTAATATGGTTGCACAAAAGAAGATGCAGGCCTTAATGTTTGTATTTGCAAAAGCTACTTTCAGTTTTCCGGCAAAACTATGGTGTATTTGCCTTATTAAATGATCAATGTTTTAATATGTAAGCTACCAACAGCACTAGTTTTTAACGCGAGGGCATTAAAATCTTGTTGTTTTTATTTTTTCAGAGGAAGACAATTTATTTGGGATCACCTTAGAATGGAAGATGTCACATGTTACTGGGAAAAGTTGCTCAAGAGATATGCAAAACTATTAGAATTTAGACCAGCAAGGAATAAACAGTTTAAGCAAATAAAATAACAAAAAATGTAAAATATGAAAATACAAAGGCTCATGTCTTGAAAAAAAATGTTCTGATTTGCAAAATGTCTCAAGGGAGTCTGTCAGGGTATAGGAAATTTACAATGGTTTCTGCCCACGCTTGGAATTTGATGAAGTTATGCACAATAAATGTCTGGGTATAGCCTTTGTAGTTATGATGCATTTGCTTTCAAATGTAATTCCATAGATAAAATTATTACATGTTGTATGATGTCAATACCAAAACAGAGGGTACTGTGATATAAATCAGTCTACAGTAATCAGAATAGCATATATATATAATGCTGAAATTTTTATGAATTAAAGCCATCATTGGTGAGTAAATTGATTCTCTGAATGGCTTTATGTGTGTTGTAATAATTGCTGGGCATTCAGTTGACTACAAAGGTATCCCCATGTATCAGATGCAAGCTTTGTATTCATTCAAATTATATATCTAATTTCACCATGTTCCAAGCTTTGTCAAGACACCATTTCAGCAAAAAATATATCCACATATCTTAGGTATCTGTAGATGAAATTGAATGCAAATTGAGGTCCGGTAACACGTTTAAACAGACTGAATACTGATAGTCCCGATTCAGTAAAATGTGAAATTATACGGTAATTATGTTTCTGTCATGCTGTGTAATAATACTTTACTATTGATTTTAATGTGAATGACTGTGGTATAGAATGGTTTGTGTAAGTAGTTCATAACATAGTTCAAAACATCAAGTTCACTAAAATTGCCCCTTTTTGCAATGCAATGGTGTAAAACAAACTTTTTTGTTTAGAAGTATACAACAAAGGCCTCCCTTCTAAAGAGCATAAGAATTATACACTTTGGTCATGTCAAGAAGTGTGTGATGCCCTCACCTTTCTACTTGACAATATTTATATTAGATTCGGTACTAAGTTATTTAGACAAATTGTTGGTATTCCGATGGGTACAAATTGCGCACCTCTTGTGGCTGATCTGTTCTTGTATTGTTATGAAAGATACTTCATGTTGTCGTTTTCCATTCATAACCAATCTGAAATTATTGAGTCTTTTAGCTCTACTTCTAGATATTTGGATGATTTATTAAATATTGACAATACTTACTTTGATGGTTTGATCAGTCAGATTTATCCCCTAGAACTTCATTTAACAAGGCAAATTCCTCTGATACCGTGGCCTCCTTTTTGGATTTACATTTATCTATTGTAGATGAATTTGTTTCTTGCAAAATTTATGATAAACGTGATGATTTTGATTTCGAGATTGTAAATTTTCCTTTTTTGGACGGTGATGTTCCTCGTGCGACATCATACGGGGTTTGTATTTCGCAGTTAATTCAATTCGCAAGAGTGTCTAGTCATGTATCTGACTTCAACACTCGTTATAAATTATTAACTTCTAAACTTCTTAATCAGGGGTATCGGTATCATAAACTATGTAAAGCCTTTTCTAAGTTTTATAGAGGTCATTCTGATTTGGTTTCAAATTTCAATGTTGGACTTAAAACACTTCTGCAACAAGGCCTATCGGAACCCGAATTCTATGCTGACTGAGTATATAAATTTAGAAAAATACATGCCTGTAATGACTTTATTACCCAATTTCGTAAAATCGTTCGTCGATATATAAAGATTGGGTACAACATAAATGTTATGAAACAGACTGCATGCATGGTGGTTAACCCAATCACGGTTGGCAGCTTTGCTTCCCTCTTTGATTGCACACCGGTGGGTCGGGCCTCAGATTATATGACGGTTCCAGCATAAAAACATAAATGGAATTTTATTTTATTTTAGTATTCTTTATGTTGGTTGGCGCCTGATGCTCCGTCTTTGGTCGAGCTCCTCGGAGTCTAACTGTTGGTTTTCTTTTGCTCCAGCAATTCTGTTCTTGTATGATGTCCAATCCTCAACCTTGTTTCATCTCTGTAGTTTTTTTATTTGTACGTTCTCAGAGATGTTACACTGATGAGTTAGGAAGCCTTCATGCGGACTAAACAAAATTAGTGTATACCACGACAGAGGTAAGGGCGAGGATTATGGCCATGTAAAATCGATTTAACCCCCCCCCCCCCCCCCAGTGGAATTCTTTCCACGTTCCGAGGCGGTTCGTCTGTGGTGGTATATTTATATTGTTGTTTGTTACTTACTCTGTGTATCACTTGCGTCTTTTTATTTTGGATGGCCATTTGGCCATTTTGTGGGAAAGTAACTGTCCTTATGGCCTTCCTTTGTTTAGGTTTCCATTATGGTCTGGTCGCTTCATGTTTGTGTTTCTTTCCCTTTAGTGTCTTTGATGGGTGGAATTAGTTAATTGTATCGATTCCTGATCTTTGTTTTACTTTTACTTGATGACAAACCCCATCAAATGATCCCATAGAATCCTGTGCATAGTTTTCTTTCTGTATGTCATGTCTAATTTTGTATTTGTGCTTAGGTTGTGTTGAGATGATTTAGCATCCAAATCAACAGCATACCAGTCATTTTTTCCGGCCCCGATAGCTCAGTTGGTAGAGTGTCCGCTCCGGGGAACGGGAGGTCTCGGGTTCGATCCCGGGCCGCGACATACCAAAGTCGTTAAAAATGGTACTAGCTGCTCCTCGTTTGGCACTCAGATTTACGGGGTAGAGCTAGGACTGGTCGATCCAGTGTCAGGATAATGTGACTGGGTGTGGTATCATGTAATGTGTCTGGGGCTTGATACTTCAGTGAGGCAGCACTATAAACGTGAGCATTGAGCTCCCTGTCGCAACCAGACACCGTCGTGATATGACTGAAAAATTGTTGAAAGCGACGTTAAACCCGAATTCACACACACACACCAGTCATTTTAGACGTAGCTTCACTTTTGGGAGATTTTTTTTATCCAATTTGAGATAAATGACTGTCAAGTCTAAGTGTTGTTCGTTTGTTTGTTTGTTTATCCCTGTCTGTCCATTTAAACTGCAAAGGTTTTCTAAAGGGACAGTCGATAACACTTGAGAATACTATTAATAAATATATTTTGTGCCACTGAATGGTTTTCAATATTTGTGTCTGCACAAGTCACCAGTCAACCTGTCTTTATCCCCCGACCGAATAGGTTCGGGGGATATAGCATATAGCGATCAGCCTGGCGTCCGTCCGTCCTGTTGTCTCTCCGTCCATAGACACAACCTTGTGATGGCCATATTCCAATTCCCTTTGATATGCATTGATGGTTCTTGGCACAATTGTGCCAGCCTCGGTAGCTCAGTCTGATGTGTGTCTGACTGGTGATCAGGAGGACGCGGGTTCGATCCCGCCGGGGTAGGCAACATTCTTTCGTGGAGATTCATCATTAAATCTTTTCTATTGTCATTATCTCCCTTCTGCTGATTTAAGAAGGGCAGTTGTCAGTTTCTGGCGAAAGAATGTACACAGTACTGGTTAACCTCTTGCGTATAAGTCTGCCCATGAAAAGTGTGGATAGGTAAACTGAGCGGCTCAAAAATGACCGAAAATAGTGTTGACTGGGCACATCCAAAACAAACACACTTGGCACAATTGTTCACAAGGCTGAGACGGCTTGCCATGCGCAAGAACCAGAACTCTGACTGCCATAGTTTTTAGCTCACCTGTGCTCAATGTGAGCTATGGTGATCACCCTGTGTCCGTCGTACGTGCGTCATACGTCGTCAAAATTTACCTTGTTCACCCTCTAGAGGCCACGATTTTACTTCAATTGTCATACAACTTTGCCAGAGTATTTGCCCTGATGATATCTAGATAAGGTTTGAATATTGGTCATGTCGGGTCAAAAACTACATTGTAGGTCACTAGGTCAAACTTTAAAACCTTGTTCACCCTGTAGAGAGTCCAAAGTTTTGCTTCAATCGTCATGAAACTTTACCAGAATGTTTCCCATGATGATATCTGGGTCGAGGTTGAATATGGGTCATGTCAGGTCAAAAACTAGGTCACTAGGTCAAATTGCGATAAAACCTTGTCCACCCTCTAGAGGCCACAATTTTGTTTCAATCTTCATGATACTTTACCAGAAGGTTTGTCTTGATGATACCAAGGTCAGGTGCGAATATGGGTCATGTCCGGTTAAAACCTAGGTCAATAGGTCAAATTTCTTTAAAACCTTGTTCACCATGTAGAAGCCATAATGTTGATTCAATCTTCATAAAATTTTACAAGTACGTTTGCCTTGATGATATCAAGGTCATGTTCGAATATGGGTCATGTCAGGTCAGAAACAAGGTCACTAGGTCAGATTTCTCTAAAACCTTTTTCATCACCTAGAGGCCATAATTTTGCTGCAATCTTCATGAAACTTCACCAGATTGCCTTATTTATATCTGGATCGAGTTGAACATGGGTCATGTCGGGTCATAATTAAGTCACCAGGTCAAATTGTGTTAAAACCTTGTCCACCCTCTAGAGGCCACAGTTTTGCTTTGCTATTCATGAAACTTTACCAGAATGTTTGCCTTGATGATATCTGGGTTGAGTTCGAACATGGTGATGTCGGGTCAAAAACTAGGTCACTAGGTCAAATTGCATTAAAACCTTTTTAGCTCACCTGAGCACGAAGTGCTCAAGGTGAGCTATTGGGATCGGTTTTTGTCCGTCCGTGCGTGCGTCCGTCGTCAATTTTTGCTTTAAACAACTTCTTCTCCAAAACTGCTGGACAGATTTTGATCTAATTTCTCAGGAATGCTCCTTGGGTGATCCTCTAACAAAATTGCTCAAACTGTTCCGCTCGGGTGAAGAAGATGGCCGCCAGAGCTAAAAATAGAAAAAAACCTTTAAACGATTTATCCTGCTTAACCAGTGGATGGATTTTGAAAATATTTCATAGGAATGTTCCTAGGATGACCCTTTACCAAAATTGCTCAAACCGTCCAGCTCGAGTGAACAAAATGGCCGCCAGAGCTAAAAATAGAAAAACCTTAAAACGACTTCTTCTCCTTAACAAGTGGATGGATTTAGAAATTATTGCACAGGAATATTCCTGGGGTGCCCTTTTACTAAAATTGCTCAAACCGTTCCGCTCGGGTGAACAAAATGGCCGCCAGTGCTAAAAATAGAAAAACCATTAAAGGACTTCTTCTCCTTAACCAGTGGATGGATTTCGAAATTACCTGACAGGAATGTTCCTTGGGTAACCCTTTACCAAAATTGCTCAAACCGTTCCCATCGGGTGAACAAGATGGTCGCCAGAGCTAAAAATAGAAAAACCTTTAAACGACTTTTTTCCTTAACTAGTGGATGGATTCTGAAATTACTTCACAGGAATGTTCCTTTGGTGACCCTCTACCAAAATTGCTCAAATCGTTCCGCTCGGGTGAACAAGATGGCCGCCAGAGCTAAAAATAGAATAAAGTTTTAACGACTTTTTATCCTCAACCAGTGAACGGATTTTGAAATTATTTCACTGTAATGTTTCTTGGGTGACCCTTTACCAAAATTGCTCAAAACGTTCCGCTCGGGTGAACAAAATGGCCGCCATAGCTAAAAATAGAAATAATCTTTAAACGACTTCTTCTCCTTAACCAGTGGATGGATTTTGAAATTATCGCATCGGAATGTTTCTTGGGTGCCCCTCTACTAAAATTGCTCAAACCTTTCCGCTCGGTTGAACAAAATGGCCGCCAGAGCTAAAAATAGAAAAACCTTTAAACGATTTCTTCTCCTTAACCAGTGGATGGGTTTCGAAATTACTTGACAGGAATGTTCTTTGGGTGAACCTTTACCAAAATTGCTCAAACCGTTCCCCTCGGGTGAACAAGATGGCCGCCAGAGCTAAAAATAGAAAAACCTTTAAACTACTGCTTTTCCTTATCTAGTGGATGGATTTTTAAATTACTTCACAGGAATGTTCCTTTGGTGTCCCTCTGCCAAAATTGCTTAAACCGTTCCGCTTGGGATAACAAGATGGCCACCAGAGCTAAAAATAGAAAAACCTTTAAATGACTTTTTCTCCTTAACCAGTGAATGGATTTTGAAATTATTTCATTGGAATGTTGCTTGGGTGACCCTCTACAAAATTGCTCAAACCGTTCCGCTCGGGTGAACAAAATGGCCGCCAGAGCTAAAAATAGAAAAACCTTTAAACGGCTTCTTCTCCTTAACCAAAGGATGGATTTTCAAATTATTGCACAGGAATGTTCCTTGGCTGATTCCTCTACTCATTTTGTTCAAACCGTTCCCCTCGGGTGAACAAGATGGCCGCCAGAGCTCAAAATAGAAAAAACCTTTAAGCGACTTCTTTTCCTTAACTAGTGGATGGATTTTGAAATTACTTCACAGGAATGTTTCTTTGCTGACCCTCTACCAAAATTGCTCAAACCGTTCCGCTCGGGTGAACAAGATGGCCGCCAGAGCATAAAATAGAATAACGTTTAAACGACTTTTTCTCCTCAACCGGTGAATGGATTTTGAAATTATTTCACTGGAATGTTTTTTGGGTGACCATCTACCAAAATTGCTCAAACCGTTCTGCTCGGGTGAACAAAATGGCCGCCAGAGCCAAAAATAGAAAAACCTTTAAACGACTTCTTCTCCTTAACCAGTGGATGGACTTTGAAATTATTGCATAGGAACGTTCCTTGGGTGCCCTCTACTAAAATTGCTCAAACCGTTCCGCACGGGTGAACAAAATGGCCGCCAGAGCTAAAATAAAAAGCATTTAAACGACTTTTTCTCCTTAACCAGTGAATGGATTTTGAAATTATTTCACTGGAATGTTTCTTAGGTGACCCTCTACCAAAATTGCTCAAACCGTTCCGCTCAAGTGAACAAAATTGCCGCCAGAGCTAAAAATAGTAAAACCTTTAAACGACTTCTTCTCCTTAACCAGTGGATGGGTTTCGAAATTACTTGACAGAAATGTTCCTTGGGTGACCCTCTACCACAATTGCTCAAACCGTTCCCCTCGGGTGAACAAGATGGCCACCAGAGCTAAAAATAGAAAACCTATAAACGACTTTTCCTTAACTAGTGGATGGATTTTGAAATTACTTCACAGGAATGTTCCTTTGGTGTCCCTCTACCAAAATTGCTCAAACCGTTCCGCTTGGGTGAACAAGATGGCCGCCAGAGCTAAAAATAGAAAAAACCTTTAAACGACAATTCCTTAACTAGTGGATGGATTATGAAATTACTTCACAGGAATGTTCCTTTGGTGTCCCTCTACCAAAATTGCTCAAACCGTTCCACTCGGGTGAACAAGATGGCCGCCAGAGCTAAAAATAGAATAATCTTTAAACAACTTTTTCTCCTTAACCAATTGATGGATTTTGAAATTATTGCATAGGAATGTTCCTTGGGTGCCCCTCTACTAAAATTGCTCAAACCGTTCCGCTCGGGTGAACAGGATGGCCGCCAGAGCTAAAAATAGAAAAACCTTTACACGACTTCTCTTTAACCAGTGGATGGATTTCGAAATTACTTGACAGGAATGTTCCTTGTGTGACCCTCTACCAAAATTGCTCAAACCGTTCCGCTCGGATGAACAAGATAGCCGCCAGATCTAAAAATAGAATAACCTTTGAACGACATTTTTCTCCTTAACCAGTGAATGGATTTTGACATTATTTCACTGGAATGTTTCTTGGGTGACCCTCTTCCAAAATTGCTCAAACCGTTCCACTCGGGTGAACAAAATGGCCACCAGAGCTAAAAATAGAATAACTTTTAAACTACTTCTCCTTAACCAATGAATGGATTTTGATATTTCACAGGAATGTTCCTTTGGTGTCCCTCTACCAAAATTGCTCAAACCGTTCCCCTGGGGTGAACAAGGTGGCCACCAGAGCTAAAAATAGAAAAAGCTTTAAACGACTTCTATTCCTTAACTAGTGGATGGATTTTGAAATTACTTCACAGGAATGTTCCTTTGGTGTCCCTCTACCAAAATTGCTCAAACCGTTCCGCTCGGGTGAACAAGATGGCCACAAGAGCTAAAAATAGAAAAACCTTTAAACGACTTCTTTTCCTTAACTAGTGGATGGACTTTTAAATTTTTCACAGGAATGTTCTTTTGCTGACCCTCTACCAAAATTGCTCATACCGTTCCGCTCGGGTGAACAAGATGGCCGCCAGAGCTAAAAATAGAATAACCTTTAAACGACTTTTTCTCCTAAACCCGTGAATGGATTTTGAAATTATTTCACTGTAATGTTTCTTGGGTGACCATCTACCCAAATTGCTCAAACCTTTCTGCTCGGGTGAACTAAATAGCCGCTAGAGCCAAAAATAGAAAAAAACCTTTAAACGACTTCTTCACCTTAACCAGTGGATGGGTTTCGAAATTACTTGACAGGAATGTTCCTTGGGTGACCCTCTACCAAAATTGCTCAAACCGTTCCCCTCGGGTTAACAAGATGGCCGCCAGAGCTAAAAATAGAATAACCTTTAAACGACTTTTTCTCCTTAACCAGTGAATGGATTTTGAATTATTTCACTGGAATGTCTCTTGGGTCACCCTGTACCAAAATTGCTCAAACCGTTCCGCTCGGGTGAACAAAATGGCCGCCAGAGCTAAAAATAGAAAAACCTTTAAACGACTTCTCCTTAACCAATGGATGGATTTTGATATTTCACAGGAATGTTCCTTTGCTGAACTTCTACCAAAATTGCTCATACCGTTCCGCTCGGGTGAACAAAATGGCCGCCAGACCTAAAAATAGAAAAGCCTACGTACAGTAATCATAGTACAGTTTATATTATACTTTTTGTCCTTTGAGATCAGCGTGAATATTCTGAGAAATCAGAAATAAATTATTGGCTTAGACTCATATTCTAGACAGGTTTTTAATTATTTGGACCACTTTAACCTGTAAACGACTTTTCCCTAACTAGTTGAAGGATTTTTAAATTACTTCAAAGGAATGTTCCTTGGGTTCCCCTCTACTAAAATTGCTCAAACCGTTCCACTCGAGTGAACAAGATGGCCGCCAGAGCTAAAAATAGAATAATCTTTAAACAACTTTTTCTCCTTAACCAATTGATGGATTTTGAAATTATTGCATAGGAATGTTCCTTGGGTGCCCCTCTACTAAAATTGCTCAAACCGTTCCGCTCGGGTGAACAGGATGGCCGCCAGAGCTAAAAATAGAAAAACCTTTACACGACTTCTCTTTAACCAGTGGATGGATTTCGAAATTACTTGACAGGAATGTTCCTTGTGTGACCCTCTACCAAAATTGCTCAAACCGTTCCGCTCGGATGAACAAGATAGCCGCCAGATCTAAAAATAGAATAACCTTTGAACGACATTTTTCTCCTTAACCAGTGAATGGATTTTGACATTATTTCACTGGAATGTTTCTTGGGTGACCCTCTTCCAAAATTGCTCAAACCGTTCCACTCGGGTGAACAAAATGGCCACCAGAGCTAAAAATAGAATAACTTTTAAACTACTTCTCCTTAACCAATGAATGGATTTTGATATTTCACAGGAATGTTCCTTTGGTGTCCCTCTACCAAAATTGCTCAAACCGTTCCCCTGGGGTGAACAAGGTGGCCACCAGAGCTAAAAATAGAAAAACCTTTAAACGACTTCTATTCCTTAACTAGTGGATGGATTTTGAAATTACTTCACAGGAATGTTCCTTTGGTGTCCCTCTACCAAAATTGCTCAAACCGTTCCGCTCTGGTGAACAAGATGGCCACAAGAGCTAAAAATAGAAAAACCTTTAAACGACTTCTTTTCCTTAACTAGTGGATGGACTTTGAAATTTTTTCACAGGAATGTTCCTTTGCTGACCCTCTACCAAAATTGCTCATACCGTTCCGCTCGGGTGAACAAGATGGCCGCCAGAGCTAAAAATAGAATAACCTTTAAACGACTTTTTCTCCTCAACCCGTGAATGGATTTTGAAATTATTTCACTGTAATGTTTCTTGGGTGACCATCTACCCAAATTGCTCAAACCTTTCTGCTCGGGTGAACAAAATGGCCGCTAGAGCCAAAAATAGAAAAAAAAACCTTTAAACGACTTCTTCACCTTAACCAGTGGATGGGTTTCGAAATTACTTGACAGGAATGTTCCTTGGATGATCCTCTACCAAAATTGCTCAAACCGTTCCCCTCGGATTAACAAGATGGCCGCCAGAGCTAAAAATAGAATAACCTTTAAACGACTTTTTCTCCTTAACCAGTGAATGGATTTTGAATTATTTCACTGGAATGTCTCTTGGGTCACCCTGTACCAAAATTGCTCAAACCGTTCCGCTCGGGTGAACAAAATGGCCGCCAGAGCTAAAAATAGAAAAACCTTTAAACGACTTCTCCTTAACCAATGGATGGATTTTGATATTTCACAGGAATGTTCCTTTGCTGAACTTCTACCAAAATTGCTCATACCGTTCCGCTCGGGTGAACAAAATGGCCGCCAGACCTAAAAATAGAAAAGCCTACGTACAGTAATCATAGTACAGTTTATATTATACTTTTTGTCCTTTGAGATCAGCGTGAATATTCTGAGAAATCAGAAATAAATTATTGGCTTAGACTCATATTCTAGACAGGTTTTTAATTATTTGGACCACTTTAACCTGTAAACGACTTTTCCCTAACTAGTTGAAGGATTTTTAAATTACTTCAAAGGAATGTTCCTTGGGTTCCCCTCTACTAAAATTGCTCAAACCGTTCCGCTCGGGTGAACAGGATGGCCGCCAGAGCTAAAAATAGAAATAATCTTTAAACGACTTCTTTAACCAGTGGATGGATTTCGAAATTACTTGACAGGAATGTTCTATCGGTGACCCTCTACCAAAATTGCTCAAACCGTTCCGCTCGGGTGAACAAGATGGCCGCCAGAGCTAAAAATAGAATAACCTTTAAACGACATTTTCTCCTTAACCAGTGAATGGATTTTGACATTATTTCACTGGAATGTTTCTTTGGTGACCCTCTTCCAAAATTGCTCAAACCGTTCCACTCGGGTGAACAAAATGACCGCCAGACCTAAAAATAGAATAACCTTTAAACGTCTTCTCCTTAACCAATGGATGGATTTTGATATTTCACAGGAATGTTCCTTTGGTGTCCCTCTTCCAAAATTGCTCAAACCGTTCTGCTCGGGTGAACAAGATGGCCACCAGAGCTAAAAATAGAAAAAACCTTTAAACGACTTTTTCTCCTTAACTAGTGAATGGATTTTGAAATTATTTCACTGGAATGTTTCTTAGGTGACCATCTACCAAAATTGCTCAAACCGTTCTGCTCGGGTGAACAAATGGCCACTAGAGCTAAAAATAGAAAAAAACTTTAAACGACTTCTTTTCGTTAACTAGTGGATGGATTTTGAAATTACTTCACAGGAATGTTCCTTTGTGGGCTCTCTTCCAAAATTGCTCAAACCGTTCCGCTCGGGTGAACGAGATGGCCACCAGAGCTAAAAATAGAATATCCTTTAAACGACATTTTCTCCTTAACCAGTGAATGGATTTTGACATTATTTCACTGGAATGTTTCTTGGGTGCCCCTCTACAAAAATTGCTCAAACCGTTCCACTCAGGTGAACAAAATGGCCGCCAGAGCTAAAAATAGAAAAACCTTTAAACGACTTCTTCTCCTTAACCAGTGGATGGATTTTGAAATTATTGCATAGGAATGTTACTTGGGTGCCCCTCTACTAAAATTGCTCAAACCGTTTCTCTCGGGCGAACAAAACGGCCGCCAGAGCTAAAAATAATAACACATTTAAACGACGTTTTCTCCTTTACCAGTGAATGGATTTTGAAATTATTTCACTGGAATGTTTCTTGGGTGACCCTCTACCAAAATTGCTCAAACGGTTCCCCTCGGGTGAACAAGATGGCCGCCAGTGCTAAAAATAGAAAAAAACTTTTAAACGTCTTCTTTTCCTTAACTAGTGGATGGATTTTGAAATTACTTCACAGGAATGTTCCTTTGGTGTCCCTCTACCAAAATTGCTCAAACCGTTCCGCTCGGGTGAAGAAGATGGCCGCCAGAGCTTAAAATAGAATAACCTTTAAACGACTTTTTCTCCTTAACCAGTGAATGGATTTTGAAATAAGTTCACTTGAATGTCTCTTGCGTGACCCTCTACCAAAATTGCTCAAACCGGCCCGCTCGGATGAACAAAATGGCCGCCAGAGCTAAACATAGAAAAACCTTTAAACGACTTCTTCTCCTTAACCAGAGGATGGATTTTGAAATTATTGCAAAGGTATGTTCCTTGGGTGCCCCTCTACTAAAATTGCTCAAAGCGTTCCGCTCGGGTGAACAAAATGGCCGACAGAGCTAAAAATAGAAAAACCTTTAAACGACTTCTGCTCCTTAACAAGTGGATGGATTTCGAAATTACTTGACAGGAATGTTCCTTGGGTGACCCTCTACAAAAATTGCTCAAACCGTCCCGCTCGGGTGAACAAGATGGTCGCCAGAGCAAAAAAATAGAATAACCTTTAAACGACTTTTTCTCCTTAACCAGTGGATGGATTTTGAAATTATTCCACTGGAATGTTTCTTGGGTGACCCTCATCCAAAATTGCTCAAAACGTTCCACTCGGGTGAACAAAATGGCCGCTAGAGCTAAAAATAGAAAAACCTTTAAACGACTTCTCCTTAACCAATGGATGGATTTTGATATTTCACAGGAATGTTCCTTTGCTGAACTTCTACCAAAATTGATCATACCGTTCCGCTCGGGTGAACAAAATAGCCGCCAGACCTAAAAATAGAAAAGCCTACGTACAGTATTCATAGTGCATTTTATATTATACTTTTTGTCCTTTGAGATCAGCGTGAATATTCTGAGAAATCAGAAATAAATTATTGGCTTAGACTCATATTCTAGACAGGTTTTTAATTATTTGGACCCCATTTTGATTTATATCAGTCTTTGAATCGACTGCCTACTCGAAATTCGCAAAATTGCAGTATGTTTCCTCTGGCTTTTTTTGCCAGATCATTACAGGGTCACTGATGAGGCTTTATTAGCCGAAACTACGTAGTTTGACCAATCTTCTTTCTTATGAATGTTTTCATTGCTCTTAAAGGAACTCATTTTTGATTTTTTTAACTCATTTTGGATTTTTATTTAAACGACTTCTTCTCCTTAACCAGTGGATGGATTTTGAAATTATTTCACAGGAATGTTTGTTTGGTGACCCTCTACCAAAATTGCTCATACTGTTCCGCTCGGGTGAACAAAATGGCCGACAGAGCTTAAAATAGAAAAACCTTGAAACGACTTCTTCTCATTAACCAGTGGATGGATTTTGAAATTACTAAACAGGAGATGTTCCTTGAATTATCGTCTACCAAAATTGCTCAAACCGTTCAGCTCTGGTGAACAAAATGGCCACCAGAGCTAAAAATAGAATAACCTTTAAACGCACTTTTCTCCTTAACCAGTGGATGGATTTTGAAATTATTTCACCAGAATGTTTCTTGGGTGACCCTCTTCCAAAAGATGCTACCAATGGATTGATTTTGATATTATTTCACAGGAATGTACTTTTGCTGAACTTCTATCAAAATTGCTCATACCGTTCCGCTCGGGTGAACAAAATGGCCACCAGAGCTAAAAATAGAAAAACCTATAAAGGACTTCTTCTCCTTAACCAGTGGATGGATTTTGAAATTATTTCACAGGAATGTTTGTTTGGTGACCCTCTACCAAAATTGCTCATACTGTTCCGCTCGGGTGAACAAAACGGCCGACAGAGCTTAAAATAGTAAAACCTTTAAACGACTTCTGCTCCTCAACCAGTGGATGGATTTTGAAATTACTTTACAGGAATGTTCCTTGGATGATCCTCTACCCAAATTGCTCAATTCTTTCAGCTCGGGTGAACAAATTGCTGCTAGAGCTAAAACTAGAATAACCTTTAAGCGCACTTTTCTCCTTAACCAGTGGATGGTTTTTGAAATTATTTCACAAGAATATTCCTTGGGTGACCCTCTAAATAAAATTGCTCAAACCGTTCCGCTCAGGTCAACAAAATGGCCGCCAGAGCTAAAAATAGAAAAACCTTTATACGACATCTCCTTAACAAGTGGATGGATTTTGAAATTATTTCACAGGAATGTTCCTTGGGTGACCCTCTTTCACATTTGCTCAAACCGTTCCGCTTGGGTGAACAAAATGGCCGCCAGAGCTAAAAATAGAAAAACCTACAAACGACTTCTCCCCCTTTACCAGTGGATGGATTTGGAAATTACTTGACAGGCATGTTCCTTTGGTGACCCTCTACCAAAATTGCTCAAACTGTTCCGCTCTGGTGAACAAAATGGCTGCCAGCGCTAAAAATAGAAAAACCTTTAAACGACTTCTTCTCCTTAACCAGTGGATGGATTATGATTTTTTTGACAGGAATGAGGTTTGAGGTTTTTTAGCTCTGGTGGCCATCATGCTCAGTTAAGCAAAATATTTTGAGCACTTTTGTTAGAGGGTCACTCATGGAACGTGCCTATAAACGTGCTTCCTTTTAGAGAAAGTTTTGACCCCCACCCACCTTGGCTGCAAGGTGCTTCTACAGGAGTATTGGTAAACCACTTTGAAGGGTTGAGCCTGTCTAGGCAAAGTGGTGCGAGTGGAACCATCAATGCATTTAAACCCCATTGGTTTCATTGTGTGGCAGGATTTGAGATGTCATTTCATCAAAAATGACTTCTACTTCTCAAAATGACTTCTACTCCTAAACAGGCAGACTGATTTTGAATTAATTTCACAGAAATGGTCTTTGGGTCCAACGAAAATATATTACCCACAATTCTGTTTGTACAATAGGATCAGGTGAGCGATCCAGGGCCATCATGGCCCTCTTGTTAACCCATTACAGACCACAATTTGCTTCAATCTTCACGAAACTTTACAGAAATGTTTGTCTTGATAATATCAATGTCAAGTTCAAGTGTTCAAATATGGGTCGTATCAGGTCCAAATTTAGGTCACTAGGTCAAATCTCATTAAAACCTTGTTCATCCTCTTGAAGCCATAGTTTTGCTTCAGGCTTCATGAAACTTTACCAGAATGTTTGCCTTGATGATATCAAGGTCAAGTTCGAATATGGGTCATGTCGGATCAAAAACTAGGGCACTAGGTCTAATTTTTTTACAACCTTGTTTGAATATGGGTCAAGTTTGAATATGGTTCATGTCGGGTTAGAAACCTAGGTCACTAGGTCAAATTACCTTAAAATCCAGGATGTATGTCTTGATGATATCAAGGTCAAGTCCGACTATGGTTCATGTCAGATAAAAAGCTAGGTCACTAGATCAAATATCTTTAAACCCCTTTTTACCTTCTAGAGGCCACAGTTTTGCTTCAATCTTCATGAAACTTAAACAGAATGTTTGCCATGATGATATCTGGTTCGAATTCAAATATGGGTCATATGACTCATATCGGATCAAAAGTTAGGTAACTAGGTCAAATTGCGTTGAAACCTTGTTCACCTTAATTTTGCTTCAGTCTTCTTGAAACTTTACTAGAATGTTTGCCTTGATAATATCTGATAAGAATTTGAATATGGGTCATGTCAGGTCAAAAACTAGGTCACTAGGTCGAATTGCATTAAGGATGATATCTGGGTCGAGTTCGAACATAGGTCATGTCGGGTCAAAAACTAGGTCACTGGGTCAAATTGCATTAGAACCTTGTTCACTCTCTAGAGGCCACAAATTGCTTCAATCCTCATGAAACTTTACCAGAATGTCTGCTCTGATGTTATCTGGGTCGGGTTTAAATATGGGTCATGTCAGGTCAAAAACAAGGGCGTTAGGTCATTTTTTTTAAAGTCTTGTTCACCGTAAAGAGGCCATAATTTTGCTTCCATTTCAATGACACTTTACCGGAATGCTGTCTTGATAATATCAGGGTCTGGTTTCAATAGGGGTCATGTTGGGTAAAAAGTAGGTCACAAGGACAAATTGCATTAAGGCCTTGTTCACCCTCTTGTTTTACATAGACTTATATAGGGAAAACATTAAATACGCTTGATTCTGAAACCAGAAGACACAGGCCTTTGATATTTTGTACAAAGCTTCGTATAGTAGGCCTCTGCCAGTATTGTTCAACTTACAGCCCTGGGGTAAAAACTGGCCCCGTGCAGGGGCCCAATTTTTATGTCCCCGGTAGTAATAGCGGGGACATATTGTTTTTGCCCTGCTGTTTGTTTGTTTGTTTGTTGGTTGGTTTGTACGTGGACAACTTTAACGTTGGTCATAACTTTTGAACCGTTGGAGCTAGAGTATTCATATTTGCCATGAAAGTTCCTTGTGACAAGAGCTTTACATTCATGCACAAACTTTGACCTTTGACCTTGACCTTTGACCTACTTAAAAGAAAAAAAATAACATTGGTCATAACTTTTGAACCGCTTGAGATACAGCCTTCATATTTGGCATGTATGTTCCTTGTGATAAAAGCTTTACATTTATGCAACAGATTTTGACCTGTGACCTTGACCTTTGACCTACTTAAAATAAAAAATAACATTTGTTCATAACTTTTGAACCATTTGAGCTACATCCTTCATATTTTGCATGTAGGTTCCTTGTGACAAGAGCTTTACATTCACACAAAAAATCTGACCTCTGACCTTGACCTTTGACCTAGATAAAAAAAAGTTAACATTGGTCATAACTTTCGAACCGTTTGAGATACAGCCTACTTATTTGGCATGTAGGTTCCTTTTAACAAGAGCTTTACATTCATTCAAAAATTTTTGACCTGTGACCTTGATCATTGTCCTACTTAAAAGAAAAAAATAACATTTTGGTGATAACTTTCGAACCGTTTGGGATAGGGCCTTCATATTTGCAAACATTTTCGCTTTTCCCCGGAAGTACTTACTTTATATATTTCGCTCAGCGACAAAACAGGCTATTAGTCAGATTTCCAAAACACTTGAAGCAACAGCAAACTCTTTACCAAACGTTTGACCCCACAAAAATGGACAGACATAAAAAAATAACACAGTGAATTTATCGAAGCTCCTTCTCTGTCGACATCCGTACTGCTCGGTAGAAAACCGTATTTCTCGGTCGACAGCAGCTTTACACAGTACCGGCTTGGTCGACAATACAGGTATAAAATTTGGTATAACCCCCGTGTTTGTGTATTTCTCAAAATTAAGGGGCTAGAAACATTCATTTCTGTGTCTTATGTCAAATAGGTAGGGAGCAGGGCTGCTTAGCATAGTAACTGTTGGAAGCACGTCTGACTGAGAGGCTAGAGGTTGCAGACTTTAGACCCAATCTGGACTACCCCCGCCCATCGGGCCTTGAAGAAATAGATGGGCTGCATGATGCTTCCACGCAGAGCTAAAACCGTCCGCACACTTATACTGGTAAACCGCTTAGAGGATCTAAGCCTGTCCAGGAACCGCAGTGCGAGGCGGACCGTCCATGATTATAAACCCTATTGGGTTCATTTGGCGACATGGCTTGATAATTCATTTCATCTCAATGTCAGGTAAAAGTCACACACATTGGAAGCAACGTCTCCAAAATGACCTACACTGTGTTGACGGGGACGTTAAACCTCAAATCAAACAAACAAACAAACAAGACCCAATCTGTCTACATACATGTACTTCCATGGAAATTAATCATGGAATATTTTTACCATCATTCTCACCTTAGTGCAGTTGTCAGTAACTGGCGCAAGTATGTATACTTATTACTGGTTAACCACTTAGGACTAAGCCTGCCCTGGAATAGTGCGGTAAGGCTAACTGACGGCAACTGACATAATCCTAATTAGTTAAAAAGCCTAAAATCTGCAAAAAATCATCACATTCCTCCCAAGGCCTGTATAACACAATTCTTAAACCTTCAGTATGTCATCCCAAAACATTAATTTTCAACAAATTTTATACATACATAGTCATATGAAGCGAAATGGTCCTATAGGATGTACTAGAGACAGTAATACTCAAGTGAGCGAATTAGGGCCCTCTGGGTCCTCTTGTAAGGTTATCTCCCCTTCCAATAAAAAAGAGTGCCTACCTTGTGATGGCCATATATCCAGTACCATTGGAGTTATATTGATGGTACCTTGCACAGTTGTTCACAGGGCTGAGACGGCGTGTCATGCACAAGAAACACAACTCTGGTGCCATGGTTTTTTCGTTTTCTCCCTTTTGAATAAAATAGAATCACTACCTTGTGATGGCGATATCTACAATACTCTTTGGGATAGATTGATGGTTCTTGGTACAGTTGTATATGAGGTTAAGCAGGCGTATCATGTGCAAAAACCACCACTCTGGGTGCCCTGGTTTTTAGCTCACCTGGGCCGAAGGCTCCAGGGAAGCTTATAGTATAGTGGGTCGTCCGTCCACACTTTTGAGCAGCTATATCTCTGCAGCCTGCAGGCTGATCTCAATCATTTCTCATCTGTAGCATGCCTCTGGTGGGGCATTGATAACATAATCTTTTTTAGCTCACCTGGGCCGAAGGCTCCAGGGGAGCTTATAGTATAGTGGGTCCTCCGTCGTCCGTCCGTCGTCCGTCCTCACTTTTGAGCAGCTATATCTCTGCAACCTGCGGGCTGATTCAAATCATTTCTCATCGGTAGCATGCCTCTGGTGAGGCATTGATGACATAAACTTTTTTTCGAAATCGCTCAAAAACTTTGGTTGATATGGCTACCACAAGGTCCCATAGACTTACAATGGGAAAATGCTTGTCATCACCGTAGCGCCTTCAGTTTTGATCGGATCTTTCTGAAATTTATATGTCAGGTGGCTGGGGATAAAAACTCGAATGAGATCGAAAACCAGCCAAGTCGGCCCATTTATCATAGTTACGTCCCTTTGATTGCTGAAAATGCCGATTTTTGACCTTGTCATCATCGTAGCCCCTTCAGTTTTGATCAGATTTTTCTGAAACTTATATGTAAGGTGGCTTAGGATAAAAAATCGGATGAGTTTGAAAACCGGACAAGTCGGCCCATTTATCATGGAGTTACGTCTCTTTGATTGCTGAAAATGCCGATTTTTGACCTTGTCATCACCGTAGCCCCTTCAGTTTTGATCGGATCTTTCTGAAACTTATATGTAAGACGGTTGGGGATAAAACCTCGGATGAGTTCGAATACCGGCCAAGGTGGCCTATTTATCATAGAGTTAGGTCCCTTTGTTTGCTGAAAATGTTTATTTTGACCTTGTCATCAGTGTTGCCCCTTCAGTTTTGATCGGATCTTTCTGAAACCAATATGTAAGGTGGCTGGGGATAAAATCTCGGATGAGTTCGGAAACCGGCCAAGTCGCCCCATTTACTATATAGTTATGTCCCTTTGATAGCTGAAAATGCCGATTTTTGACCTTGTCATCACCATAGCCCCTTCAGTTTTGATCGGATCTTTCTGAAACTTATATGTAAGGTGGCTAGTGATAAAATCTTTGATGAGTTCGAAAACAGGCCAAGTCAGCTTATTTATCGTAGTTATGTCCCTTTGATTGCTGAAAATGTGGATTTTTGACATTGCCATCACCGTAGCCCCTTCAGTTTTGACCGGATCTTTCTGAAACTTATATGTAAGGTGGCTGGGAATAAAACCTTGGACGAGTTTGAATACTGGCCAAGTCGGCACATTTGTCATAGAGTTACGTGCCTTTGATTGCTTAAAAATGCCTATTTTCGACCTTTTTAGCACTGCTGTCCCTTCAGTTTTGATAGGATCTTCATGTAACTTACAAATAAGTCAGGCAGATAAGCTCGGAGGAATTTGAAAACTCGTGAGGTTTGCCTATTTGTCACAGAGTAGCATCCGTTTGATTGCAGCAGTTAATTGCTTATTTTTGATATTGTCATCACCAGAGCCCCATCAGTTTATATCGGATCTTCTTAGCAAGTCAGGAATAAAAGCTTGAATGAGTTTGAAAACTGGTGAGGTCAGCCTATTTATCATAGTTACATTCTACTTGATTTGCAGAAATTGCTTACCTGTCATCACCATGTCCTTCCATTAATCCTTCAGTAAAGGTTGGCACGTCCTGAAACTTTGAATCTGTTAGCTCAGGTGAGCGATACAGGACCAAGCTCAGCTTGGTCCTCTCGTTTCGAAATCGCACGAAAACTTTGGTTGCTATGGCAATCACAAGGTCCCATAGACTAACAATGGGAAAACGCTTGCCATCACCGTAGCGCCTTCTGTTTTGATCAGATCTTTTTGAAACTTTTATGTAAGGTGGCTGGGGATAAAATATCGGATGAGTTCGAAAACCGGCCAAGTTGGCCAATTTGTCATAGAGTTACGTCCCTTTGATTGCTGAAAATGCCGATTTTTGACCTTGTCATCACCGTAGCGCCTTCTGTTTTGATCGGATCTTTCTGAAACTTATATGTAAGGTGGCTGGGTATAAAACCTCGGATGAGTTCGAATACCGGCAAAGTCGGCCAATTTATTATAGAGTTACCTCCCTTTGATTGCTGAAAATGCTGATTCTTTACCTTGTCATCACCGTAGCCCCTTCAGTTTTGATCGGATCTTTCTGAAACTTATATGTAAGGCGGCTGGGGATAAAATCTTGGATGAGTTCAAAAACCGGCCAAGTCGGCCCATTTTTCATAGAGTCATGTCCCTTTAATTGCTGAAAATGGCAATGTTTGACCTTGTCATCACCGTAGGCCCTTAAGTTTTGATCGAATCTTTTTGAAACGTATGTGTAAGGTTTCTGGGTATTAATCCTCGGATGAGTTCGAAAACCGGCCAAGTTGGCCCATTTATCATAGAGTAACGTCCCTTTGATTGCTGAAAATGCCAAATTATGACATTGTAATCACCGTAGCCCCTTCAGTTTTGATCGGATCTTTCTGAAACTTACATGTAAGGTGGCTGGGAATAACACATCGGATGAGTTCGAATATCGGCCAAGTCGGCACATTTATCATAGAGTTACGTGCATTTGATTGCTGAAAATGCCTGTTTTCGACCTTGCCATCACTGCTGCCCTTCAGTTTTGAACGGATCTTCATGAGACTTACAAACAAGGAAGTCAGGCAGAAAAGCTTGGGGGAGCTTGAGGTTTGTCTATTTATCATAAGGTAACATCCCTTTGATTGCAGCAGTTAATTGCTTATTTTTGACCTTGTCATCACCATAGCCCCTTCAGTTTATATCGGATCTTCCTGAAAGTTACGTATAAGCAAGTCAAATATAAAAGTTTGAATGAGGTTGAAAACCGGTGAGGTCAGCTGATTTATCATAGGTTACATTCTACTTGATTGCAGAAAATGCTTACCATGCCATCACCTTGTCCTCCAATAAATCCTTCAGTAAAGGTTGGCATTTCCTGAAACTTTGAATATGTTCGCTCAGGTGAGCGATACAGGACCTCTTGTTTAATTATCTCCCCTAACAATATAACCATGTGATGGCTATAACTCCAGTCCCCTTTGAGATATATTGATGGTACTTGGCACAATTGTAAACAAGGTAGCGACAGCCTGTCATGTCTTAGAGTGAGTGAGTATTTCAGTTTTACGTGTCACTAACAGCTAAGTTCATACGGAGACGGGACCTCGGTTAAAAGACTCACCCGAAAGTCTGGAGAAGCCCGGGATCCATCCTGCGATCCCTGGTTTACAAGGCGAGTTGCAGAACCACTACACCACGGCGACTTCTGTCATGTCTTAGAAAAACAACTCTGGGTGCTAATGTATTTGAGTTATCTCCCCTTCCAATATAATAGTATGACCACCTTATGGTCACCTTACCTCCAATACCCTTGATGGTACTTGCTGCAAATGAACATGAGGTTTAGCAGGTGGGTCATGCACAAGAACCACAATTCTGAGTGTCCTGGTTTAAGAGTCCGCTTTGCAATGCATGGTCTTTTACAATACTTTGTTGCCCATATTTTGTTCTGAATCTTTCGTTTTGGCTCAAAAAAGTGAACCCATGTCTCGTCACCTGTGACGACATTAGCGAAAGACCGTGCATTGTAATTTGGAAACTTTTTAAGCAACTTCTTGGCGCACTGAACGCGTGTCTTTTTCTGCTCATCTGTCAACAGATGGGGAATCCATCTAGCACAGATCTTTCTCATTTTCAAATCCCGTTTCAGAATTGTATGAGCTGCTCCTAATGAGATGCCAACCGTACTATTTGCCTAGTGGTGTATCGTGCATCGGTAGCAACTATTTCTTTCACTCTTGCAACCATCTTGGCAGATGTTGCTCTTTTCGGCCGACGATCATGGGGTGCATCTTCTTTTGAGCCTAGCCCACAGCTGAATTTCTTCCACCAACGAAAAAATGTCGGAAAAGACATTTAATTATGCCCATTAACCGAACATATTTCATCAAAAATGTCTTTGCACCGTATACCAAGAATACAACGATTCTTAATATAGGACCGTATTTCAACGGTGTACTCTGACCTTCTTCAAACCATGTTTTGTATTAGTATACAAGAGTAGACAGTGTTTATCGAACGATATACATGGTTAAAGTGGACGGATGTTAACAGGTTTGGTATCAATGTATATGTAAAATGTTAGGTAATATTTCCAGGTAATTTTCGCATTAGTGCATGAGAAAACGTTCTACTTGCATTCATATTTGAACAGTCCTCGTACATTTGTGAGATATATTGCTGACACTTGCCACAGTTGAAAAGGCATTTGATGTGCAAGAACCACATCTCAGTTTTTCTGTACTTTGTGCATTGGAAACCTTCGATCTTCTTCATGTTGAGAAGCGACCCTTAGTATCATTAGGCGAAGATAGTCTCAATAAACATTACATATACAAAATATACTGTTGGCTTACTAGCGTGTTTTAATTCTGGTGCACTTTCTATCTGAAGGCAATATTGGATTATGGTCGGGGGATTTTTCATCTCTTCTGATGGCTATTTTAATATTGTTTTATCTAACAAGAATTTCATAAATTAAGTCCATTAATATGTACTGGTAACAATGTGATTGATTGATTGATTTGTTGTTTAACGGACCAGTCAACCCTATTTAAGGCCATTTTAGAGTCGATCAGTTTACCTATCCACACTTTTCCTGGGAAAGCTTATACGTATGCGGTTACAGCCCCCGCCCATAGGGGCTTGAAGAATTATATGGGCTGCATGATGCTTCATCGCAGAGCTGAATCCGGCCCGCACACTAGTACTGGTAAACCGCTTAGAGGACCTAAGCCTGCCCAGGAACCGCGGTGCGAGGCGGACCGTCCATGCTCATAAACACTATTGGTTTCATTGGGCGACAGGGCTCAAGAAGTCATTCCATCTCAATGTCGGGTAAAAGTACCACAAAATTGGAAGCAACGTCTCCAAAATGACCTTTACAGTGTTGACGGTGACGTTAAACCTCAAATCAAACAAACAAATGTATGCGGTTAACCAGTACAGATCACAAGTCAGACGCGCATCTGACTGAGCTACCGAGGCCGGCACAGGTAATAATGTGACTACAGGTCATGTTTAGTAAACACAAAAATATGGACTTCATGTCCAAATCTCACCTTATAAACTTTGGTGTTAATGGGATAAATGCCTAAAATATAACAGACTTTCAAAAACGATGAATCTTATGTAAAGATAACAATGTGACTACTTGATAACTTTTAGTAAACACACACACACACACACACACACACACACACACACACACACACACACACACACACACACACACACACACACATTGTCCAAATCTCATCAGAATATCACTGAGCTGATAATTACAAAAAAAAAACACTTTTAATATTAACAACAATTACAACATTAAAATGCCAATGTAGAGTGAAATAAATTATGACTGAGCCATAACAATAAGACGCAGTCCAACCAAACAATTAAAAGACGCCCAATACCTACAAAGTGGATGTGAAAAGTCACAAAAGACGAGTACAGTAACAATGCAAAAGAACAAGCTGCTGAGCTTTCAGCAACTTCTTGTAGAAATGAAAAAAAAAAAAGATTCAAAACACAATATTTAGTGAACAGCTGAATTATGAATTACGTGTTAAGCCTACAAAATTATTTTCAGTAAAAACACTAAGGTGCACTTTCTGTCCAAACACTCAAATAATCTTTCTAAGAAATGTAATTATTAATGAACAATGTAGCAAGCAAGCACAGTACTTAAAAAGAACAATGAATCTGCATTCAGCAGCATTGGGTGGAAGTTTTACAACCAGAGAAGAAAACTAAAAAACTCCTTACCGATAGATAAACTAGAGCTGCCGCCTAACGGGCGCCAATTATACCCCCGCATGCGTTGTCAGACAAATTTTTACAAGTATTTGACCTTGAGGAAGGTCAACGTAAAGGTCAAGGTCAGGTTTGTGTATATCAATCTTAAGTACTAGTGGCAAGGTGTGTGGTGTGTGAATATTAAAGAAATCGGTCAAAGAATAAGGAAGTTATGAGCAATGTTAAAGTTTTTTGTAACGGACCGACGACGGCGACAAATTTTTACAAGTATTTGACCTTGAGGAAGGTCAACGTAAAGGTCAAGGTCAGGTTTGTGTATATCAATCTTAAGTACTAGTGGCAAGGTGTGTGGTGTGTGAATATTAAAGAAATCGGTCAAAGAATAAGGAAGTTATGAGCAATGGTAAAGTTTTTTGTAACGGACCGACGACGACGACAAATTTTTATAAGTATTTGACCTTGAGGAAGGTCAAAGTAAAGGTCAAGGTCAGGTTTGTGTATATCAATCTTAAGTTCTAGTGGCAAGGTGTGTGGTGTGTGAATATTAAAGAAATCGGTCAAAGAATAAGGAAGTTATGAGCAATGTTAAAGTTTTTTGTAACGGACCGACGACGACAGACGACAAGCTGACTCCTATATACCCCCTTCAAACTTCGTTTGCGGGGGTATAACTACACATAAATGATGACAAACTTAGAACAGAACAGATGAGACACTATAGAAACGCCAATAAATACAATTCCACTGCAGAAAAGAAACATTTTTAAGTTTGCATACTGTAAGGAAGGAGTGAGTTAGTGTTTTGAGTTTTACGTCCCACCAACAGCTGAGGTAATACGGAGACGGGACCTCGGTTTAAAAACTCATCCGAAAGTCTGGAGAAGCCCGGGATCGATCCAGCGACCCCTGGTTTACAAGGCAAGTAGCGTAACCACTACACCACGGAGGCTTCTATTGAGTCATTGTGTTGTTCGTCCTTCCACAATTCCTTTAAACGACATCTCTTCCTCAACCATTGAACAAATTTTGACCAAACTTGACAGAAATGATCTTTTTGGGTGGTCCTCTCTCCAGTTGTTCCAAGAATCCCATTCCATGCAGAACTCTAGTTGCCGGGGCAACGAAAATAGTAAAATAAGAAAAACCCTTGGAAAATCTTCTTGTCTGAAACCAAAAGGCCCAGGTCTTTGATATATGGAATGAAGCTTCATCTAGTGGCCCTCTACAAAGATTATTCACATTATAGCCCTAGGGCCAAAAATGGCCCCGCGCCGGGGCCCACTGTTTTTGCATAGGCTTATATAGAGAAATATAACCTTCGAAAATCGTCTTGTCTGAAACCAGAAGGCCCAGGTCTTTGATATTAAGTATGAAGCTTCTAGTGGACCTCTACAAAGACTGTTAAAATTATAGCCCTGGGGCCAAAAATGGCCCCGCGCCGGGGCCCACTGGTTTAACATAGGCTTATATTGGGAAAACTTTTAAAAATCTTCTCGTCTGAAACCAGAAGGCACAGTACTTTGATATATGGTATGAAGCTTCATCTACTGAACCTCTACCAAGATTGTTCAAATATCTCGCGCCGGGGCCCACTGGTTTTACTTAGACTTATATAGGGAAATAGACGTGGAGGCAATGATAAGGAATCGATACAATTAACCCACAGCTCCCATCAGAAATACCAAAGGGAAAGAAACACAAACATGAAACAACAGATCCTAATGGAAACATCAAATTTAAAGCGCAAAGCCAAAAGGACAGTTACTTTCCCACAAAATTTCCAATAGGCTATCCAAAAAAAAAAAAAAAACGGAACGGTCAGCAGAAACGAATTCCAAAACGAATTCCACTGCGGGGGGGGGGGGGGGGGGGGGGTGCTTAAATCTATTTTACGTGGCCACAATCCTCGCCCTTACTTCCGTCGCGATTAAGACAAATAATTTGTTCAGCCTGCATGAAGGCCTCCTAGCTCTAAACCTTTAAAACTCTTCTTGTCTGAAACCCGAAAGCCTAGGTCTTTGATATTAAGAATAAAGCTTCATCTAGTGGACTTCTACCAAGATTTTTCAAATTATAGCCCTGGGGCCAAAAATGGCGCCGCGCCGGGGCCCACTGGTTTTACACATGAAAACCTGTAAAAATCTTCGAAAATCTTTTAAATTATTCGATATTTAGTATGAGGCTTCATCTAGTTGACCTCTACCAAGGTTGTTCAGTTAAGGTGTAACTATACCAAATTATAGCACTGGAGCCAAAAATGGGCCCGTTTCGGGGCCCACTGGTTATGCATAGGCTTATACAGGGAAAACCTTTAAAAATCTTCTTGTCTGAATCCAGAAGGCCCAGGTCTTTGATATATGGTTTGAAGCTTCATCTAGTGGACTTCTACAAAGATTATTCAAATTATATCCCTGGGGCCAAAAATGGTCCCGCGCCGGGGCCCACAGGTTTTACATAGGCTTATATAGAGAAAACCTTCAAAAATCTTCTTGTCTGAAACCAGAAGGCGCAGGTTTTTAGCTGACCTGAGCCGAAGGCTCGGGGGGGGGGAGCTATTGTGATCGGTCAACGTCCGTCGTCGTCGTCCGTCCGTATGTCCGTCCGTCCACAATCTCTAAAAGACATCCCCTAAACCACTCAACAGATTTTGATCAAACTTGGCAGGAATGATCCTTAGGTGGTCCTCCCTCAAACTTGTTCAAAGAATTCCATTCCATGCAGAACTCTGGTTGCCATGGCAACAAAAGGTGAAAATAAGAAAAAAACCTTTAAACATCTTGTCCGAAACCAGAAGGTCTAGATCTTTGATATTTGGTATGAAGTTTCATCTAGTGCTGCTCTACCAAGATTGTTCAAATTATTGCCCTGGGGCCAAAAATGGCCCCGCCCCGGGGCCCACTGGTTTGACATAAGCTTATATAGGGAAAACCTTTAAAAATCTTGTCTGAAACCAGAAGGCCCAGGTCTTTGATATTTGGTATAAAGCTTCGTCGTGTTGACCGCTACCACAATTGTTCAAATTATAGCCCTGAGGCCAAAAACGGCCCAGCCCCAAGGCCCACTGGTTTTATAAATCTTCTTGTCTGGAACCAGAAGGCCCAGATCTTTGATATTGTGTATGAAGCTTCATCTAGTGGACCTCTACCAAGATTGTTCAAATTATAGTCCTGGGGCCAAAAACAGCCCCGCCCTGCCCCGCCCCGCCCCGTCTGAGTGAGTGAGTTTTAGTTTTACGTCCCACCATCAGCTAAGGTCATAAGGAGACGGGACCTCGGTTTAAAGACTCATCCGAAAGTCTGGAGAAGCCCGGGATCGATCCTGCGATCCCTGGTTTACAAGGCGAGTAGCGTAACCCCTGCACCACGAAGGACTTGTCTGAAACCAGAAGGCCCAGGTCTTTGATATTCAGTATGAAGCCACATCTAGTGGACCTCTACCAAGATTGTTCAAATTATAGCCCTGGGGCCAAAAACAGCCCCGCCCCGGGGCCAACTGGTTTTCCTTTTTCTTATATAGGGAAAACCTTTAAAAATCTTCTCGTCTGAAACCAGGAGGCCCAGGTCTTTGATATTTGTTATGTAGCTTCGTCTAGTGGACCGCTACCAAGATTGTTCAAATTATAGCCCTGGGGCCAAAAACAGCCCCGCCCCGGGGCCCACTGGTTTTACATAGGCTTATATAGGGAAAACCTATGAAAGTCTTTTTGTCTGAAACCAGAAGGCCCATGTCTTTGATATTTGGTTTGAAGCTTCGTCTAGTGGACCTCTACCAAGATTGTTCAAATTAAAACCCTGGGGCTAAAAACGACCACGCCCGGCGCCCACTAGTGTCACCTAGGCTTATATTGGAAAAACCTTTAAAAATCTTATTGTCTGAAACCAGAAGGCCCACGTCTTTGATATTTGATAAATAGCTTCGTCTAGTGGACGGCTACCAAGATTGTTCAAATTATAGCCCTTGGTCCAAAAAAGCCCCCGAGCCAGGGCCCACTGGTTTTACATAGGCTTATATAAGGAAAACCTTTAAAAATCTTCTCGTCTGAAACCAGAAGGCCCAGATCTTTGATATTTGGTATGAAGCGTCATCTAGTGGATCTCTACCAAGAATGTTCAAGTTATAGCCCTGTGGCCAAAACCGCCCCCGCCCAGGGGCCAAATGCTTTTCCATAGGCATATATAGGGAAAACATATAAAAATCTTCTTGTCTGAAACCAGACGGCCCAGGTCTTTGATATTTCGTATGAAGCTTCATCTCGAGGACCTCTACCAAGATTGTTCAAATAATAGCCCTGGGGCAAAAAACGCCCCCTCCCGGGGGTTCACTGGTTTTACATAGGGTAATATAGGGAAAACCTTTAAAAAATTTCTTCTCTGAATTCAGAAGGCCCAGGTCTTTGATATTTGGTATGAAGCTTCATCTAGTAGACCTCTACAAGGATTGTTCAAATTACAGCCCCGGGGCTAAAAATGCCCCCGTGTCAGGGCCTATGGTTTTACAAAGGCTTATAGAGGGAAAATCTTAAAAAAATCTTCCTAGTCTGAAACCAGAAGGCCCAGGTCTTTGATATTTGGTTTGAAGCTGCATCTATTGGACCTCTACCGAGGTTGTTCAAATTATAGCCTTGGGGCGAAAAAGTTTTATATAGGCTTATATAGCAAAAACATATAACAAGAGGCCAATGGGCCACTATGCTCACCAGAGCTCAGGTGGGCACTGCCCAATGACAGCCATGTGTTTTAACATGATTTTATCTTAATTTTTAATCTACCAATTATAAAGTCTCCCAAATGAATCCCTATATCCAAATGAGCATCCATCTGGACTCAGTATCTAAAATATTAGGCCTTTTATTAAGTAGAGGGTGCAGAGCATGGACCCAATGGAGCCCTGGTTGGTATCACTAAATGCGCCTTATCATAAGGAATACGAATATATATGGTGTAGCAGTGGGGATCTGTAAACCGGAGTTATAAGGCCTCTTAAGCGGTGGAGGGGTTTGGGCATGTCCTGAAAGCCCAAGATTGTTGTCCCTATAAGGACCAAGAATATATATATATATATATAAAAATATAACTAACAACGTCGTGAAGACAAGAACACATACAACTGCACGTCATCAAGAAACGTTACTTAAAGGACGTCTAAAACTACCATTCAGATTTCCCGCAAAAATGTAAAATACTGAAAAAAGACCGATTGCGGTCATGCCGACTTGGAATGAGTTACAGATGCATTTCCGTTGATGGCGAATTACACTTGAAATCATGAAAACACGCCTATATGATTCCGATCCCCTCAAACCCCACCTTTAAAAGGTAAAACCGTGGTTTCCAGGGGTAAGCCAAATTCCCCCTGTTACCACCCAAAATAATTGAAAAATTGACGATGTATTTGTATAGGCGTGTTTTCGTAATGATAGGGGCCTTAATAAGAAATAATCCCCCTCCTCCCAAACTTAAGAACTGTTACGTGATAATTAAGAAAGAATGTTCTATCAAATCCTGCTTAAGAGATTATTATATTGTCAGACCATCCATCAATCATATTAATATAACCGACCTTTGTGAAAAAGTGTGTGTGTGTGTGGGGGGGGGGGGGGTTTACCCTAAATACCGGCTTTTATTTTGACCAGCGATAAACAGCGCATGACAAATCCCGCAAGAATGCCTGAGCGACCAGCTAAGACTCAGATCAGCCTGCGCATTCGCGCAGCCTGATCAAATTCCTCGCTGATGGTATATACCCCCACAAGCCACGCCCCATGCAAAGAGACAATCAAACTGCCTCGTCACAGGGGATTTGGTGCGCAGGTTAATTTAAGCCCCCGGTGAACGCACAGGCCACACCATAGGCTCCGCCATGCGCCGGTTCATTTGAAATCAAATTACCTCCTGAGTGATCTCCCTTATATCCTTTTGGTTCTGAGCAGTTCTTAACTGATTCCGACGAATGCGCATGCATAATCATTCACTGGAAGGAACCACTGAGCCCCATCACGAAAACACGCCTATACTGTTTATTTTTTTATTATTCATTTATTTTTTTTTTTTTTTTTTTTTTCCCCTGGCAAAAAATGGAAATTTTCAGATGAAAAATTGTGATACTCTTCCTATCCCCGCACAAAACACAGACCGCTGGGCCCGATAGAACCGCCTCGACGAGGCGGCTCCATCAAAGACCAACAATGCATACCCCGAGCAGAAACAAGAAAAATAATGTACACACCCTAAAACCCCAATTTAACGGTTCAAGGGTGTCAAAACTACATAGCATAGGCGTGCCCCCGTGACGCGGCCCAAGGACAAACGCTAGGGACACAAGTAACCCCACATCGGCCTACATACTATGCATATGCAGGCCGATCTGACCTCCCTTGACCAGCACAGAGAGGGTCACGAACGAAGAGCACAACGGAGGACCCAATCAGTCAACACGAGTGTGAAGGCCGATATGGGCCCTCGCTGCGCGCACAGTCAAACAACGATCCAAATTAACACAAGTGCACAACTCTACCAACCTTCACGTCCAAGGGAGACAACTTTAACAAAAACGAACTCTTTTGTAATAGCTCTCTTTGAATTGGTCAGCTCCCAAAGCAAAGAATCCGCTCCCTTCCGGAAGCAAACTCCTCCCCTTAAGAGCAGTCCCATCACCAATAAGAATAATCTTATTCAAATTCTAGTTATCTCCCCTAGTCCCGAATGCGTAGTCCGTGCAATGAGTGTTACTTTTTTTTTTTTTTTTTTTTTTTTTTTTTTTTGTGGTGTCCCAGGAAGACAACTGTCAACAATTTTAAACGAATCCCTTTTGTAATATGTCCATTTGAACGGGCCAACTCGTGAAGCAAAACAATCTGCTCCTTCTGCAAGGGAGCAAACTCCTCCCCTCAAGAGCAGTCCCATCATATATATATATATATATATATATATATATATATATATATATATATATATATATATATATATATATATATATATATATATATATATATATATATATATATATATATATATATATATATATATATATATATATATGGTTTATGGGTGGGAATCTGAATGATTTCTGATATAAGAGGCCCTTCTATGACGGGGAGTGGAGAGGAATGGCCCCTGCGACCCCCAAGTGGGTGTGCTATTGATAAGGAACAAGAACATATATGATTATGGGGTGGGGATTTGAATGGTTTTTGAAATATATGGCCTTTTAAAGTGGAGGGGCAGGGCGCATTGCCCTAGCACAAAGTGACCCCCAGATTGGTGCGAATGAATGAGTCTTATCATAAGGAACAAGAATATTAAAGTTTATGGGTGGGGATCTGAATGATTTCTGAGATATATGGCTGTTAATGAAGTAAAGCAGTGGGGCATGACCCAGGCAGTCCGGATGACTCCCAAGCTAGTGTTATTTGAATGTGTCTTATCACAAAGAAGATAATTATATATGGTTTAGGGGTGGAGCTCTGAACAGTTTCTGAGATATATAGCCTTTTGTGAAGTGGTGGGGTGGGGCAAGGCCCTGGCTTGACCCGTGAGACCTCCAGGTTGACGTCAATGAATGTGTCTTATCATAAGGAACAACAATATATATGGTTAGAGGTGGGGATCTGTAAGGTTTCCAAGATATTGGGTCTTTAATAAAATGACAGGGGTGGGGCACGACTCCGGCACATCCTGGAGGACCCCCAGGTTAGTGTCAATGAATGCGTCATATCATAAGAAACAAGAATATATTAGGTTTTTGGGCGGGGATCTGAATGGTTTCTGAGATAGATGACCTTTTGTGAAGTGGAGGGGTTGGGCAAGGCCCCGGCGCACACAGGAAGACCCCCAAATTGGTGTCAATGAATGAGTCTCTTCATAAGTAACAAGAATATATAGGGTTTAGGGGTGGGGATCTGTAAGGTTTCCAAGATATTGGGCCTTTCATGAAATGGAGGGGGTGGGGCATGACCCTGGCACAACCCGAGGGACCCCCAGGTTGGTGTCACTGAATGCGTCTTATCATAAGAAACCAGAATATATATGGTTTTGGGGTGGGGATCTAAATGGTTTCTGAGATATATGGCCTTTTGTGAGGAAGCAGGGATTGGGCAAGGCCCAGGCGCACCCCGTGAGACCCCCAAGTTGGTGTCAGTGAATGTATATTTTCATATGGAACAAGAATATATATGGTTAAGGGGTGGGGATCTGTATGGTTTCCAAGATATTGGGCCTTTTATGGAATGGAGGGGGGTTGGGCATGACCCCGGCACATACCGGGGGACCCCCAGGTTGGTGTCACTGAATGCGTCTTATCATAAGGAACAACAGTATATATGGTTTTGGGGTGGGGATCTGGATGGTTTCCTAGTTATATGGCCTTTTATGAAGTGGAGGGGGTGGGGCATGGCCCCGGTTTAACCTGGGGGACCCGCATGATGGCATTAAAGCATGTGGCTGAGAGACATTTACTCAAGGAACATTTAGTTTATACTAATTTATTTTAGTTCGATTGCGATGAAAGCTTCAAGCTTATTGAATCGCTCTCGAACACTCATTCCGGGTGTATACACGCGCGCGCGCGAGAGAGGCAGTGGCTTTTACACCACTGCTACCCATTTACACCTGGGTGGAGTGGGGCAGTGTCATTACGTGTCTTGCCCAAGGACACACCTCGATACCGGTGGCCGGATTCGAACGCACAACCTCTCGATCATGAGTCGAACGCGCTAACCACTGCGCTATCGAGGCTGACAACATTTCTATAAATGTTTTGTCAAAATATCTGCAATAACTTGGCAGCAAATGCCATTTTTCAATTTTCCCCATTACAAGTCTATGGAAAATCTAAGTTGCCATAGCAACCAAACTAAAGAGCCAAGTTTTATAAAAAAAAACAAAAAAAAACACAAAACCTGTAAAGGCAAATATGGTGAATATTTCCAAAAACTCTCAGCCTAATAGAGCATTCGGTTTCTGAGGAGATGATTTTTGAAGTAATTTTTTTTTCTATTTTTTTTATTTTGGTTTCCATGGCAACCAAAAGAAATGAGCAGTAGGCCAAAAATCATATGGCAGATAGTAGATTGCCTAAGGAACATTTCTATGAAAGTTTTGTCAAAACATCTGCAATGACTTGGCAGAAAACGCCATTTTTCAATTTTCCCCATTATAAGTCTATGGAAAGCCTAAGTTGCTATAGCAACCTAACTAATGAGCCGATTTTCATAAAAACACAAACTTTCAATCCCCCAGCCCAAGAGTGCTACAGATAAAATTTGGGCCCAATCCACCCAGTGGCTTCAGAGGAGATGTCGTTTGAAAGTGTTAACGCCAGACGACGACGACGCAGACGACGACGACGGACAATGTCCATCCTATAAGCTCCCCCGGAGCCTTTGGCTCTGGTGAGCTAAAATCTTCCTGTCTGAAACCAGAAGGCCTAGGTCTTTGATATTTGGAATGAAGCTTCATCTAATGGACCTCTACCATGACCGTTCAAATCATAGCATGGGGGCAAAAAGTGGCCCCGCCCCTGGGCCCACTGGTTTTACCTAGACTTATATAGAGAAAACTTTTAAAAATCTTCTTGTGCGAAACCAGAAGGCCCATGCCTTTGATATGCGATGTTAAGCATCATTCAGTGGATCTCTCTGCTTATATTGTTCAAATTATAGCCCCGGGACCAATATCGTAATCTCTTAGCTCTGGTGAGCGATATAGGACCATCATGGTCCTCTTTTTATATTAGGTATGAAGCTTCAAATAGTGGACCTTTACTAAGATGGTTCAAATCATAGCCGTAGGACCAAAAATGGCCCACTGGTTTTACGCAGTCTTACAGAGGGAAAACCTTTAAACATCTTGTCTGAAACCAGAAGGCCCAGGTCTTTTATATATAGTATGAAGCTTCATCTAGTGGACCTGTACCAAGATCGTATTTGGCATGTAACTACATCTCTACCCCCACTGGGACACATGCAAAAAACTCTTAGCAAAAACCATAATGGTCCCTTTGTCAAAGGCTTATATAGGTTAAATCTTTAAAAATCTTCTTCGATGAAACCACAAGACCCGGGTCTTTGTTATTTGGTATGAAGCTTCATCTAGTGAACCTCTACTCAGATTGTTCAAATAATAGCCCTGGGGCTTAAAATGCCCCCGCCCCAGGGCTCTTTAGTTTAACATAGACTGGCCCAGAAAACATGTACACTCCATATTTTCCAGTTCTGCGGTGTATTCCGTGCTTCCAAAGGATAACCTTTTTATAGAACATATTGTATAGCCTAAGGGAAAATCTTTAAAACAATATTCTTCTCTGAAACCGCAAGGCCCTGGTCTTTGATATTTGGTGTGAAGCCTCATCTAGTGGACCCCCATCAAGATTGTTCAAATTATAGGCCTAGGGCAAAAATGCCCCAACCTGCGGGCCCTTTGGTTTTACATTGGCTTATTCAGGGAAAATCCTTAAAAATCTCCGAAACCGCAAGGCCCAGGTCTTTGATATTTGGTGCTGTATCTTTATCTGGTGGACCTCTACCAGGATTGGTCAAATCATAGCCCTTGGGCCAAACATGTCCCCGCCCGGAAGCCCTTCGGTTTTATATTGCATTTGATAGGGAAATTAAAAAAATCTTCTTCAGTCTCTGAAACCGCAAAGCCCAGGTCTTTGATATTTGGTGTGAGGCTTCATCTAGTGGACTTCTATCAAGATTGTTCAAATTTTAGCCCTTGGGCTAAAAATGCCCCTGCCCCTGCCCCGTGGCCTGTTGATTTTACTTTGACTTATATAGGGAAAATTTAAAAAAAATCTTCTGCTCTGAAACCACAAGGCCAAGGCCTTTGATATTGGGTGTCAATCTTCGTCTAGTGAACCTCTATGAACCTCTATCAAAATTGTTCAGATTATAGCCCTGGGGCCAAAAAAGCCCATGCCCCTGGGCCCTTTGATTTAACATAGACTTATATAGGGAAAATCTCTATAAATCTTTAGACTTTCGGATGAGTCTTTAAACCGAGGTCCCGTCTCCGTATGACCTTAGCTGTTGGTGGGACGTAAAACAACAAGAGGGCCATGATGGCCCTGGATCGCTCACCTGATCCATAGAGTAATAAGTAGGCCCCGGGGAGGTCCATTATTGACACCAGGGCTATAATGTGCATAATGTTGAGGGAGGTCTAAAAAGGTGAAGGTTCATACCAAATATCAACAAAGGCTATAATTTGAACAATCTTGGCAAAGGTCCAATAGATGAAGCTACACACCAAATATCAAAGATCTGGGCCTTGCGGTTTCAGAGTAGAAGATTTTTTTTAAAGATATTCCCTACATAAGCCTATGTAAAACCAAATGGCCCAGGGGCGGGGATATTTTTGGCCTCAGGGCTATAATTTAAACAATCTTGATAGAGGTCCATTAGATGAAGCTTCACACCAAATATCCAAGACCTGGACCCTGCTGTTTCAGAGAAGAAGATTTTCAAAGATAATCTCTATATAAGTCTATGTAAAACCAAAGGGCCCCAGGGCGGGGGCATTTGTGGCCCGAGAATCTTTGTAGAGGTCCACTATATGAAGCTTCATACCAAATATCAAAGACCTAGGCCTTGTGGTTTCAGAAGAAGATTTTTGAAGATGTTCCATATATAAGCCCATATAAATCCAAAGGGCCCTGGGGCGGGGGCATTTTTGGCCCCAGCACCATAATTTGAACAATCTTGATAGGGGTCCACTAGATGAAGCTTCATTCCAAATAGCAAAGACCTGGGCCTTGCAGTTTCAGAAGAAGATTTTTGAAGATTTTCCCTATATAAGCCCATCTAAATCCAAAGGGTCCTGGGGCGGGGGCATTTTGTGGCCCCAGCACTATAATTCGAACAATCTTGGTAGGGGTCCACTAGATGAAGCTTTTTACCAAATATCAAAGACCTGGGCCTTGCGGTTTCAGAGAAGAAGATTTTTAAAGATTTTCCCTATGTAAGCCCATGTAAAACCAAAGGGCCCCGGGGCGGAGGCATTTTTGGCCCCAGCACTATAATTTGAACAATCTTGGTAGGGGTCCACTAGATGAAGCTTCATACCAAATATCAAAGACCTGGCCCTCGCGGTTTCAGAGAAGAAGATTTTTCAAGATTTTCCCTATATAAGCCCATGTGAAACCAAAGGGCCCCGGGGCGGGGACATTTTTTGCCCAAGCACTATAATTTGAACAATCTTGGTAGCGGTCCACTAGATGAAGCTTCATACCAAATATCAAAGACCTGGGCCTTGTGGTTTCAGAGAAGATTTTTTAAGTTTTCAAAGAAAAAAATCTATTTTTGGCTCCTGTGTTTGTTTGTTTGATTTGAGGTTTGACGTCCCCTTCAACACTGTAAAAGTCATTTTGGAGACGTTGCTTCCAATTTTGTGGGACTTTAACCCGACATTGAGATGAAATGACATCTCAAGCCCTGTCGCCCAATGAAACCAATAGAGTTTATTAGCATGGACGGTCCGCCTTGCACCGCGGTTCCTGGACAGGCTTAGATCCTCTAAGCGGTTTACCAGTACTAGTGTGCGGGCCGGATTCAGCTCTGCGTGGAAGCATCATGCAGCCCATATATTTCTTCAAGTCCCTATGGGCGGGGGCCCTTTGGCTCCTGTGACCTAGATGTGCAGCGGACCGGAACCATTTGAACAACTTTGAAAGGGGACCACCTAAGGATCATTACTATAAAGTTTGGTCGAAATCCGATCAGTGGTTTAGGAGGAGATGTCGTTTGAAGAAATTGTTTACGCACAGATGACAGACAAAAAGTGATCCTAATATAAAACACAAGAGGGCCATGATGGCCCTGGATCGCTCACCTGATCCATAAACAAGTGGGCCCCACGGAGGGCCATTATTGACCCTAGGGTTACAATATGCATGATGTTGAGGGAGGTCTAAAAAGGTGAAGCTTCATACCAAATATCAACAAAGGCAATAATTTGAACAATCTTGGAAGGGGTCCACTAGATGAAGCTACACACCAAATATTAAAGACCTGAGCCTTGCGGTTTCAGAGAAGAAGATTTTTTTTAAAGATATTCCCTGCATAAGCCTATGTAAAACAAAATGGCCCTGGAGCGGAGGCATTTTTGGCCTCAGGGCTATAATTTAAACAATCTTTATAAAGGTCCACTAGATGAAGCTTCACACCAAATAACAAAGACCTGGGCCTTGCTGTTTCAGAGAAGAAGATTTTCAAAGATTATCTCTATATAAGACAATGTAAAACCAAAGGGCCCCGGGCGGGGGCATTTGTGGCCCGAGAGCTATTATTTGTTCAATCTTGGTAGAGGTCTACTAGATGAAGCTCCATACCTAATATCAAAGACATGGCCTTGCAGTTTCAGAGAAGAAGATTTTTAAAGATTTTCCCTATATAAGCCTATGTAAAACCAAAGGGCCCCGGGGCGGGGGCATTTTTGGCGCCAGCACTATAATTTGAACATTCTTGGTAGGGGTCCACTAGATGAAGCTTCATACCAAATAGCAAAGACCTGGGCCTTGCGGTTTCAGAGAAGAAGATTTTTAAAGAGATTCCCTATATAAGCCCATGTAAAATCAAAGGGCCCCGGGGTGGGGGCATTTTTGGCCCCAGCACTATGATTTGAACAATCTTGGTAGGGGTCCACTAGATGAAGCTTCATACCAAATATCAAAGACCTGGGCCTTGCGGTTTCAGAGAAGAAGATTTTTAAAGATTTTCCCTATATAAGCACATGTAAAACCAAAGGGCCCCGAGGCAGAGGCATTTTGGCCCCAGCACTATAATTTGAACAATCTTGGTAGGGGTACACTAGATGAAGCTTCATTCCAATTATCAAAGACCTGGGCCATGCGGTTTCAGAGAAGAAGATTTTTAAATATTTTCCCTATATAAGCCCATGTAAAACCAAAGGGCCCTGGGGTGGGGGCATTTTTGGCCCTAGCGCTATAATTTGAACAATCTTTGTAGGGGTCCACTAGATGAAGCTTCATACCAAATATCAAAGACCTGGGCCTTGCGGTTTCAGAGAAGAAGATTTTTTAAGTTTTCGTCGAAAAAAATCTTTTTTTGGCTCCTGTGACCTATATGTGCAACGGACCAGAACCATTTGAACAACTTTAAAAGGGGACCACCTAAGGATCATTTCTGTGAAGTTTGGTCAAAATCCGATCAGTGCTTTAGGAGGAGATGTCGTTTGAAGAAATTGTTTACGCACGGATTACAGACAAAAAGTGATCCTAATATAAAACACAAGAGGGCCATGATGGCCCTGGATCGCTCACCTGATCCATAGAGTAACAAGTGGGACCCGGGGAGGGCCATTATTAACCCCAGGGCTATAATGTGCATAATGTTCAGAGACGTCTAAAAAGGTGAAGCTTCATACCAAATATCAACAAAGGCTATAATTTGAACAATCTTGGCAAAGGTCCACTAGATATGCTACATACCAAATATCAAAGACCTAGGCCTTGCGGTTTCAGAGAAGAAGATTTATATTAAAGATATTCCCTACATAAGCCTATATAAAACCAAATGGCTCCAGGGCGGGGGCATTTTTGGCCTCAGGGCTATAATTTAAACCATCTTGATAGAGGTCCACTAGAGGAAGCTTCACACCAAAAATCAAAGACCATGGCCTTGCTGTTTCAGAAGAAGATTTTTAAGGAATATCTCTATATAAGTCTATGTAAAACCAAAGGGCCCCAGGTCGGGGGCAGTTTTGGCCCTAGCACTATAATTTGAATAATCTTGGTAGGGGTCCACTAGATGAAGCTTCATACCAAATAGCAAAGACCTGGCCCTTGAGGTTTCCGAGAAGGAGATTTTTAAGGAATATCTCTATATAAGTCTATGTAAAACCATAGGGCCCGGGGCGGTGGCATTTTTAGCCCAAGCACTATAATTTGAACAATCTAGATGAAGCTTCATACCAAATAGCAAAGACCTGGGCCTTGTGGTTTCAGAGAAGAAGATTTTTACAGATTTTCCCTATATAAGCCCATTTAAAACCAAAGGGCCCCGGAGAGTGGGGGGGGGGGGGGAAAGAAGGACCATGGCCGTGTGGGATGAAGCTTCATACCAAATATCAAAGACATGGGCCTTACGGTTTCAGAGAAGAAAATTTTTAAAGGTTTTCCCTATATAAGCCCATGTAAAACCAAAGGGCCTCGGAGCGGGGGCATATTTGACCCCAGCACTATAATTTGAACAATCTTGGTAGGGGTCCCCTAGATGAAGCTTCAAACCAAATATCAAAGACCTGGGCCTTACGGTTTCAGAGAAGAAGATTTTTAAAGATTTTCACTATATAAGCCCATGTAAAACCAAAGGGCCCCGGAGCGGGGACATTTTTGGCCCCAGCACTATAATTTGAACAATCTTGGTAGGGGTCCACCAGATGAAGCTTCATACCAAATATCAAAGACCTAGGCCTAGTGGTTTCAGAGAAGATTTTTTAAGTTTTTGGTGAAAAAAATCTGTTTTTGGCTCCTATGACCTAGATGTGCAACGGACCGGAACCATTTGAACAACTTTGAAAGGGGACCACCTAAGGATCATTCCTGTGAAGTTTGGTCAAAATCCGATCAGTGGTTTAGGAGGAGATGTCGTTTAAAGAATTGTTTACGGACGGACGCACGCACGGACGGACGGACGGACGGACATTCTAACAAATCCGGTTTATGGGCTTTTCCCATTATAAACTCCCATAGAGAAATTAAGCTCCTAAGCCGAAAAATAGCCCCTAAGCAGTAAGGTTTATGAGTTTATAGTGTTAACTTAACGGAATAAACCCATAAGGTTGGACAAATTATAACCCCTAACACTTATATGTTTGTCCGGACGCACGCACGACGGACGAAAAGTGATCCCAAAAGCTCACCTCGTCACAACGAGACGGTGAGCTAAAAACTCACTCACTTTATAAATCTTTTTCTCTGAAACCGCAAGGCCCAGGTCTTTGATAATGGGTGTGAAGCTTCATCTAGTGGACCTCTATCTATTGTTTAAATTATAGCCCTAGGGCCAAAAATACCCCCGCCCTTGGGCCCTTTGGTTTAACATAGGCTTATGTAGGGAATATCTTTAAAAATCTTCTTCTCTGAAACCGCAAGGCCCAGGTCTTTGATATTTGGTGTGTAGCTTCATCTGGTGGACCTTTGACAAGATTGTTCGAATTATAGCCCTTGGGCCAAAACTGCTCCCCACCTCTGGGCCCTTTGGTTTTACATTGACTTATAAAGGAAAAATCTTTAATTCTTGTCTGAAACCAGAAGGTTCAGGTCTTTGATATTTGGTATGAAGCTTCGTCTAGTGGACCACTATCAAGATTATTCAAATTTTAGCCCTGGGGCCGAAAATGCCCCCTTCCCCGGGGCCCACTGTTTTAACATTGACTTATATAGGGAAAATATATATAAATCTTCTTGTCTGAAACCAGAAGGCTCAGTTCTTTGATATTTGGTATGAAGCTTTGTCTAGTGGACCTTGACCAAGATTGATCAAAGTATAGCCCTGAGCCCAAAAATGGTCCAACCCCGGCGCCCAGTGGTTTTTCATGTAGGGAAAACCATTGAAAATCTTCTCGTCTGAAACCAGAACGCCAAGATCTTTGAAAATTGGTATGAAGTTTCATGTATTGGACCTCTACCAAAATTGTTCAAATTAGTGCCCTGGGGCTAAAAATGTCCGCACCCGGGACCCGCAGGTTTTACATAGACTTATATAAGGAAAACCTTTAAAGAGAACCACTACCAAGATGTTCCAAATTATAGCCATGGGGTCAATAATGGATTTCCCCGTGGCCCACTTGTTACCCTATGGATCAGGTGAGCGACCCAGGGCCATCATGGCCCTCTTGTTTATTTTATTTTATTCATATGCTGAGTGATTAATATACTATACTAGGTTTCATAAAACACACGCGTGGGCACAGATGAAAGATGCCCTTTTAACCGACAATTGCACAAATATGGAACACATTTAAAAAGCTTCTTGTCTGAAACCAGAAGGTCCCGGCCTATGATATTTGATACACAGCTTTATCTAGTGAACCTCTGCCAAGATGGTTCAAATCATACCCCTGGGCCCAAAATGGTCCTTTCCAGTTTTCCATAGAGATATATAGGAAAAAACTTTAACAATCTTTTTCTGAAACCAGAATGTCTAGGTCTCTGATATTTGGTATATACTTTTATCTTGTGAACTTCTACCAAGATACGGCCCCCGCCCGTTGGGACTTGAAGAAATAAATGGGCTGCATGATGCTTCCAGGCAGAGCTGAAACCGACCGCACATGATACTGGTAAACTGCTTAGAGAATCTAAGCCTGCTCAGGTAAAGCGAGTCGGCCCGTCCATGCTAATAAACCTATTTGTTCCATTGGGCCACAGGGCTTGAGATGTCATTTCATCTCAATGTCTGGTAAAAGTCCCACAAAATTGGAAGCAACGTCTCCAAAAAGACCTATACAGTGTTGACGGGGACGTCAAACCTCAATTCAAACAAATCTACCAAGATTGTCCAAATTATAGCCCTGGAACTAAAAATGGCCCCGCCTCAGGGCCCACTTGTTTGACATACACTTACCATACACTTAAGGATTAAAATCTTGTCAGAAACCAGAAGGCTGCGGCATTTGATATATGGTGCACAGCTTCTCCAATAGACCTCTGCCAATATTGTGCATAGTATAGCCACGGGGTCAAAATTAGCCTGCCCAGGAGCCCATGGATCTCTACAAAAATTCAGATCATAGCCCTGGGGTAAACAAATGGCCTTGCACTGGGACCCACTTGCTTTGCACAGACCTATACCAGGAAAACCTTCAAAAATCTTCTTGTCTGAAAGCAGAAGGCCCATGCCTTTGATTTTTGGTACATAGCTTCATCTAGTGACACTCTACTAAGATTGTTCAATTATAGCCTTGAGGCCTAAAATGGCCCCGCCAATGGGCCCACTTTTTATACATATGCCAATGTAACAAAAACCTTTAAAAAATTTCTTTTCCGAAAGCAGGAGGCATTTGATATATAGCATGTAACTTCATCTAGTGGAACTCTACCAAGATTCATATATATATATATATATATATATATATATATATATATATATATATATATATATATATATATATATATATATATATATATATATATATATATATATATATATATATATATAACCTAAAGACTTTATCCAGAAGTTCTGATTTTGGCCGGTTTTTATTTTTCGAAATGAGGTTGGAGGGGTCTTCAGTAGTATCATGGCGGGAATCATTAATATCCATCAGAATCTCTTCACCTATATGTTTTAACGAGCACCCGCAACATACCAGGTGGTTAATGTGATGCACTACGAATCTCACAAAATCTATATCGCCCAACGTAAAATCCCATCTAAAGGCGATTTACCTAAAACACGGACGAGTCCAAAATTAAAAGTGCAGTCAAGTCTCACTGCATTTTGAAAGACTATATTAAGGACCGCCTCTGATCTGCTACAGGGGCAATAAAACGATTATGAATACAGTGTGATTGCTACTGTTTGTTTATACACGGTAGAGCAGTTTTCCGTATATTAATGAAAGTGAGCGCTAGGCAATACAAGAAACCAAACGCAAGCCCCAACCCGTATATTGGAGAGAAAAAAATCGTCTGTACTTGTTAGCACAGCCTCGGCAATGCGGTTCTGACGAGTACCAATATTACAAGTAACAAACTTATTATTTGATCATTTATTATCATTATTATTATTATTTATCTATTTCATTTACCTTACCGGCCCCGATAGCTCAGTTGGTAGAGTGTCCGCTCCGGGGAACGGGAGGTCACGGGTTCGATCCGGGCCGCGACACACCAAAGTCGTTAACAATGGTACTAGCTGCTCCTCGCTTGGCACTCAGCCTTGCGGGGTAGAGCTAGGACTGGTCGACCCAGTGTCAGGATAATGTGACTGGGTGTGGTATCATGTAATGTGTCTGGGACATGATACTTCAGTGAAGCAGCACTATAAAATTGAGCATTGAGCTCCCTGTCGCAACCAGACACCGACGTGTTGAAAGCGACGTTAAACCCGAATTCACACACTTATTTCATTTACCAGACCACACCCGTACCTGACTTTGAACCAATCAGATAACTTATGTAATTTATTCCTGCAAATTTCAAACAGTGTAGATCCTGATCAGACTCAGAAGCAATTTGATCTGGATCTGCAAAGATAGGTGTTATCAGGAACGACCAGTTATTGCTTAGACTGGTCCGTTTGTAGTAAACTATTTTCCATTCATAAAATCATAGAGTGTGAAACGTGTGATAAATAAATAGGCCGTTACAAAGCATGTTCTGCACGAGCAAAAGAAGTAGAAAATGAATGGAATATGTTTACTTCTGAGTGGTAAGTGTAATAAAAATATTATAGAGGTGTCTCTCTCTCTCTATACAAACATGTAGACAGATATTCATTACGAAAAGCACGCCTTACCCCTGTAACCAAGGTTTTACTTTGTAAAAGTGGGATTCAAGGGGGGGGGGGGGTCAAAGGCGTGTTTCCGTGATGTAAAGCGACTACGAAGGGACTACGGTGATGACAAGGTCAAAAATAGGCATTTTATGTAATCAAGGGGGACATAACTCTCTGAAATATAGGTTGACTTCAACATTTTTTTAACTCAGCCAGGTTTTATCCCTTACTTACTTACATGGTAGTTTCATAAAGATCCAATGAAAACTGAAGGGGCTATGTGATGACAAGGTCAAAAATAGGCATTTTCAGCAGTATGGGGGTGGGGCGTAACTATATGATAGACAGGCCAACCATGTCAGTTTTTAAAATCATCCGAGCTTTTATCCCGGACTTCCTTGTTTGTAAGTTTCAAGAAGATCCGATCAAAACTAAAGGGGCTACGGTGATGATAAGATCAAAAATAAGCACTTTCAGCAAAGTAGGGGACATAACTCCATGAGAAATGGACCGACATCACTAGTTTTCGAACTCATCCAAGCGTTTAACCCATACTTACTTGTAAGTTTCCGGAAGATCGGGTCAAAATTGATCCCAAGATAAAGTCCAAACCACATGCACATCCTCATACCATAGCAAAAACACACACACAGTTTCAAAATGATCAATATAAACTGTAAGAGTTGCGATGACAAGAGGTACCCATTGTATATCAACTGAAGCTTAAAACTGGCTAAGTTCACAGTGTGCAAAAAGTTAAGAAAAACCATTGTATATCAACTGAAGCTTAAAATTGGCTAAGTTCACAGTGTGCAAAAAGTGAGAAAAACATATTCTGAGAATTATGTCGAAATCACATGCACAACCTCATACCATGGGGAAAGGACATGCAAAGTTTCAAAATGATCGGTATAAAACTGCAAGAGTTGCGATGACAAGAGGTACCAATCATATATCAATTAAAGGTTAAAAATGACTAAGTTCACAATGTGGAAAAAGTGACAAAAAATGATCCGACGATAAAGTCCAAACCACATGCGCATCCTCATACCATGGCGAAAGCACACGCAAAGTTTCAAAATGATCGGTATAAAACTGCAAGAGGAGTTGCGATGACAAGAGGTACCAATCATATATCAATTAAAGGTTAAAAATGACTAAGTTCACAATGTGGAAAAAGTGACAAAAAATGATCCGACGATAAAGTCCAAACCACATGCGCATCCTCATACCATGGCGAAAGCACACGCAAAGTTTCAAAATGATCGGCATAAAACTGCAAGAGGAGTTGCGATGACAAGAGGTACCTATAATATATCAATTGAAGGTTAAAAATGACTATGTTCACAATGTGGAAAATGTGACAAAATTTTATCCGAAGATAAAGTCCAAACCACAAGCGCATCCTCATACCATGGCAAAAACACACACAAAGTTTCAAAATAATCGGTATGAAACTGTAGGAGGAGTTGCGATGACATGAGGTACCTGTTGTATATCAAATGAAGCTTAAAAATGGCTACGTTCATAATGGGCAAAAAGTGAAACAAGAGGGCCCAGAGGGCCCTGATTCGCTCACCTGTGAGTCACTGTCTCGAGTACATTCTATTTTTAGCTATGGTGGCCATCTTGTTCATCAGCAGAGTGATTTAGCTCATTTGGTAGGGAGTAACCTAGGCAACATTCCTGTGAAGTTTGAATCAAACTGGCCTTAAGGTTTAGGAGGGGTTCACGTTTGAATCAAATTTACAATATTTTTTTCTATTTTTAGGGATTGTTTTAGCCTTTTTGGTAGAGGGTCATCTAAGCAACATTACTTCAAAGTTTGAATAAATTGGCCCAAGGGTAGAGCAGGAATTGTCGTCTGACTAAAACTGGGGCCTCTAGTGTGTCCACAAGGTTTTTCAACAATCTGACCTACTGACCTACTTACTGACCAGATTTGACCCATATTCGAAATTAACTGAGATATTGTCAAATGATCATTTTGAGCAAGTTTGATGATGATCGGACCAAAACTGTGGCTCAAGTGTGTTCAGAGGGTTTTTCTATGATTTTACCTACTGAACTACTTTTTGGACCAACATGACCCATATTCGAACTTGACTCAGATATTGCCAAGATGATCATTCTGTGCAAGTTTGATGAGGATCTGACCTAAACTGTGGCCTCTAGTGTGTTCACAAGGTTTTTCTATGATTTGACCTACTGACCTACTTTTTGACCTGACATGACCCATATTCGAACTTGACCGATATATTGTCAAGACAATCATTCTGAGCTAGTTTGATGATGATTGGACCAAACAGTGGCCTCAAGTGTGTTCACAAGGTTTTTCTCTGATTTGACCTACTGACCTACTTTTTGACCCGACATGACCCATATTCGCACGTGACCAAGTTGAAGATATTATCAAGATGATTATTCTGGGCAAGTTTGATGATGTTCGGACCAAAACCGTAGCCTCTAGTGTGTTCACAAGGTTTTTCTATGATTTGACCTACTGACCTACTTTTTGACCCGACATGACCTGTATTCAAACTTGACCGAGATATTAGCAAGATGATCATTCTGGGCAAGTTTGATAATGATTGGACCAAAACTGTGGCCTCTAGTGTATTCACAAGGTTTTTCTATGATTTGACCTACTGACATTCTTTGTGACCTGACATGACTCATATTCGAACATGACCAAGATATTATCAAGATGATCCTTCTGAGCAAGTTTGATGACGATCGGACTAAACCTGTGGCCTCTAGTGCCTTCACAAGGTTTTTTTTATTTGACCTACTGACCTACTTTTTGACCCGACATGACCCATATTCCAACTTGACCGAGAAATTTTGTGGCGGTACAAATTGTGTGCAAGTTCAGTTAAAATCAAATCACAAATGAAACAGCTATCATGCAGACAAGACCAAAACAGACAAGTTTTGCCCTTTCAGGGGCCGTAACTCCGTAACATCTGATGGGATATAGCTGGTTCAAGAAAGGAACCCAGATCTCATGGTGGTACAAGTTGTGTACAAGTCTGGTTAAAATCAAATCATAAATGAAGATGCTATCGTGCGGACAAGACCAAAATAGGCAATTTTTGCCCTTTTAGGGGCCGTAACTCCGTTACACATGATGGGATATGGCTGATTCAAGAAAGGAACCCAGATCTGATGGTGGTACAAGTTGTGTGCAAGTCTGGTTAAAATCAAATCATAAATGAAGATGCTATCGTGCGGACAAGACCAAAATAGGCAATTTTTGCCCTTTCAGGGGCCGTAACTATGTAACACATGGCGGGATATGGCTGGTTCAAGAGAGGAACCCAGATCTCATGGTGGTACAAGTTGTGAGCAAGTCTGGTTAAAATCAAATCATAAATGAAGATGCTATCGTGCGGACAAGACCAAAATAGGCAATTTTTGCCCTTTCAGGGGCCGTAACTCCGTAACACATGATGGGATATGGCTGATTCAAGAAAGGAACCCAGATCTCATGGTGGTACAAGTTGTGTGCAAGTCTGGTTAAAATCAAATCATAAATGAAGATGCTATCGTGCGGACAAGACCAAAATAGGCAATTTTGTTGCAATTTCAGGGGCCGTAACTCTTTAACACATGATGGGATATGGCTGGTTCAAGAAAGGAACCCAGATCTCATGGTGGTACAAGTTGTGTGCAAGTATGGTTAAAATCAAATCATAAATGAAGATGTTATCATGCGGACAAGGAAATGTTTACGCACGCACGGACGACGGACAAAATGTGATCACAAAAGCTCACCTTGTCACTACGTGACAGATGAGCTAAAATAATATTCTGAGAATTATGTCGAAACCACATGCACATCCTCATACCATGGCGAAAGCACATGCAAAGTTTCAAAATGATCGGTATAAAACTGCAAGAGGAGTTGCGATGACAAGAGGTACCTATCATATACCGTACTAGCTGCACCTCGCTTGGCACTCAGATTTAAGGGGTAGAGCTAGGACTGGTCGACCCAGTGTCTGGATAATGATTGGGTGTGGTATCATGTAATGTGTCTGGGACATTATACTTCAGTGAGGCATAACTATAAAAGTGAGCATTGAGCTCCCTGTCGCAACCAGACACCATCGTGATATGACTGAAAAATTTTTGAAAGCGACGTTAAACCCGAATTCACACACACACACACACACACACACACACACACACACACACCTATCATATATCAATTAAAGGTTAAAAATGACTAAGTTCACAAGATGGAAAAAGTGACAAAAAATGATCCGACGATAAAGTCCAAATCACATGCGCATCCTCATACCATGGCAAAAACACACGCAAAGTTTCAAAATAATCGGTATGAAACTGTAGGAGGAGTTGCGAAGACAAGACACCCAGTGTAAAATGTTGACGGAAAGACGGACGGACAACTGGACGGACGGAAACTTGCACGCCTATGTCTTCCTGCTAAAGCAGGTGCGACAAAAAGGCATTTTCTGTTATCGAAGGGGACATAACTCTCTGAAATATAGGCCACCCTCACCAATTTATTTAACTCAGCCAGGGTTTTATCCCTCTCTTACTTATAGGTAAGTTTCAAAAAGATCCGATGAAAACTGAAGGGACTTTGGTGATGACAAGGCGAACTAGAAAAAGTGTCCATAGGACACGAATTCCCCCACCAAAATGCCATTCAGAAAAAAGGTCTATATGTAATTGTAACAGGTATAACATGAAGTTATTATAAAGGTAGAGAACAAGAGTTGTCTTTCCTCTTCTGGACACATCATCTCAGTGCCATGCATGCACCTGTAATGTTTCATAAATATATTCCGTTCGGTTAAAGAATTATGGACCAGACACAATTTACTATAACGAACTAAGTCAAGGGCAGATAATTCAAAAATCAAAAAAATAAGAGTTGTCTTCCTTGTTCATGACGCATCGTCTCAATGCCATGCATGCACCTGTAAAGTTTCATAAATATATTCCCTACGGTTTAGGAGTTATGGCCCGGACACAGTTTACTGTAAGAAACTAAGTCAAGGGCAGATAATTCAAAAACCAAGCAAGCAAATTCCAAAGAGAATTTATGTCCCCCGCCTTACTTTCATTTGTGAGGATAAAAAATAAGTAAGTTAACCAGGCAACCATTGGTATCACTTAATGCGGAAAGTGAAAAACAATAATTAAAGGATTCTGTAAAAGGCACATGCATATTTCAGTCCATATCAAAAAACCTGTAAAAATTCTGAAGGATCAGTTTTAAACTGTAGGAGGAGTTGCACTCACAATGTACCTACTACATATCCAGTTTCATATTATAGATGGGCAAAAAAAACTCTAAGTTAAAAATGTGAAAAAAGTGAAAAGAATTATTGTAAGATTCTGTAAAAAGCAAATGCATATCTTCAGACCATAATTCAACCAACTTTTAAGTTTTGGAAGGAGTGGCATTAAACTGTAGGAGGAATTGCGCTCACAAGGTACCTACTACATTATACTCTTTCATAGAATTGATGCATGAAAAAAGTCTAAGTTAAAAATGTGAAAAAAGTGAAAAAAAATTAATTAAAGAATTCTGAAAAAAGCATATGCACAACTTCAAACCATGATAAAGACGCCTGTAAAATTTCAGAAGGATCGGTATAAAACTGTAGGAGGAGTTGCGCTCACAAGGTACCTACTACGTTATACTCTTTCATAGAATTGATGCATGAAAAAAGTCCAAGTTAAAAATGTAAAAAAGTGAAAAAAAATTAATTAAAGAATTCTGAAAAAGCATATGCACAACTTCAAACCATGATAAGGACACCTGTAATATTTCAGATGGATCGGTATAAAACTGTAGGAGGAGTTGCGCTCACAAGGTACCTACTATGAATTCGGAACCATGCAAAAAAGTCTAAGTTAAAAATGTGAAAAAAAGTGAAAAAAAAAAATAATTAAAGAATTCTGAAAAAAGGTATATGCACAACATCAAACCATAATTAAGACAGCTGTTAAATTTCAGAACGATCGGTATAAAACTGTAGGAGGAGTTGCGCTCACAAGGTACCTACTATGAATTCGGAAGCATGCAAAAAAGTCTAAGTTAAAAATGTGAAAAAAGTGAAAAAAATTAATTCAAGGATTCTGAAAAAAGCACATGCACAATTTCAAACCATGATAAAGACACCTGTAAAATTTCAGAACGATCGGTTTAAAACTGTAGGAGGAGTTGCGCTCACAAGGTACCTACTACAAGCTCGGAACCACGCACCACGGAAAGCCGAATACTATGTCCCCTCGCTTTTCTTCGAAAAGGCGGGGGACAAAAAGCAAATGTTGTCGTCCTTGTTCACGACACATCTTCTCAATGCCATGCATGCACCTGTGAAGTTTCATAAATATATTCCATACGGTTTAGGAGTTATAGCCCGTACACAAGTTACTATAAGGAACTAAGTCAAGGGCAGATAATTCAACAACAGCTCTGCAAGCGGGGCATTGTACGCCCGTTGGAGCATATATATACTGACTGTTGTACAAGATTGGGTTTGTGGAATGTACCGGTAACAAAGGAACAATATGTCTCCATAATCTTACCTGGCACTACCCTCTATGGCGCAAACTACCTGTCTCCAACAAATTGTCATGGTCTGTATTATTTGGTGGACCATAACCTCAAAATAATATAGGCATAACTCTGGCAATAAGTGATGGACTGTGACATTGAAATAACATGCGCTGCTCCACATCATAGTCTAACTATACATATAGTTTCCGCTTCATCCAATGTAAAATGTGGTAATATTTAGTGGACTGTAACCTCAAATAATATGTAAAGTTTCAGCTTAATCAGATGTAAAATGTAAGAGGAGTTATCCAGAAAAGGAATGTTTAGAAAAATATGTCAACGGGGTATAACTCTGGAAATATTTGGTAGACCGTAATCTCAAAATAATATGCACTGTTCAAAGCATGGTCTTTCTGTATGTAAAGTTTCAACATCATCGGATCTAAAATGTAGGAGTTATCCGGAAGCAAAATGGTTGCAGAATTTTTCAAAGGGACATAATTCTATTATTATTTATTATTAAATATTATTATTATTCTTTTATTATTTGGTGGACCATAACCTCGAAACAATATGCGCTGCCCAACATCATGGTCTAATTATATATGAAGTTTCAGCTAAATGGGATGTAAAATGTAGGAGGAGTCATCCGGAAATGAAAAGTTTACAAAAAAATTCAAAGGGGCATAGCTCTATTACTTGGTGGATCATACCCTAGAAACAATATGCGCTGCCCAACATCATGGTCTAACTATGGATGAAGTTTCAGCTTTGTCGGATGTACAATGTATGAGTTATCCGGAAACGAAAATTTAACAAGATTTCAAAGGGGCATAACTCTATTATTAATTGGTTTCAGCTTGATCAGATGTAAACCGTAGGAGGGTGATCAGGAAACGAAAAGTTTACAGACGGACAGACAGAGTGACGGACGCCAGGGGGGTGGGGGGGGGCATAACATAATACGATATAAAAAAAAAAAAACAATAGTTGTCTTCCTTGTTCATGACACATTGCTCAATGCAATGCATGCATCTGTAAAGTTTCATATATATTCCATAAGGTTTAGAAGGTATGGCCCGGACACAGTTTACTATAAGGAACTAAGTCAAGGGCAGATAATTCAGAAACGTAACAAAAGCTCCGCAAGTGAGGCCTTAAACGCGCGCGGCGATTAGGAAGATGGAGCATATATATATACTGACTGTTATACAAGTTTGGGTTTTTGAAATGTAACCAAGGAACAGTATGTGCTCCTTATATTCTCACATGGCACTATTAATAATTAACCCTCAATGGCTCAACCTATCTGTCTCCAACAAATTGTCATGGTCAGTAATATTTGGTGGACCATCATCCAAAATAATATAGGCATATGTCTGGCAATAAGTAGTGAACAGTAACCTTGAAATAATATGCACTGCTCCACATCATGGTCTAACTATACATAAAGTTTCGGCCCTATCAGATGTAAAACGTGGGAGGCATTATCCGGAAACAAAATATGTTTCGAAAATTATGTGAAACGGAAATAACTCTGAAAAGTTTACAGACAAATTCAAAGGGGCATAATTATTATTATTATTTGGTGGGCCAAACACTGAAAACAATATGCGCTGCCCCACATCATGGTCTAACTATGGATGAAGTTTCAGCTTGATCGGATGTAAACTGTAGGAGGAGTAATCCGGAAACGAAAAGTTTACAAAAAACTTCAGCTTGATCGCATGTAAATTCAAAAGGCATAACTCTATTATTATTTAGTGACTATAACCTCTAAACAATATGCCCTGCCCCACCTCATGGTCTAACTATGTATGAAGTTTCAGCTTGATCGGATATAAACTGTAGGAAGAGTTATCCGTAAAAAAAAAACTTTACAAAAAAATTCAAAGGGGCATAACTCTATTACAATTTGGTGGACCATAACCTCGAAACAATATGCGCTGTCCCACATCATGGTCTATCTATGTATGAAGTTTCAGCTTGATCGGATGTAAACTGTAGGAGGAGTTATCCGGAAACAAAAAGTTTAAAAAAATTTCTAAGGGGCATAACTCTTGTTATAATTTGGTGGACCGTAACCTCGAAACAATATGCGCTGCCCCACATGATTGTCTAACTATGTATGAAGTTTCAGCTTGATCGCATGTAAACTGTAGGAGGCATTATCCGGAAACAAAAAGTTTACAAAAAATTTCTAAGGGGCATTACTCTATTATAATTTGGATGACCGTAACCTCGAAACAATATGCCCTGCCCCACATCATGGTTTAACTATGTATGAAGTTTCAGCTTGATCAGATCTAAACTGTATGAGGAGTTATCCGGAAACAAAAAGTTTACTGACGGACGGATGTCGGCCGGCATAACATAATACGACCATTTTACAAATGGGCATATAAAAAGCAAGAGTTGTCTTCGATGTCCATGACACATCGTCTCAATGCCATACATGCACTTGTAAAGTTTAATAAATATATTCCATATGGTTTTAGAGTAATGGCCAGGACACAAAGTGGGACGTGCGGATGTATGGGCAGACGGATAGGGTTAACACAAATGGTCTCCGCTTTTCTTCGAATAGGCGGGGGCATAAAAATAGACATTTTCAGAAGTAAAGTGGACATGAATCTATGCTAGATAGGCCAAACTCATCAGGTTTCGAACTCACCCGAGCTTGTTTGCAAGTTTCAAGAAGACTCGATCAAAACTGAAGGTGCTACGGTGATGACAAGGGTCAAAAATAAGCATTTTCAGCTAAGTTGTGATTATAACTCCGTGTGTAATTGACCAACATCGCTAGTTTCCGTACTCATCCGAGCTTATAACCCTGAAATACTTGTAAGTTTCAGGAAGATTCGATCAAAACTGAAGGTGCTACGGTGATGACAAGGCAACAAGAGGCCCATAGGCAACTATGCTCACCAGAGTTCAGGCGGAAACTGCCCACTGGCAGCCATGTATGGTTTCAATTTATCGATTATTAAGTCTCCCAAACAAACCCCCTCTCCATGTGGACCCTGTATCTGAAATATTAGGCCTTTTATGAAGTGGATGGGTGGGACATGGATCCAACAGAGCCCAGGTTGGTATCACTGAATGAGTCTTATCATAAGGAACAAGAAAATACATATATATGGTTGAGGGGTGGGGATGTGCACAGTTCCAGAGATATAAGGCCTTTTAAGGAAGAGGTTGGAGCATGGGACTGGAAGACACCAGGAAATCCAAGATTGTTGTCCTTGAATGTGTCTTATCATTAGGACCAAGAAAATATATTGTTTTGGAGTGGGGATCTGAACTGTTTCTGAGATTAAAGTGAAGAGGGGAGAAATGGAACAAGAATATATATGTTAATGAGGTGGGGATCTTAATGGTGCCCGAGATATATGGCCTTTTATGAAGAGGGGTGTGCCATGGCATCGACACATTGCACTAGCACAAAAACACACAAGGTTGATGTGACTGAATGAGTCTCACCAAAAGGAACCAAATATACATGCCTTAGGGGTGGGGATCTAAACAGTTTCTGAGATATATGGCATTTTATGAAGTGGAGGGTTAGGGCATAGCCCCAGCGCACCCTCAGAGACCCTTTGGTTGGTATTACTAAATGTGTCTTATCAAAAGGAACAAGAGTATATATGGATTAGGGATGGGGATCTAAATGGTTTCTGAGACATTGGGCCTTTTACAAAGTGGAGGGGGTGGGAACATTCCAGGGGACACCCAAGTTGGTGTCACTGAAGGCACCTTATCATAAGGAACAAGAATATATATGGTTTTGGGGTGGGGATCTGAATGGTTTCTGACATACATCGCCTTTTATGAAGTGGAGGGGTGGGGCATGGCCCCGGCGTACCCCTGGAGACCCCTGGGTTGGTATCACTGAATGCCTCCTATCATAAGGAACAAGAATACATTAGGTTATGGGCTGGGGATCCAAACGATTTCTGAGATATTGGGCCTTTTATGAAGTGGAGGGTGTGGGGCATGGCCTGAGTACATACCAGGGGACGCCCAGGTTCGTGTCACTGAATACGTCTTATCATAAGAAAGAAGAATATATATGGCTTTGGGGTGGGGATCTGAAAGTTTCCGAGAGATATAGCCTTTGAAGTGGAGGGGTGTGGCATGGCCCCGGCGCTCCCCAGGTGACACCTAGGTTGAAATCACTGAATGCGTGAGAATTATGGTGTGGAGGGGGACAAGGCCCCCGCACATCCCAGTGGACCCCCAGGCTGGTGTCATTGAATGCGTTTTATCATAAGAAACAAGAATATATATGGTTTTGGGTTGGGGATCTGGATGGTTTCTGAGGTATATCGCCTTTTATGAAATGGAGGGGTGGGGCATGGCCCCGACGCACCCTGGGAGACCCTAGGTTGGTATCACTGAATACGTCTTATCATAAGGAACGAGAACATATATAGTTTAGGGGTTGGGATCTCAACGGTGTCTGAGATATCGGGTCTTTTACAAACATGAAGGGGGTGGGGCATGGCCCGAGCACATCTCGGGGGACCCCAAGGTTGGTTTCACTGAATGAGTCTTATCATAAGAAACAAGAATATAAATGGTTTTGGGCTGATCTAAATGGTTTCTGAGATATTGGGCCTTTTAGGAAGTGGAGGGGGTGGGACATGGGCCCGGCACATCCCAGGGGACCCCCAGGTTGGTGTCACTGAATGTGTCTTATCATAACAAAAAAGAATATATATGGTTTAGGAGTGGGGATCTGAATGGTTTCTCAGAGATATGGCTTTTCATGCATTGGAGGGGGTGTGGCATGGAACGACACACCCTGGGGGTCCCTAGGTTGACATAAAAGCATGTGGCTAAAAGATGTTCACTCAAGGACTATTTCTATAAATGTTTTGTCAAAACATCTGCAAAGGTTTGGCAGTAAATGCCATTTTTCTATTTTCCCCATTATAAGTCTATGGAAACTCTAATGAGCCGATTTTCATCAAAAACACAAACTTTCAATCCCCCAGCCCAAGGATGCTACAAATGAAATTTTGGCCGAATCGGCTCAGTGGCTTCAGAGGAGATGTCATTGAAAATGTTGACGCCAGACGACGACGATGACAGATAACTGTATATCCTATAAGCTCCCCAGGAGCCTTCTGCTCCGGTGAGCTAATAAAAGGCATTTTCAGCAATCAGACGACGATGACGGACAACTGCCTATCCTATAAGCTCCCCAGGAGCCTTCTGCTCCGGTGAGCTAAAAATAGGCATTTTCAGCAATCAAAGGGACGTAACTCTGTGATTAATTGGACGAATTTGCTGTTTATAGAACTCATCCGAGTTTTTATTACCTACCACCTTACATTTAAGTTTCAAAAATAAACGGTGATGACAAGCATTTTCCCATTGTCAGTCTATGGGACCTCGTGGTTGCCATAGCAACCAAAGTTTTCATTTGATTTCGAAAAAAAGCTTACATCAGCAATGCCCCACCAGAGGCATGCTACAGATGAGAAGTGGTTCAGATCAGCCTGTAGGTGGCCGGACTACCCACTTGACTATAAGCTTAGGCCCAGGTGACCTAAAAAGTTACCGACTGATCACGAAAAAAAAGACCAATTTTTGACCTTTGACCTCTAAGTATGACCTTCATTTTGAGGTACCGACCTGTGTCTTGTGCGCAACACATCGTCTGATGATGGTTAACGTTTCTGCAAACATTTCTGCCAAGTAATTTCTACCTCCATCAAGGAATAAAAAGTTATTGACTGGACACGATAAAATGGCCCTTTTTTGGCCTTTGATCTCTAAGAACGACATTGACATTTGAGGTACCCACCTGGGTCTTACGCACGACACATCATATCATGATGAATAACATTTCTGCAAAGGCATTCCAAAATCTATCTAAGAACTAGAGCTGTCAGTGAAACTGACTAGGGCCCCGGCAGCGCTATCAGAAATTTGTGGACGGACAGACAGAGTGATTACTATAGGGCACCCACACTTTCAGTGCGGGGCCCTAATAAGAAAGTTATTGGCCGGACACGAAAAAAGACCCCTTTTTGACATTTTACCTATAAGTATGACCTTGACATTGGAGATATGTACGCGACACATCATCTGATAAAGTTGAACTTTTCTGCAAGGTAACTTTAAAAAGTCTATCCAGAAATAAAAAAGTTATTGACCTGACACGAAAAAAATACCCTTTCTTGACCTTTGACCTCCTAAGCATGACCTTGACCTTTTGCATACTGACCTGGATGTTGCACGCAACTTATAGACTCTTGATAGTTAACATTTCTGCCAAGTAATTGCAAAATCCATCCAGGAATAAGAAAGTTATTGACTGGACACGAAAAAATACCCCTTTTGTACCGTTTACCTGTTGACCTTTGATGTACCTACATGGGTCTTGGGCGCGACACATCATCACATGATGGTTGGCATTTCTGCCAAGTAATTTCAAAATCCATTTAAGAATAAGAAAGTTATTGACTGGACATGAAAAAATCTCTTTTTTACCTTTTGACCTCTATGTATGACCTTGACCTTTGAGGTACCAACCTGGGTATTGGGCGCGACCCATCGTCTCATGATGATTAGCATTTCTGCCAAGTAATTTAAAAATCCATTTAAGAATACCGAAGTTATTGACCGGACACGATTTGCGCATACATATATTAACATACATACATACGGGGTAAAATCTATATGCCCACCCCTTCGGCAGGGCATAAAAAGTAAGGTTACAGGACCATTCTTGCTCAAAAAGAACATTTTTTGTGGATAATCATTAAAACCCCTTTGATGAGTCATCACTAATGAGCACCTACAAGGACACCCTCAAAGCCTCCCTCTGCCAGGGACTTCAACATTCCAACAGTCGTGGGAACAAATTGCACAGGACAGAGCAAAGTGGTGAGGTCTCATCAAAACGGGTGCCAATGAATATGAGGCAAAAATAATCAGTGAAGCTGAACAGAAAAGCGCAAAGCCAGAGCTAAGACATCACGAACAGAGCTGTGTTGCTCTATTTGCAACAGACAGTTCAGAGCTAGAATCGGTCTCATCAGCCATCTTAGAACACACAAATATGATTAAGATTGGTCACTGTCAGTAATGACAGACGAACTATTATTAATAAGAACCTGCCGTCTAGTTTTGGGACACAAAGAAGAACATGCACTTATATTCAATGAAAAGTATTCAAAAGAAAATTTTGTCTTAACTAAGAAATACCCATGAAAGAGAATGTGGCATAGAGAAACTGGAGATCTACAGGCTAACATGACAGGTCAGAGAAATAATATCCCGTTTTGAAGAAAAGTCATTTATCTCGATTCAAGGTGACAGATGATGACCTATTGGCTAGAATACCGGTATCGGCACTCTAGCCTCAGAGTCTAGGGTGCCGTTGTCCCAGTTTATCTTGACCCCTGGTACCCCTGAGCAGGTTGCCCCCAGAATATCCAGGTTATCTTGACCCGGGGGGGGGGGGGGTGCAAAATATCCCGACTGGGGGGAAGCTAAACTGGCCAGGATATCTTGACTCCCATCCCCAGTTTTGGGATAAATTATTTGCTTAATGCAAATTTGTTCTTATATGTAATATCCCGTCTGCACCAGCACATGGAGTTTACGTTTCACAGTTAATCTGTTATGCTAGAGCCTGTTCTAAGTATCAGGACTTTATGGAACGTGGGAAGGTGCTCACTACCAGGTTGTTATGCCAGGGGTATCAAAAACCCAAACTGGTATCAACAATAAAGACGTTCTATGGGTGGCACCATGATCTTGTGGATCCGTACAATGTGGCCATTTTCAGAATTATTTCCGATATGTTTGCCAATGGAAAGCCATAGGAAAACTTCCAAAATCTCAGACATACCCTTCCCCGCATTTACACCTTTTCTTCGTTCGGGTCGATGGGCATGGTGGGCGAAGCTTGCTTACCAAGTAATGCTTTATATCTGCGGACGCCTGATTACACTCTTCTGGAGTCCATGTCTGTTGATCTGAACATTGATATTTGCCATTTTGTCTATGGATTAACGATTTTGGATTAACGCTTTGGTACTACGACCTAAACTACATATAACTGAAGTTAGATAGTGGACACGATGTTTCACTTTAACATTTTCAGTTTGAATCATGGCTCTGACTAATGCTACTACCCTTAATAAGAAATATGACCATATTAATGAAGCAAATGGCTATATAAATACATTCAGCTTGTATATTTTCTTATTCAATATCTTGCTCATGACCAGCTATGGATTCTCCCTGTCAATTGTGAGTGGTGATGGTGATGGTGTGTGGCATGAGGGGTGAAGATGTCCCGGCTAGGTTACTTTGTTGCCCGGGGAGCAAACTATCCTGGCTGGGATAGCTTGCCTCCCACATTCCCAGCATTTGTAAAAACCAAACAAGCACACTTATACCATATATCAAACTATCCCACTTTTTCGGGGAAAAAGAAAACAAACTGGATAATCGTATCCTCTCAGTCTGCAGGCCTGCCTGGGCCTCTACAAAATCTTTCGAGAGGGGAGCTCAGGGACATCTTTACCCAAGGGAAGCTACCCAGGGGGTAAAGATAAACTGTTACACCAGTACCGGTACTCTAGACACTACCTTGACTAAAATTAATCAATTTGTTGATGAGAGTGCAGACAAGCCATTTTTGGCCCAAAATTGACTGTTTTCGGGGACCTGTGACCATGACAAAAAGGTCAAGGTCACCAAAATCTAATCAAATATGCGATATGTTGTAATGATATATTGTACCAAGTTTGACTAAAACTAATCAATTTGTTAATGAGATAAGAGTGCAGACAAGCCATTTTTGGCTGTTTTTGTAAGCCTGTGACCTTGAAAATGAAGTCAAGGTCATCATAACCTAACAACAGTTTTTCCCATCCTAATGATGTAGCCATGCAAGTTTGGTCAGAATCCATCCATAGGTTCAGGAGATATAGTGCTTCAAACAGGCAAGGGCAATGCCGACGCAAATGGGATCCGCACCAAAAACAATATGTCAGCTTCAACTCCTGTGGTGATGGGGGGACATAATCACTGAATAATTCTCAGGGACTGACCTTAAATGAGCGTGGTAAGTGGTCAAGTCATTTAAGTTTGATTGTACATGTAAATTAATTTACACAACAAATCTTCTGACAAATCTGACTAATCCCAGTCTTCTTCATCACCAGGCCCTACACTGTCCACGTGTGGCTTAGGGGGTGGAGGAATCATAGCATTTATTTTATCCATCGCTGTCCCTCCCCCTGAACTCTCTGTCTTCTCCCCACCCCCACCTTCACTGGCTTTATTTGCACCAGAGATCCCTTTACGCCGAATTGAAAGTTGTGTTATCAAATCCCCCATAAGATCTCCACCCCCTCCCCCGCCGGTGCTTTTTTCCTCTTTTAGTTTTTTCTTTGTTTCTTCTTTCCTTTCTTTGGGTTTCTTTAATCCTGCTCCTGTTTTTCCACCAGCTTTTCTAATTGCATCCATAAGGCTTGCCCTCCCCCCTCCACTAACTTCTGCTGGTGCCCCCTCTGGTGGAGGGGGTGCACCACCTGGGGATCCCTCTGATGAGTCTTCTGGTGGTGGAGGAGGTGGTGGCGGAGGCGGAGGCACATCAGATGGTGGTAGGGGTGGGGGAGGTGGTGCAGTAGGTGGTGGTGGTGGGGCTGATGAAGGTGGTGGTGGCGGAGCTCCAGAGGGTGGGGGTGAGGCATTGTCTGCGGCTCCAGGGATTGGCTCTGGCACAACAGATGGTAAGTCAGGCATATTTCCACCAAACACTGAAGGTGCTATAGATGGTCCAAGGTCAGCACTATACATAACATCATCAGCAACACCTGAAATAATTTCATAGATAGGATTAACTGGTGGCACAGACAATATGAACTAGTGGCACAGACACCATTAAATAGTGTTTCATGACTACTTAATTCAATTCCATAATCAACTTAACTGTTTCTTTAAATCACACTGTATAATCGGATAGTCGCCAAATTGGAAGTGGCATTAGACGGTACAACTAAAATCACTAGTGGCAGATAAACAAAGATTACAGTTTGAAGTTCTCTGTTGGTACGAAAGCAATAGAATATGCGATTCAAATGCAGTTTTGGGCATCGAAGGAAAAAAATGCATATATTTTATTCATATGATTCTCATTGCCTCCAGCACTAGTTTTGTTTGTTTGTTTTGGTCGGGTCAACACTATTTTAGGTCATTTTTGAGCCGGTCAGTTTACCTATCTACACTTTTCCTTGGCAAGCTTATACGTAAGTGGTTAACCAGTACAGTGTACATTCTTTCGCCAGAAACTGACAATTGCCCTTCTTGAATCAGCGGAAGGGAGAGAATGACCGCAGAAAAGATTTCATGATCAATCTCCACGAAAGAATGTTGCCGACCCCGGTTGGAATCGAACCCGCGTCCTCCTGATCACCAGTCAGATCCGGCAGTGGTGCATGTTTGTATAGACCTCATCTTGTAAGGCTCAAATAGTAATTTTGCTGTCTCTGTCGCCCGTCAGCACGATGAATCAAAGGTGAGTGTATTCGAAACTAAAGCCAACAAGCTTATTACACCACCATGAAATCTTTTAAAGATGTGTATTCGTTGAAGTGTTTGAATTCTGTAAACCAAGATCACTTGAATTGTACCAATCACATCCAAATGACTGTCCGACTGGCGGCTTGCTCATAAAAATATGCTGTAAGGCTAGCGCCAGTTGTTCCACTTTTGCCAAGGAGCAAAATCCTAGTAACAAGAAGGCCATGATGGCCCTGGCTCGCCTGAGTTCAAGATGTTTCATACATGTAGCTTATAGAAATCAAGTCCAAAGGCGGAGGTCAATTTTTTCATAAACTTGGTCACAGGTCAGGGTCAAATTCAGAAGTAAACATATTGTGTAATTTGGAAGCCCGTGTCACAAGAACGCTACACGAAAAATATGAAGGCTCTACCTCAAACAGTTCTAAGGATAAAGTAGGTCATCTGTCAGTCAAAAGTTTTGTATCATATCAGTGGGAAGCACTTGTCACACGAAACCCACATGCCAAATATGAAGGCTCCATCTCAAAAGTTTCAAAAGAAATGACAAAGTAGGTCACCAGTCAAAATTTTCTGTAAGTGGGAAACCCTTGTAGCAAGGAAATTACATGCGACATGTGAAGGCTCAATCTCATTTAGGTTTAAAAGTAACGATTAAGTAAGTCACTTGTCAAGGTCAAGGTCACATGTAATTTTTTGTAATAGTGGGAAGCCCTTGTCACAAGATTCTACATGCCAAATTCAAAGGCTCCATCTTAAAAAGTTCAAAAGTAATGCTAAAGTAAAAGAAGGTCACAGTTCAAGGTCACACATCATAATTTTTGTAGGAATGGGAAGCCCTTGTCACAAGAAACCTAAAAATCAAATATAAAGGATCTACCTTACTTAGTTCATAAGTTATTACCAATGTTATATTTTTTCTTTAAAGTAGGTCACAGATCAAGGTCCAGAGCAAAATGTCTCATATGAGTGGGAAGTCACAAGATACCTACATGACTAATATGAATGCTCTATCTTAAATGGATCAAAAGTTATGAGCAATGCTATTTTTTCTTTAATCTAGGTCACAGGTCAAGGTCACAGTTAATTTTTTTGGTATGCGTTAGAAGCCCTTTTCACAAGGAATCTTTATTCCAAATATGACGACTATCTCAAACAGTTCAAAAGTTATTACCAATGCTATTTTTTTAAAGTAGGTCACATGCAAGGGGAGTGAGTGAGTGTTTGAGTTTAACGCTCCACCAACAGCTAAGGTCATACGGAGACGGGACCTCGGTTTAAAGACTCTTCCGAAAGTCTGGAGAAGCCCGGGATTGATCCTGCGACCCTTGGTTTACAAGGCGAGTGGCGTAACCACTACACCACGGAGGCTTCTACACACATGCAAAGGGACATAAAACTAGAGCACACATATGTTGTTTGTTTTTTTTCATTTGACCTACTGACCATCTTTTTGACCCGTCATAATCCACATTTAAACTAGACACAGATATTGTCATGGTGAACATTCTGACCAAGTTGGATGATGATTGGACTAAAACTGTGCATCGAAGGAAAAAATGCATATATTTTATTCATATGATTCTCATTGCCTCCGGCACTAGTTTTGTTTGTTTGTTTTGGCCGGGTCAACACTATTTTAGGTCATTTTTGAGCCGGTCAGTTTACCTATCTACACTTTTCCTTGGCAAGCTTATACGTAAGTGGTAAACCAGTACAGTGTACATTCTTTCGCCAGAAACTGACAATTGCCCTTCTTGAATCAGTGGAAGGGAGAGAATGACCGCAGAAAAGATTTCATGATCAATCTCCACGAAAGAATGTTGCCGACCCCGGTTGGAATCGAACCCGCGTCCTCCTGATCACCAGTCAGATCCGGCAGTGGTGCATGTTTGTATAGACTTCATCTTGTAAGGCTCAAATAGTAATTTTGCTGTCTCTGTCGCCCGTCAGCACGATGAATCAAAGGTGAGTGTATTCGAAACTAAAGCCAACAAGCTTATTACACCACCATGAAATCTTTTAAAGATGTGTATTCGTTGAAGTGTTTGAATTCTGTAAACCAAGATCGCTTGAATTGTACCAATCACATCCAAATGACTGTCCGACTAGCGGCTTGCTCATATAAATTATGCTGTAAGGCTAGCGCCAGTTGTTCCACTTTTGCCAAGGAGCAAAATCCTAGTAACAAGAGGCCTGGCTCGCCTGAGTTCAAGATGTTTCATACATGTAGCTTATAGAAATCAAGTCCAAAGGCGGAGGTCAATTTTTTCATAAACTTGGTCACAGGTCAGGGTCAAATTCAGAAGTAAACATATTGTGTAATTTGGAAGCCCGTGTCACAAGAACGCTACACGAAAAATATGAAGGCTCTACCTCAAACAGTTCTAAGGATAAAGTAGGTCATCTGTCAGTCAAAAGTTTTGTATCATATCAGTGGGAAGCACTTGTCACACGAAACCCACATACCAAATATGAAGGCTCCATCTCAAAAGTTTCAAAAGAAATGACAAAGTAGGTCACCAGTCAAAATTTTCTGTAAGTGGGAAACCCTTGTAGCAAGGAAATTACATGCGACATGTGAAGGCTCAATCTCATTTAGGTCTAAAAGTAACGATTAAGTAAGTCACTTGTCAAGGTCAAGGTCACATGTAATTTTTTTGTAATAGTGGGAAGCCCTTGTCACAAGATTCTACATGCCAAATTCAAAGGCTCCATCTTGAAAAGTTCAAAAGTAATGCTAAAGTAAAAGAAGGTCACAGTTCAAGGTCACACATCATAATTTTTGTAGGAATGGGAAGCCCTTGTCACAAGAAACCTAAAAATCAAATATAAAGGATCTACCTTACTTAGTTCATAAGTTATTACCAATGTTATATTTTTTCTTTAAAGTAGGTCACAGGTCAAGGTCCAGAGTAAAATGTCTCATATGAGTGGGAAGTCACAAGATACCTACATGACTAATATGAATGCTCTATCTTAAATGGATCAAAAGTTATGAGCAATGCTATTTTTTCTTTAATCTAGGTCACTGGTCAAGGTCACAGGTTATTTTTTTGGTATGCGTTAGTAGCCCTTTTCACAAGGAATCTTTATTCCAAATATGACGACTATCTCAAACAGTTCAAAAGTTATTACCAATGCTATTTTTTTAAAGTAGGTCACATGCAAGGGGAGTGAGTGAGTGTTTGAGTTTAACGTCCCACCAACAGCTAAGGTCATACGGAGACGAGACCTCGGTTTAAAGACTCTTCCGAAAGTCTGGAGAAGCCCGGGATTGATCCTGCGACCCCTGGTTTACAAGGCGAGTGGCGTAACAACTACACCACGGAGGCTTCTACACACATGCAAAGGGACATAAAACTAGAGCACACATATGTTGTTGTTTTTTTTTTTCATTTGACCTACTGACCATCTTTTTGACCCGTCATAATCCACATTTAAACTTGACACAGATATTGTCATGGTGAACATTCTGACCAAGTTGGATGATGATTGGACTAAAACTGTGCACACAAGGTTTTATTATGATTTGACCTTCTGACCTATTTTTTTTTTACCAAACAAGACCCATAATCGAACTTGATCGAGATATGGACGTAATGATCCTTTTGACAAACACTGATGATGATTGGATCAAAACTGTAGCCTCTAGAGGGCACACAAGGTTTATCTTGGATTTAACCTACCAACCTACTTTTTGACTCGACATGATAGATATTCGAATTTGATTGAGTGTTAGAGTTTAACGTCTCACCAACAAGTTATTACCAATGCTATTTTTTTAAAGTAGGTCAGATGCAAGGGGAGTGAGTGAGTGTTTGAGTTTAACGTCCCACCAACAGCTAAGGTCATACGGAGATGGGACCTCGGTTTAAAGACTCATCCGAAAGCCTGGAGAAGCCCGGGATCGATCCTGCGACCCCTGGTTTACAAGGCAAGTAGCGTAACCACTACACCACGGAGGCTTCTAGATATTCGAATTTAATCGAGATATTGTCATGATAATCATTCTGAGCAAGTTTGATGATGATTGGACAAAAACTGTGGCCTGTAGAGCGCACAAAAGGTTTTTCTATGATTTGACCTGACCTACATTTTTGTAAATCACCACTACATTCCAGAGTAAGCAAAAGCTTCTATTCTTCGATACATAACATGTAAACTACCCTTATGACGTAACGTCGTTTCCGTGACGTTAATGATGTCACAATATGCCAAGGTAGATAATCAAGATAGTTATGTTTGTTTGATTTGAGGTTTAACGTCCCCGTCAACACTGTAAAGGTCATTTTGGAGACGTTGCTTCCAATTTTGTGGGACTTTTACCCGACATTGAGATGAAATGACATCTCAAGCCCTGTCGACCAATGAAACCAATAGGGTTTATTAGCATGGGCGGTCCCGCCTCGTACCGCAGTTCCTGGACAGGCTTAGATCCTCTAAGCGGTTTACCGTACTAGTGTGCGGGCCAGATTCAGCTCTGCGTAAGTTAGTTATGTAGATAGTTAAGTTAACAAAGTAGATAATTAAGTTAAATTGTCAAGTACTGACATTCATATGAACTTTAACAGTTTTGACCCGCCATGACCTGTATTCCAACTTGATTGAGATACTGTTGTGATGATCATTTTGACCAAGTCTGACCAAGAGCGCTCACAAGATTTTTCTTTGATTTGACCTAAGGGCCTACATTTTGACCCGATAGAGATATTGTAGTGATGATCATTCTGACCAAGCTTGATGATTATTGGACTAAAACTGTGGTCTCTAGTGCGCATACAAGGTTTTCTATGATTTGTCTTACTGACCTACTTTTCAGGCCTGGGGTCGAATACTTTCAAAAGTATTTGAATACAAATACAAATACTTTGCATTTCACGAATACAGAATACAAATAAAAATACATTTTTTATGAATGTATTTGAATGAGAATGCAAATACTTTGCAAATGTATTCAAATACTTCTAGAATACTTTTGAATACATTTCAATCAAAATGGAGGACTTATACAAAACAAATACACCTGGTGACTGCAGTAATGTTTGGGTCATAGATAGATACACATCTCTTTGTTTTATCTAGAACAATTTAAGACACAATCAATGAAGGTGTGCAGGATCTTGTATGACACAGGTCATTTGTAGTGTCTGCAGCATTTATCAATCAAAAGCTAATGATTGATGAATTACATTACATCACAGAAACATCTATATAATTCTGACCCCCTTGAACCCCACTTTTATACAGTAAAACTTGGATTTACTGTAAACCCATTTTTTCTTATTTCAGCTCTAACATACAGATTGTAGGTACTCATTAGAACTGCCTCATTAGGATAATGTATCACTTTTGAAAACGCTGCTTGATTATTGTGATGACTTTTTAACACATTTCTTTATAAATTTCAAGATGTAAATGCACATTATGCTATTAAGTCAGTTCAGTGAATTAAATCTCTTGCCATCACTAAAGAAGTACTTTGTTTCATTTTTAATGTTCTTATTCATTGTTAAAATTTAGTCATATTGATGATTCTACTGTTCTGTATTTTGTCACCTGTTGTAGCTGCTTGTTGCAATAATTTCTTCATTGGCAGCAATATAGCTATGATATTCCAAATATGGTTTGGAATCTGCAGTTTTTGAAACGATACATGTACATACAAATTGATTTTCAACTAGAAATGTGTCAATACAACACAAATGCCCCCGCCCAGGGACCTACCTCCCCCACCCCCCAATCACCTTAAGGTCATGCGGCAGGGGCGTGGTTATGGCTGAATGAAACTTTTGACATGTATCTATCATCATTCCAAATATGTAGCAAAGCCATCACATGGTTAAAGAAATATGAGCTCTCAAAAATATAATATTAAAAAATTTCTATGTATGTGACCTTGACCTTCAGCAAAGGGGTGGGGGTTATGGCTCAATGAAACTTTGGACCTGCAACTATTTTCATACCAAATATGAAGCAATTCCATTATAGAGTTTGGAAAATATAAGCTATTTAATTTTGAAAATTTCTATGTCTGCGACCTTGTCCTTGAAGTCATAGGCATGGGTGGGGGTATTACTGAATAAATCTTTGGACCTGCATCTATTATTAAACCAAATATGAACCAAATGAATCATAAAAGTTAAAAGTTCAACGTGGTACAAATACCTTATCCTGAGTGTTAAACATTAAAAATTTCTAAGTCCGTGACCTTGACCTTGAGACCATGGGTAGGTGTGGGGGTATTGTCGGATAAAACTTTGGATCCATATCTATCATCATACTTAATATAAACCACATCCATTGCATGGTTTGAAAAATATGAGCTCAAGTTCTACCCTGACCGAAAACCTTAACCTGAGTGTTAAACATTAAAAATTTCTAAGTCCGTGACCTTGACCTTGAGACCATGGGTAGGTGTGGGGGTATTGTTGGATAAAACTTTGGACCCATATCTATCATCATACTAAATATAAATCACATCCATTGCATGGTTTGAAAAATATGAGCTCAAGTTCTACCCTGACCCAAAACCTTAACCTGAGTCTAACAGGATTACGTACGTACGTACACACTTTCGTACATTCGGACGCACGTACCCACGGATGCACGTACGGAAAACCTAAAAACTATATGCCCCCGGCATCATACGATGCGGGGGCATAAAAATCAGTAATTGTGCATGTGGAGGTGTAAGGGATTTTGTCCACCTTCACAAACAGCAGCTGTGATTATGTCCAAAGGGATTTTGTCCACCGAAACAAATGGTGGGGGAGATTTTGTCAGGGGGGTTTTGTCGGGGGATGGGGATTTTGTCTGTGATTAAAATGAGACGGTTATAACAAGTACCCACAATCTATATTTTGAGCAGAAATAAGAACAAGAGGGCCCAATGGCCCTATATCGCTCACCTGTGTACCAGAAAATCATAAGTGTAGGAGACCACTTGACATTGCTACATACTAAATATCTGAGCTCTGGGCCTTATGGCTTTGGAGAAGATTTTTTATTTTTTTCCAGTATAAGTCCATAGGTCAATTTTGACCCAAAGGGCATGGTTGGCAGGATTTATGTAGGCGACCATTTTATGTTGCTATATACTAAATATCTAAGGTCCGTACCTCATGGTTTCAGAGAAGAAGATTTTTAAAGCTTTTTATTTTCCATTATAAGTTTATTGGAGTTAAGAAGCCACAGGATTTGGCCAATTTGAACCCCAGGGGCAATACTCAGGCAGGACTCATGTAGGCAACAACTTCATGTTGCTACATGTTCAATACCTAAGCTCTGGGCTTTATGGTTTCACAGAAGAATATTTTTCAAGTTTTTTTTTCCATTTTAAGTTTTTTTTCATTTTAAGTCCATCCATGGTAGCTAATGGGCCATGGGTGTGGCCAACTCTGGCCCAAGGGGCATGACTGGCAGGATTTATGTAGGTGACCTGGGCCTTTAGGTTTCAGAGAAGAAGATTTTTGAAGCTTTTTTCCATTAGGAGTCTATCGGAGCTAAGGGGCCCCGGGGCGTGGCCCATTTGGACCCCAGGGGCATGATTGGCAGGATTTATGTAGGTGACCACTTACCGTTGCTACATGCTAAATATCTAAGCTCTGGGCCCTATGTTTTCAGAGAAGAAGATTTCTGAAGCTTTTTTCCATCAGGAGTCTATGGGAGCTAAGGGGACCCAGGGGTGGCCCATTTGGACCCTAGGGGCATGATTGGCAGGATTTATGTAGGTGACCACTTGCCGTTGCTACCTGCTAAATATCTAAGCTCTGGGCCCTGTGGTTTCAGAGAAGAAGATTTTTGAAGCTTTTTTCCATTAGGAGTCTATCGGAGCTAAGGGGTCCCAGGGCGTGGCCGCTTGGACCCCAGGGGCATGATTGGCAGGATTTATGTAGGTGACCCTTTGCCGATGCTACATGCTAAATATCTTAGCTCTGGGCAATGTGGTTTCAGAGAAGAAGATTTTTGAAGCTTTTTGCATTAGGAGTCTATGGGAGCTAAGGGGCCCCGGGGCGTGGCCCATTTGGACCCTAGGGGCATGATTGGCAGGATTTATGTAGGTGACCACTTGCCATTGCTATATGCTAAATATCTAATCTCTGGGCCCTGTGATTTCAGATAAGAAGATTTTTGAAGCTTATTTTTCCATTAGGAGTCTATGGGAGCTAAGGGGCCCCAGGGCGTGGCCCATTTGGACCCCAGGGGCATGATTGGCAGGATTTATGTAGATGACCACTTGCCGTTGCTACATGCTAAATATGGGAGCTCTGGGCCCTGTGGTTTCTGAGAAGAAGATTTTTTAAGCTTTTTTCCATTAGGAGTCTATAGGAGCTGAGGGGCCCCGGGGCGTGGCCCATTTGGACCCCAGGGGCATGATTATTAGGAAATATGTAGGTGACCACTTGACGTTGCTACATGCTAAATATCTAAGCTCTGTGCCCTGTGGTTTCAGAGAAGAAGATTTTTGAAGCTTTTTTCCATAAGGAGTCTATGGGAGCTAAGGGGCCCAGGGCGTGGCCGCTTGGACCCCAGGGGCATGATTGGCAGGATTTATGTAGGTGACCCTTTGCCGTTGCTACATGCTAAATATCTAAGCTCTGGGCCATGTGGTTTCAGAGAAGAAGATTTTTGAAGCCTTTTGCATTAGGAGTCTATGGGAGCTAAGGGGCCCCGGGGCGTGGCCCATTTGGACCCCAGGGGCATGATTGGCAGGATTTATGTAGGTGACCACTTGCCATTGCTATACGCTAAATATCTAAGCTCTGGTCCCTGTGATTTCAGAGAAGAAGATTTTTGAAGCTTTTTTTTCCATTAGGAGTCTATGGGAGCTAAGGGGCCCCAGGGCGTGGCCCATTTGGACCCCAGGGGCATGATTGGCAGGATTTATGTAGATGACCACTTGCCGTTGCTACATGCTAAATATGGGAGCTCTGGGCCCTGTGGTTTCAGAGAAGAAGATTTTTTAAGCTTTTTTCCATTAGGAGTCTATAGGAGCTGAGGGGCCCCGGGCATGGCCCATTTGGACCCCAGGGGCATGATTATCAGGAAATATGTAGGTGACCAATTGACGTTGCTACATGCTAAATATCTAAGCTCTGTGCCCTGTGGTTTCAGAGAAGAAGATTTTTGAAGCTTTTTTTCCATTAGGAGTCTATCGGAGCTAAGGGGCCCCGGGGCGTGGCCCAATTGGACCCCAGGGGCATGAATGGCAGGATTTATGTAGGTGAAAACTTGCCATTGCTACCTGCTAAATATCTAAGCTCTGGGCCCTATGGTTTCAGAGGAGAAGATTTTTGAAACTTTTTTTCCATTAGGAGTCTATGGGAGCTAAGGGGCCCGGGGCGTGGCCCAATTGGACCCCAGGGGCATGAATGGCAGGATTTATGTATGTGACCACTTACCGTTGCAACATGCCAAATATCTAAGCTCTTGGCTCTGAGGTTTCAGAGGAGAAGATTTTTGAAGCTTTTTTCCATTAGGAGTCTATTGGAGCTAAGGGGGCCCGGGGCTTGGCTCATTTGGACCCCATGGGGCATGATTGGCAGGATTTATGTACGTGACCACTTGCCGTTAGTACATGCTAAATATCTAAGCTCTGGGCCATGTGGTTTCAGAGAAGAAGATTTTTGAAGCTTTTTTCCATTAGGAGTCTATGGGAGCTAAGGGGCCCCGGGGCGTGGCCCATTTGGATCCAAGGGTTATGATTGGCAGGATTTATGTAGGTGAAAACTTGCCGTTGCTACCTGCTAAATATCTTAGCTCTGGGCCCTATGGTTTCAGAGGAGAAGATTTTTGAAGCTTTTTTACCATTAGGAGTCTATGGGAGCTACGGGGCCCCGGGGCGTGGCCCATTTGGACCCTAGGGGCATGATTGGCAGGATTTATGTAGGTGACCACTTGCCGTTGCTACCTGCTAAATATCTAGGCCCTGGGCCCTGAGGTTTCAGAGGAGAAGATTTTTGAAGCTTTTTTCCATTAGGAGTCTATGGGAGCTAAGGGGCCCCGGGGCGTGGCCCATTTGGACCCTAGGGGCATGATTGGCAGGATTTATGTAGGTGACCACTTACCGTTGCTACATGCTAAATATCTAAGCTCTGGGCCCTATGTTTTCAGAGAAGAAGATTTCTGAAGCTTTTTTCCATCAGGAGTCTATGGGAGCTAAGGGGACCCAGGGGTGGCCCATTTGGACCCTAGGGGCATGATTGGCAGGATTTATGTAGGTGACCACTTGCCGTTGCTACCTGCTAAATATCTAAGCTCTGGGCCCTGTGGTTTCAGAGAAGAAGATTTTTGAAGCTTTTTTCCATTAGGAGTCTATCGGAGCTAAGGGGTCCCAGGGCGTGGCCGCTTGGACCCCAGGGGCATGATTGGCAGGATTTATGTAGGTGACCCTTTGCCGATGCTACATGCTAAATATCTTAGCTCTGGGCAATGTGGTTTCAGAGAAGAAGATTTTTGAAGCTTTTTGCATTAGGAGTCTATGGGAGCTAAGGGGCCCCGGGGCGTGGCCCATTTGGACCCTAGGGGCATGATTGGCAGGATTTATGTAGGTGACCACTTGCCATTGCTATATGCTAAATATCTAATCTCTGGGCCCTGTGATTTCAGATAAGAAGATTTTTGAAGCTTATTTTTCCATTAGGAGTCTATGGGAGCTAAGGGGCCCCAGGGCGTGGCCCATTTGGACCCCAGGGGCATGATTGGCAGGATTTATGTAGATGACCACTTGCCGTTGCTACATGCTAAATATGGGAGCTCTGGGCCCTGTGGTTTCTGAGAAGAAGATTTTTTAAGCTTTTTTCCATTAGGAGTCTATAGGAGCTGAGGGGCCCCGGGGCGTGGCCCATTTGGACCCCAGGGGCATGATTATTAGGAAATATGTAGGTGACCACTTGACGTTGCTACATGCTAAATATCTAAGCTCTGTGCCCTGTGGTTTCAGAGAAGAAGATTTTTGAAGCTTTTTTTCCATAAGGAGTCTATGGGAGCTAAGGGGCCCAGGGCGTGGCCGCTTGGACCCCAGGGGCATGATTGGCAGGATTTATGTAGGTGACCCTTTGCCGTTGCTACATGCTAAATATCTAAGCTCTGGGCCATGTGGTTTCAGAGAAGAAGATTTTTGAAGCCTTTTGCATTAGGAGTCTATGGGAGCTAAGGGGCCCCGGGGCGTGGCCCATTTGGACCCCAGGGGCATGATTGGCAGGATTTATGTAGGTGACCACTTGTCATTGCTATACGCTAAATATCTAAGCTCTGGTCCCTGTGATTTCAGAGAAGAAGATTTTTGAAGCTTTTTTTTCCATTAGGAGTCTATGGGAGCTAAGGGGCCCCAGGGCGTGGCCCATTTGGACCCCAGGGGCATGATTGGCAGGATTTATGTAGATGACCACTTGCCGTTGCTACATGCTAAATATGGGAGCTCTGGGCCCTGTGGTTTCAGAGAAGAAGATTTTTTAAGCTTTTTTCCATTAGGAGTCTATAGGAGCTGAGGGGCCCCGGGCATGGCCCATTTGGACCCCAGGGGCATGATTATCAGGAAATATGTAGGTGACCAATTGACGTTGCTACATGCTAAATATCTAAGCTCTGTGCCCTGTGGTTTCAGAGAAGAAGATTTTTTAAGCTTTTTTTCCATTAGGAGTCTATCGGAGCTAAGGGGCCCCGGGGCGTGGCCCAATTGGACCCCAGGGGCATGAATGGCAGGATTTATGTAGGTGAAAACTTGCCATTGCTACCTGCTAAATATCTAAGCTCTGGGCCCTATGGTTTCAGAGGAGAAGATTTTTGAAACTTTTTTTCCATTAGGAGTCTATGGGAGCTAAGGGGCCCGGGGCGTGGCCCAATTGGACCCCAGGGGCATGAATGGCAGGATTTATGTATGTGACCACTTACCGTTGCAACATGCCAAATATCTAAGCTCTTGGCCCTGAGGTTTCAGAGGAGAAGATTTTTGAAGCTTTTTTCCATTAGGAGTCTATTGGAGCTAAGGGGGCCCGGGGCTTGGCCCATTTGGACCCCATGGGGCATGATTGGCAGGATTTATGTACGTGACCACTTGCCGTTAGTACATGCTAAATATCTAAGCTCTGGGCCATGTGGTTTCAGAGAAGAAGATTTTTGAAGCTTTTTTCCATTAGGAGTCTATGGGAGCTAAGGGGCCCCGGGGCGTGGCCCATTTGGATCCCAGGGTTATGATTGGCAGGATTTATGTAGGTGAAAACTTGCCGTTGCTACCTGCTAAATATCTTAGCTCTGGGCCCTATGGTTTCAGAGGAGAAGATTTTTGAAGCTTTTTTACCATTAGGAGTCTATGGGAGCTACGGGGCCCCGGGGCGTGGCCTATTTGGACCCTAGGGGCATGATTGGCAGGATTTATGTAGGTGACCACTTGCCGTTGCTACCTGCTAAATATCTAGGCCCTGGGCCCTGAGGTTTCAGAGGAGAAGATTTTTGAAGCTTTTTTCCATTAGGAGTCTATGGGAGCTAAGGGGCCCCGGGGCGTGGCCCATTTGGACCCTAGGGGCATGATTGGCAGGATTTATGTACGTGACCACTTGCCGTTGCTACATGCTAAATATCTAAGCTCTGGGCCGTGTGGTTTCAGAAGAATATTTGTAAAGCTTTTTTTCCATTAGGAGTCTATGGGAGCTAAGGGGCCCTGGGGCGTGGCCCATTTGGACCCCAAAGGCATGATTGGCAGGATTTATGTAGGTGACCACTTGCCGTTGCTATATGCTAAATATCTAAGCTCTGGGCCCTGTGGTTTCAGAAAAAGATTTTTGAAGCTTTTTTTCCCATCAGGAGTCTATGGGAGCTAAGGGGCCCCAGGGCGTGGCCCATTTGGACCCCAGGGGCATGATTGGCAGGAATTTTGTAGGTGACCACTTGCCGTTGCTACATGCTAAATATCTAAGCTCTGGGTCCTGTGGTTTCAGAGAAGAAGATTTTTGAAGCTTTTCTTTTCCATTATGAGTCTATGGGAGCGAAGGGGCCCTGGGGCGTGGCCCATTTGAAACCCAGGGGCATGATTGGCAGGAAATATGTAGGTGACCACTGGCAGTTGCTACATACTAAATATCTAAGCTCTCGGCCCTGTGGTTTCAGAGAAGAAGATTTTTTAAATTTTTTCCATTATAAGTCTATGGGAGCTTTATGTTGCCATGGCAACCAGAGTTCAAATCTGATCAGCCCAAAAACCTAATGCAGCCTGTCCCCCTACCTGATGATGCTTCACATGAAATTTGATCAAGATTGGCCAGAGATATACTTATTTGAAATTGTTTATGGACGCACGGACGCACGCACGCACGCACGACGGACGACGGACAAAAAGTGATCCCAAAAGCTCACCTCGTCACTACGTGACAGGTGAGCTAAAAATATCACAATTTTTCATCTTAAAATTTGTGATGTTTGGCGATAAAATTTACAATGTATTTGTATATAGGCAGCATGTTTTCGTATTATCAATTCATATACTGCTGAAATTAAATAAGGGTCATTATTGTGTTCTGTTTCTTGTGAGGACACACCTGTATAATGACACATGGTTACTGGGCGTATGATTTTTAATATGTTATCAACAGGGAGTGTTCTTATCAGACAAAGCTCATCAATTTACCAGTATTTGGAATTACATACATGTGGGTAATTTGTAGGGTTTTTACTTTGGCATGCATATGGCTCAGTTGTAAAAACACCATGTCTTGCCCCTATCTTTCTATCCTGAGGCAATCTATTGGAAGATGACATACAGGTAACTTCATAGATTTACACATCAATGCCTACAGTCCCTTAAAAAGGGACCCTGGCAGTGTAGATTAACATCATATGTCACAGAATATAGCGTCTGACCAAAGTGTACAGTACTTTCTAATTTTCTAAAGATCATACAATTTTGCAAAAAGCAAACACCTCTTAAATTGAAATGGACCTGTCTAATAATACAAATTGAAAAGTTCATTGGACATAAATGGGTAGCAGAAATTATTTTAAGCAATCAGCACAAATCAGTCTAAAACATCATGTATTAACACATGGATACATTTGTAAGAACAGACTAGAAATAGTCATGTGCCATAGTGGTGGGCTATGATTGTGAGTTATTTGTGATTGAAGTGTCTCTGAATAAAAAAAAAATATCTAATTGAAAACAGATGTTTTTTCTTCTGTTTTTCACACCTCTTAGTCAACAAATTATAAAGTCAGTCACTTTAAAAGCAATATATTCATAATAATGAAATGTTTGTCATCTTTAAAGCTTTTATTTGCACCAATGCAGTCAAATAAATCAATTAATATTCTTGGATTTCTGTTATGTTTTGTATTAAACCATCTAATAGTAATTTCAGAAGTTCCTACATGAGCAGTCAAGGACTTTAGTCACATCAATTAAAACATTTATGTATTGTTTCATTTTTTTTTTCCTGTAAAGAGCAAAAGTATTCATAATGCATTCGTAAAACTATTCATGAATACATGACTTTTGAATTGTATTTGAATACAAATACAAATACTTTTATTCTAAAAAATCCACGAATACAGAATACTTCACGAATACTCAAAAATGTATTCAAATAAGAATACAGAATACAATTACCCCAGGTCTGCTACTTTTTAATCCAAAATGACCCATATGCGAACTTGACCGAGATAGCGTCATGATGATTATTCTAAGCAAGACTGATGATGATCGGACAAAAACTGTGGCCTCTAGACCGCACACAATGTTCATTCTATGATTGTACCTACTGACCTACTCAAAAATGACATAAAAAAGTGTTCACAGTCTGGTCCAGAAAACATGTACACTCCATTTTTTCCAGTTTTGTGGTGTATTCCTTGCTTCCAAAGGATAACCCTTTTACAGAACATATTGATCAAGATATTGCCATGATGATCATTCTGAGCAAGACTGATAATGATTGGACCAAAACTGTGGCCTCTAGAGGGCTCACAAGGTATTTCTAGCATTTTGACCTACTGATCTACTTTTTGACACGACATTTCCCCTATTCGAACTTGATCCAGATATTGTCATGATGATCATTCTTACCGAGATATTGTCGTGATGATTATTCTGACTACGTTTGATGATGATTGGACCGAAACTGTGGCCACTAGAGTGCTCACAAGGTTTTCTAGAATTTGACCTACTTTTTGACCCGACGTGACCCATATTCGAACTTGATCCAGATATTGTCGTGAGGGTCATTGTGAGCAAGACTGATGTTGATAGTACCGAAACTGTGGCCTCTAGAGCGTTAACAAGTTTTTTTCTATGATTTGACCTACTGACCTATTTTTTGCCCCGACATGAGCCATAATTGAACTTGTTCCACATATTGTCATAGGGATCATTCCAAGACTGTGGCCTCTACAGCGCTTGCAGGGTTTTTTTTTCTTTGATTTGACCTACTGACCTAAATTTTGACCCAACATGACTCATTAGACGGAGATATTGTAGTGATTATCATTCTGACCAAGTTTGATGATTATTGGACTAAACCTGTAGCCTCTAGAGCGCACACAAGGTTTTCTATTTGACATACAGACCTCTTTTTAATCCGCTATGACCCATATTCGAACCTGACCGTGATATTGTTCATTGCTACATACTATCTTAGCTATGGGCTTTATGGTCTCGGAGAAGATTTTTAAAGCTTTTTCCCCTTTATAAGACTATGGAAGCTAAGGAGTCCCGGGGCGTGGCCAATTTAGACCCTAGGGACATGATTGGGAGGATTTATGTAGGGGACCACTCGATATTGCTACATACTGAAAATCTAAGCTCTGGGCCTTGTGGTTTCAGAGAAGAAGATTTTTTAAGTCTTTCCCATTGTAAGTCTATGGAAGCTTATGAGTCCCAGGGCGTGGCCAATTCTGACCACAGGGGCACGATTGGCAGGATTTATGTAGGTGACCATATTACGTTGCTACATACTAAATATCTTAACTATGGGCTTTATGGTTTCGGGGAAGAAGATTTTTGATTTTTTTCCCCATCATAAATCTATGGAAGCTAAGGAGCTCTGGGGCGTGGCCAATGTAGACCCAGGAGATGTCGTTTGAAAGGGTTGACGCCAGACGACGACGCAGACCCAGACGACAACGGACAACTGCCCATCCTATAAGCTCCCCCAGAGCCCTCGGCTCTGGTGAGCTAAAAACACAAAACTTGTAAAGGCACATATGGTTAAAATATCCATAAACTCTCAGCCTAATGGAGCATACGGTTTCTGAGGAGATGATTTTTTAAGTATTTTTCTTTCTATTTTCTTTTTATTTTGGTTTCCATGGCAATCGATAAAAATGAGCAGTAGGCCTTAAATCATATGGCAGATAGTAGATTGCCTAAGGAACATTTCTATGAAAAGAATTGTCAAAATATCTGCAGAGGCTTGGCAGTAAATGCCATTTTTCAATTTTCCCCATTATAAGTCTATGGAAACTATAAGTTGTCATAGAAACTAAAATAATGAGCCGATTTCATAAAAAACACAAACTTGCAATCCCCCAGCCCAAGTGTACTACAGATAAAATGTGGGCCCTGTCGACCCAGTGTCTTCAAAGGAGATTTTATTTGAAAATGTTGTCGTCATAGGACAGACAACGACAACTGCCTATCCTATAAGCTCCCCCGAGCCTTCGGCTCTGGTGAGCTAAAAATATTCTTGTCTGAAACCAGAAGGCCCAGATCTTTGATATTTGGTATGAAGCTTCATCTAGTCGACCTCTATCAAGTCTGTTCAAATTAAAGCCCTGGGGCCAAAAATGCCCCCCCCCCCCCCCCGCCTACTTGTTTAACATAGACTTATATTGGAAAAACCTTTAAAAAGTTTCTTGTCTGAAACTAGGGGCACCAGGTCTTTGATATTTGGTATGTATGTCACATCTAGTGGACCTCTGCCAAGATTATCAAATTATAGCCCTGGAGCCCCAAAATGCCCCCGGGCCCACTTGTTTTACATAGACTTATAGGGAAATACCTTCAAAAATCTTCTTGTCTGAAACAAGAAGGTCCCGGTCTTTGATATTTCACCTTGTGAACCTCTTCTAAAACTGTTAGAAATTATAGCCCTGGGGCCAAACCTGGCCCCACCCCGGTGCCGACTTGTTTTACATAGACTTGTAAGGGAAAAACCTTTAAACATCTTCTTGTCTGAAACCAGAAGGCCCGGTCTTTGATATCTGGCATGTATGTTCATCTAGTGGACCTCTTCCAAGATTGTTCAAATTATAGCACTGTGGCCGAAAATGCCCGGCCGCGTTGCCCACTGGTTTTATATAGACTTATAAGGGAAAAATCTTTAAAAAAAAATTTTGTCTGAAACCAGAGGACCCGGGTCTTCGATATTCGGTATGTAGTTTCATCCAGTGGATCCCTACCAAGATTGTTCAAATGATAGCCCTTGAGTCAAAAATGGCCCTGCTTCAGGGCCCTCTGGTTTTACACAGACTTGTATAAGGAAAACTTTTAAACAAGAGGGCCCAGAGGGCCCTGAATCGCTCACCTCAGAATTAGTGTCTCTAGTATATTCTAGGCCAAAGGGCTATACTTTGAACTTGGTAATGGTCCACTAGATGAAGTTTAATACCATATCAAAGACCTGGGCCTTAGGGTTTCAGACAAGAAGATTTTTAAAGGTGTTCTCTATAAAAGCCTATGAAAAACCAAAGGGTCCCGGGGTGGGGGCATTTTTGGCCCCAGAGCTACAATATGAAGAATCTTGAAAGAGGTCCAGTAGATGAAGCTTCACACCAAATATCAAAGATCTGGGCCTTGCGGATTCAGAGAAGAAGATTTTTGAAGATTTTCCACGTATAAGCCTATGTAAAACCAAAGGCCCACTGGGCGGCGGCATTTTTGGCCCCAGGGCTATAATTTGAACAATCTTGGTAGAGGTCCACTAGGTGAAACTTCATATCAAATAGCATAGACCAGGGCCTTGTGGTATTTGAGAAGAAGAATTTTAAATATTTTCCCAAATTAAGCCTATGAAAAACCAAAGGGTCCCCGGTTGGGGGCATTTTTGGTCCTATGGCTATAATTTGAACAATCTTGATAGAGGTCCAATAGATGAAGCTTAACACCAAATATCTAAGACCTTGGCCTTGCAGTCTCTGAGAAGAAGATTTTTTAAAGATTTTCCCTATATAAGCCTATGTAAAACCAAAGGCCCCTGGTGCAGGGTCATTTTTGGTCCCAGGGCTATAATTCGAACAATCTTGTAGAGGTCCATTAGATTAAGCTTCACACCAAATATCAATGACCTGAGCCTTGTGGTTTCAGAGAAGAAAAGTTTTTAATGACTTTCCCTATATAAGCCTATGTAAAACCAAAGGCTCCCGGGGCGGGGGCATTTTTTTTTGCCCCAGGGCTATAATTTGAACAATCTTAGTAGAGGTCCACTAGGTGAAGCTTCATACTAAATATCAAAGACCTGGGCCTTGTGGTTTCAGAGAAGAAGATTTTTAAAGGATTTCCCTATATAAGCATATGAAAAACCAAAGGGCCCGGGGGTGGGGGCATTTTTGGCCCCAGGGCTATAATTTGTATAATCTTGAAAGAGGTCCACTAGATGAAGCTTCACACCAAATATCAAAGATCTGGGCCTTTCGGTTTCAGATGAGAAGATTTTCCCTGTATAAGCCTATGTTAAAAAACCAAAGGCCCCCGGGGCGGGGGCATTTTTGGCCCCAAGGCTATAATTTGAACAATCTTAGTAGAGGTCCACCAGGTAAAGCTACACACCAAATATTAAAGACCTGAGCCTTGTGGTTTCAGAGAAGAAGATTTTTTAATGACTTTCCCTATATAAGCCTATTTGAAACCAAAGGCTCCCGGGGCGGGGGCATTTTGGCCCCAAGGGCTATAATTTGAACAATCTTGGTAGAGGTCTACTAGATGAAGCTTCACACCAAATACCAAAGATCTGGGCCTTTCGGTTTCAGAGAAGAAGATTTTTAAAGATTTTCCCTGTATAAGCCTTTGTAAAAGCAAAGGCCCCTGGGGCGGGGACATTTTGGCCCCAAGGGCTATAGTTTGAACAATCTAAGTAGAGGTCCACTAGATGAAGCTTCATACCAAATATTGAAGACCTGGGCCTTGCAGTTTCAGAGAAGAAGATTTTTAAAGTGTTTGTTTAAAAAATCTATTTTTAGCTCCTGTTACCTAGATGTGCAATGGACCGGAACAATTTGAACAACTTTGAAAAGGGCCACCTAAGGATCATTCCTGTGAAGTTTGGTCAAAATCCGATCAGTGGTTTAGGAGATGTCATTTGAAGAAAAAGTTTACGCACACACACATGCACGCACACAAGCACGACGGACAAAAAGTGATCCCAAAAGCTCACCTCGTCACTATATGACAGATGAGCTAAAAATCTTCTGGTCTGAAACCAGTAGGCTCTGGTATAAAGCCTCATTTAGGTGATTTTAACCAAGACAGTTCAAATTATAGACCTGGGGCCATACATTGCCCTGTCCCAGGAAACACATGTACATCACTTAGCTCGGGTACGGTAAGCGATATAGGATCATCATGGTACTCTTGTCTAAAAAAAATAGCCCAAGAACCTTGGCTTTGATCAAAACATCCTCAAATACGTTCTATAAAAGGGTTATCCTTTGGAAGCAAGGAATACACTACAGAACTGAAATATATGGAGTGTTCATGTTTTCTGGGCCAGACTATCTAGTTTCGGCCAATTAGGCCTCATCAGTGACCCTCAGATAAAAATTCCACAATGGAATCAATGATCCCCAAGGACAAGAAAATATAATCTACACTATGATGTATTTGCTTGAGATACTGAATATTTGTGTGAAGTTTACTAAAATTCATCAATAAATGAAGCACTAGAGGAATAACGAACATTTTCTAAAAACAGTTAGTGACCTTGACCTGGAGCAACCTAAAAGTCTGTTTTGCTCGAGATAATATCATGCACAACACTTGTGTTATCCATCAATAAATGTATGCACTAGAGTGATGACAAAGTTTTTCTAAAAATAGTCACAGTGACCTTGACCTCGAGTCCAACTTGCTTGATAAATTATCATACCAGACATTTATGTGGTAATCCATCAATAAATGAAGGCACTAGAGCCATAACGAAGTTTTCTGAAAAATGTTTCAGTGACCTTGACCTTGAACCAAGCGCTATGAAAGTCGATCTTGCTAGAAAAATAATCGCACACAACATTTGTGTAATACATCAATAAATGTATGCATTAGAGTTCAGACAAAGTTTTCTCAAAATGGCCACAGTGACCTTGAACTTGAGCCCAAGATCCTAAAAGTCGAACTCACTCGATATTATCATAAAAAACATTTGTGTTAAGTCATAATAAAGGCCACTGGCGTTATGGTTCTGGAGAAGAAGATTTTTGAAGGCTTTTTACCATATATGGGCATGGCGGCCATCTTGGGTCTAAGGCCAATGAATGACCTTGACCTTTCTCACCCACAGATCTTCATGTATTCAGTTACTTTACCTGATCTATCAATTTTGGTGACACTGTCTTCAATGGTTTCCTATAAATCAATTATTTTCACTTTGCCCCATGCAAAAGCCTAAGTCGGCAAATTTGACATTGCTGTCAAATAGGTCAAGGTCAACCCAGGGTCACCATTTGTTCAAACCATGATGGGCCCCGAGTACCATATGCTACATGCCAAGTTTCAAGGCCTATGGCCTTATGGTTCTGGAGAAGAAGATTTTTGAATGTTTTTTCCCATATATGGGCATGGCGATCATCTTGGTCTAAGGCCAATGAATGACTTTGACCTTTATCACCCATAGATCTTCATGTATTAATTTACTTTACCTGATCTACAAATTTTGGTGACACTGTCTTCAATGGTTTCCTATAAATCCATAATTTTCACTTTGCCCCATGCAAAAGCCTAAGTCGGCAAATTTGACATTGCTGTAAAATAGGTCAAGGTCAACCCAGGGTCACCATTTGTACAAACCATGATGGGCCTGAGTACCATATGCTACATGCGAAGTTTCAAGGCCACTGGCCTTATGGTTCTGGAGAAGAAGATTTTTGAAGGCTTTTTACCATATATGGGCATGGCGGCCATCTTGGTCATGTGATCCAGACCCCGCGAACAAACTTTCGTTCCCCCATCCCATTGAGGCTCCATATGAAATTTGGCTTTGATTGGCCCTGCAGTATAGGAGAAGAAGATCTTTGAAAATGGTGGACGGACGGACGGACGGACGACGGACCATGGCTATACTATAAGCTCACCTATGAGCCTAAAGGCTCAGGTGAGCTAAAAATGAAAAAGAAATCTATATTTGATAAAAAAAATTCTACAAACTACCAAGTAATAACATGGCATCACAGACGATACAAATCCCCTCGAGCAAGACAAAATAAAAAAGCCTAGCCTAGCATTTGTGTAAAATTACATTATATCCATCAATAAATGTAGGTACTTAAGAGTGATGACAAAGTTTTTCGAAAAATAGCCACAGAGACCTTGACTTTGAGCCCCAGACCCTGCAAGTTGAACTTCATACCCAACATTTGTATGAAGTTATCTTAAAATCCATCAATAAATCTGGACATTAGAGCAATGATCAAGTTTTTCTAAAAAGTAGCCACAGTGACCATGACCTTCAGCCCCTGACCCGGAAAGTCAAAGTCACTAAAGATATCATCATACCAAACATTTGTGTCAAAGTATATCAAATCCATCAATAAATGAAGGTGCAAGAGCGATTTTCTAAAAATAGCCACAGTGACCTTGACCTTCAGCTCCAGACCCTGAAAGTCGAACTCGCTCAAGATATCATCATTGCCAACATTTTTGTGAAGTTATATTAAAATCCATCCATAAATGTAGGCACTAGAGCGATCACTAAGTTTTTTTTTCTAAAAATAGCCACAATGACCTTGACCTTCAGCCCCGGAACCTGAAAGTTGAATTTGCTAGAGATATCATCACACCCAACATTTGTGTGAAGTTATATTAAGATCCAGCAATAAATTAAGGTGCAAGAACGATGACAATGTTTTTTCTATAAATAGAAACAGTGGCCTTGACCCCGTGACCCTGAAAGTAGTGACCTTGACCGTAAGCCCCGGACCCTGGAAGTCAAAGTCACTCGAGATATCATTATACCAAACATTTGGGTGAAGTTATATTAAAATCAATCAATAAATGAAGGCGCTAGAGCGATGACAATGTTTTCCTAAACATAGCCACAGTGCCCTTGACCTTGAGCCCCAGACCCCGCAATGTTTTTAAAAAGAAAAAAAAAAACAAAAAAAAGAAAAGAAAAAAAAAAACGTTCCTCCCCCGGGATTTGAACTCACGCAGCTTGCAGGTAAACTTTAACACAGATAAGTAAGGGAGGTAATACAGAGGAAAATATTAACTTCTCAAAAAGTCCAATTTAAGCCAAAAAACCTGTAAAATGAAGTACAATGATAATGTTAAATATTGTTTTTAAGCAATTATTAATTATATATTCAAAATAAAGTTGTAAAAAATCACATATAAGAGCTTGCAGGTAAACTTTAACCAAATGCGGACGCCGAAGCTGAAGCCGACGCCGACACCGACGCTGACGCCGACGTTGACGCCGACGCCGGACGCCCGGGGGTATGGCAAAAGCTCCCTCTTACTTTCGTAAGGCGAGCTAAAAAGGGCCCCGGGTCGGGGGCATTTTTGGCGCAAGGGTTATAATTTGAACAATCTTGGTAGAGGTCCACTGGATGAAGCTACACACCAAATATCAAAGATCTGGGCCTTGTGGTTTCAGAGGAGAAGATTTTTCCTATACATGTATAAGTCAATGTAAAACTAAAGGGGCCCGGGGCGAGGGGATGGGCATTTTTGTCCCAGGGCTTTAATTTGAACAATCTTGATAGAGGTCCACAAGACAAAGCTTCTACTAAATATCAAACACCTGAGCCTTCTGGTCTCAGACAAAAAGATTTTTAAAGGTTTTCCCTGTGTAAGTCTATGTAATAACAAAGGGCCCCGGGGCGGGGGCATTTTTGGCCCCAGGGCTATAATTTGAACAATCTTGGTAACTGTCCACTAGACACAAAATATTAAAGACTGGGGCCTTGCGGTTCCAGAGGAGAAGATTTTTTAAAATTTGTCCTATATAAGGCAATTTAAAACCAAAGGGCCCCCGGACGGGGGCATTTTTGGCCCCAGGGCTATAATCTGAACGATCTTGTCAACAATATGAAGCGTTATACCAAATATTAAACACCTGAGCCTTCTGGTTTCAGATAAGATGATTTTTAAAGCTTTTCCCTATGTAAGTCTATGTAAAACCAAAGGGTCCTTGGGCGGGGGGATTTTGGCCCCAGGGCAATGATTTGAACAATCTTGGTAGAGGTCCACTAGATAAAGCTACACACTAAATATCAAAGACCTGGGCCTTGCGGTTTCTGAGGATAAGATTTTTAAGTATTCATTAAAAAAATCTATTTTTGGCTACCGTGACCTTGATGTGCAACGGACTGGAACCATTTGAACAACTTTGAAAGATCATTCCTGTGAAGTTTGGTCAAAATCCGATCAGTGGTTTAGGAGATGTTGTTGAAAGAAAATGTTTACGTACGCATAAGATGCACCGACTCACAAAAAGTGGCAGATGAGCTAAAACTGGAGTTGGCTGTCTGTTAATTGTTTCAACACGTATCATATTCCAAAGCAACATTATTCCCCCTTTATATTGAATTTCCGCAACCGTTAATCCCTTCAGTGCTCGCGTTGTTAATCTTTTCCATGCTGCTCTTGTGAGCTCATGCGAATCTCACGCAAAATTGATCAGTCTCCCATCCAAAAACTTCCGAACCTTTGTATCGTGGACCTTGAGCAGTATAACCTTCACACAGAGTAAACTTCTCTTAATTTCACATAAGTGTATTTATCTAATGCTTACCTAGGAGATTAGGGAGACAGTCAGGAACAGCTATTTCAGGGACTTCCTCAATCACTGGGATATAGAAGTAGTTTTCAGCTTGTAGCCGCTGTAACTCCTCACTAGTTTTGATTGTGGTAGGTGCTTCAGCAAGTGCTGCCTCCTCATCTTCCAAAGCTGTCCGTGTTTTTGTGACAACTCCAAGAGGATCTAACATAACATACTTCTTGTAGCTAAAATGAAACGAAACACACCATAATATATAAGCCATCTCACAAAACCCTCTCTAGCTTATTGCATGAAAGTGCCAAAGGCACATAAATGACATTCAATCAGAAATATCAGTAAGATCTTTTACTTATATAAAGCCTATATCACATTGGTTACCGCGGCACAACGCAAAACGACGGTACAACGAACGCTAGAGATCTTTCATGAGGGAGAAAAGTGTGAGTACAATTTTTCCTTTATTTTGTCGGAAAAATCACGATTTACGTTTTATGTTTGGGATGAAAACAGATTGTGTTTTTGTTGTTTTATCCAACTTTTAAGTTATGACATGGTCAGATAAGGGAAATCAAACCTACAGCTAAGGCCACTATATGTATAAAAACAAAACTTCAAGATTTAAGGGTATATCAATTAACAAGAGCACCGCATGCGGGTGCCAACGACCGGCTGCAAAAAAATTCTAAGTCGAAAAAGGGATATAACTGTGCCAAAAATATTTTGAGGGTTACCTCACCTATTGGCATGAGTTCTCCTTTTCATAATGAACAACTAGTCCGAGTTTCAAGTAAATATATTCAGTAATGACAAAGATATTACAAAATGTCCAAGTTTTTGCACGACGACGACTAAAAAAATAAAAGTCGAAAAAGGGGCATAACTGTGCCAAAAATATTTTGAGGGTTACCTCACTTATTCACATGAGTTCCCCTTTTCATAATGAACAACTAGTCCGAGTTTCAAGTAAATATGTTCGGTAATGACAGAGATATTACAAAATGTATTAAGTTTTTGCACGACGACGACGCAGACGACGCCAGAGCTATGACAATACCTCGTCGTTTTCTTCGAAAAAAAATGACATATACACGGGCATTCTAGGGGTTTTCATGTCTCTAGATATCGAAGTAAATAAACTTTTTTTATGAAATCACAAAAGCATTTAGAACTAGATAAAGCGACCAGTGGGTCATGTATACCCCCGACCGGCGCCACCCTCTGATATATCTTTGGAGCTTGTATGTCATATGAATGAAGTCAAGAAGCTATAAGAATCTATAAATAAGTTTGTAAAAGCTAAACCAAACATAAGATTTCTAAATGGACCAAGGGAGTGACGGCATCAAAGTTAATGAAGCAGCAGGGTTGGGTATGCATCAATGAAATATTTGGACTGGTATGCAACATTGATGCAAGTATGAATTGAATTTTTCTTGGAGTTTAGAACATACAGGCATCTATAAACTTTGTCATAAAACTTTAACCAAATGTAAAATTTCTAAGTCCGTGACCTTGAGGTCGGGGGGGGGGGGGGGGGGGTCGGGGGGCAGGGACATGCATCACGAAATTGTTTATCAAACATTTAGAGAGTCTAACATGTGGTTACAGAGATAGCAGCCATGAAAAAGGTTTAACATAAAAGGTTGACGCAAAAGTAGATGAACAGACAGACAGCCCACCCAGGGGCTTGACCCAGGGGCTTAGATACTCCATATGAAATGTAATGGTATAGAGATATACTTTACCAAACATGAAGAGAATCTAACATGTGGTGACAGTGATATCAGCAATGAAAAAGGTTTCACACAAAACTTTGACGAAAAATTAGATGAACAGACAGCCCACCCAGGGGCTTAGATATTCCATATGAAAGGTAATGGTATATAGATATCGTTTACCAAAGATGAAGAGAATCTAACATGTGGTTACAGAGATATCAGCAATGAAAAAGGTTGAACACAAAACTTTGACGTAAAAAGTAGATGAACAGACAGACGGACAGACAGCCCACCCAGGGGTTGACCTAGGGGCTTAGATACTCCATATGAAAGGTAATGGTATAGAGATATCGTTTACCAAACATGAAGAGAATCTAACATGTGGTTACAGAGATATCACCAATGAAAAAGGTTAACACAAAACTTTGACGTAAAAGTAGATGAACAGACAGACGGACAGACAGACAGCCAACACAGGGGCTTGACCCAGGGGCTTAGATATTCCATATGAAAGGTAATGCTATAGAGATATTCTTTACCAAACATGAAGAGAATCTAACATGTGGTTACAGAGATATGAGCTGTCAAAAAGGTTTAACGCAAAACTTTGACATAAAGGTTGACGAACGGTGGGACAGACGGAAGTACGAACGGACTAACGAACTAACGAACGAACGAACCAACCAACGAACGGACGGACGAAAAGACGAAAACTATATACCCCCTGACATACTTCGTATGCCGGGGGTATAATAAGAATCGTACCTTCTTGGCTCACTACCTTGAAATACAGGTACACCTTACCACGGATCATGTGTTGTGTCTGGGTACACAAAACACGATACAAGAATTCCGCCGAAGCCATGTCGCGCCTGCGGGGGCGAAAGTCACCGAAACATGAAATCTAGGCCAAGATCAAATATTAATGCTTCCTTATAAGTTGCCATTCCTAGATGCAAGCTTGTACCAAATAAATAATAATATATCGCCCTCGCCCATCGGGGCTAGGAGAAATAGATTAGATAATTAAAAAAACAGAGGTCAACTATTTTTTCGTGAGGAAACCATATATGAAATTTCAAAACACAAGCATACATGGTTATAAAGTTATGTTATGCACCAGAAAGCAACACAAATAAGTGGCCAGGAATCGCAAAGGGCCATAACTTTAACAAAATTTCATTAATTGGTTGAGAATTCAGGTAATTTCCTCTTTAGTCCAAATCAGTATACCAAAATATCAAGGCTATAGCTAAAATACTTTTCTGAGATATCTTGCTAACAAGATTTCTATGTTATTTAATTAAAGGGGCAATAACTCAAAAAGGAGAGTTAATTCGGAAAAGAAAAAAAAATGGGTCAACTATTTTTTCATGAGAAATCCATATATGAAATTTCAAAACACTAGCATACATGGTTATAAAGTTATGCTATTCACTAGCAAGGAACACAATTAAATGGCCAGAAATTGCAAAGGGCCATAACTCCAACAAAATTTCATTAAATTTGTTAAAAATTTAATCAGGTGATCTCCTCCCCACACTCCTCAGTCCCAAGCAGTATACTAAATATCAAGGCTCTAGCTCAAATCCTTTTTGTGACATACCTTGCTAACGAGATTTAAGGAGATTTCTATGTTATTTAATTAAAAGGGAAATAATGCAAAAAGGGGAGATAATTCGGATAAAAAAAATACAGGTCAACTATTTTTTCATGAGGAAACCATATATGAAATTTCAAAACACTAGAGTACATGGTTCTTAAGTTTTGCCATGCAGAAAAAAGCGTGACGAACGAATGAACCAACGAACTGACAAGCCAGAAGCAATATGCCCCCCTCTTTTTTCAAAGTTGGGCAAATAAACACATTATCAAGTAAATCATTTGGAAAACTTTGATGGAAAATACTACCATATTTTTTTCAGACAAAAATTGTACTGAATACTTTCCTTATATTAAATGAAGCTTTTTAACAAGTACCCACAGTCTACGTTATAAAGCTTGCTATTGTCCTGCCTGCCGCCGACCCTGAACAAAATCTAGTTTATAGCGTCGATAGTCGCCTCCCTAAGACGTCAGAGCGCTGTGTAAAACGCAAGTACTGGACTGTGCTCGTGCACTTGGCATTGGCAAACAGTGTATACCTAATCAGACGCCACATAACTGTCTGATCAGCGTTACTGTGCATGATTTAAATACTGGAATTTAAGGTTTAAACGGTCAGTTGGATTCTCAGTTCAGGACTATTGTGCCAACCTACACTCAAGAGACAATCGACCCACCAGTACTCTCAGTGCTTTAATTGTTAAAGTTGAACTCACACGATGGGTTGACTTGGTTTAACTGTTTGTTAATAGGATATTCCAAAGGCAGGTGCAAAGGATGGCTCTGCCGAGTCAAGTTTAACTGCCACTACTATACCTAGGATCTTTTGTGACATATGAAGGTTGTAAACTCAAGTTCTTGCTCGATTTTCACAAACAGTAGCTGTGTTCTCAAAGCTTAAGGCAAGTGAGAACACCTGGTAGATTTTTTCGCCATTTTCAAAGAGAGACACATTTCGGGACTTCCTATGTGCTTTTCTATAAGCTTTGTCCCACCGAAAAAGGGTCATCTTTAAAGGTAAGAATTTCTCCTCAATAGTAGGCTTAATTTTATGACCACATTTGTTATTCAGTCACCAAGTTTGCTGTATGTGTTAAAGCAGGCCAAGACAAGCTTCCTACGTTATATTGGCTACCTAAACGTCATAAAAGACCTCACAAAGCACGGTTTATTGCAAATTCAAGCTCTTGTTCCACTACTGAACTCTCCAATTTATTAACTTCACGTTTTACTGCCATCAAAAAAAAATGATTAAATATTGCAACAAAGTCTTTGAAAGAACAGGGAGAAATCTGTTTTATAATAAATTCTAATGAAGTTTTAAATAAATTGAAATCCAGACGTTTTCGTGCTTCAAGTGTGTCATCTTATGATTTTTCCACCCTTTACACTACACTCTTATCTTATAATCTTATAAAAGAACAAGAGGACCAAGCTGGTCCTGTGTCGCTCACCTGAGCTTACAGATTCAAAGCTTCAGGAAGTGCCAACCTTTACTGAAGGATTTATGGGAGGACATGGTGATGACGGGGTAAGCATTTTCTGCAAATCAAGTAGAATGTAACTCCATAATAAATAGGTTGACCTCACCGGTTTTCAAACTCATTCAAGCTTTTATTCCTGACTTGCTAAGAAGATCCGATATAAACAAGAGGGGCTATGGTGATGAAAAGTTCAAAAATAAGCATTTAACTGCTGCAATCAAAGGGATGTTACTCTGTGATAAATAGGAACAACCTCACGAGTTTTCAAACTCCTCCGAGCTTTTCCGCCTGACTTACTTGTTTATAAGTTTCATGAAGAACCGATCAAAACTGAAGGGGCAGCAGTGATGACAAGGTCGAAAATAGGCATTTTCAGCAATCAAAGGCACGTAACTCTATGATAAATGTGCCGACTTGGCCAGTATTCGAACTCATCCGAGGTTTTATTCCCAACCACCTTACATATAAGTTTCAGAAAGATCCGATAAAACTGAAGGGGCTACGGTGATGACAAGGTCAAAATTTGGCATTTTTAACAATCAAATGGATGTTACTCTAAGATAAATGGGCCGACTTGGCCTGTATCGAACTCATCCGAGGTTTTATCGCAAGCCACCTAACATATAAGTTTCAGAAAAATCTGATCAAAACTGAAGGGGCTACGGTAATAACAAGGTCAAAAATCGACATTTTCAGCAATGAAAGGTGTTAATTACTATAAGGTTAGGTAAAAGGTTAGGTAACTCTTCTATATCTGTTGTTAAAATACTCCTCAATGCTACTCTTCATTGCTAGAGTTACTGTTACTGATTATTCTTAACTGTGACATCATGAACGTCATGGAAACGACGTTACGTCATAGAGTTATTGTATGTCCACCATTGTTGTAAATAAAGTGTGTTTCTACTTCTAAGAAGTTTTCATGGCGTTTAACAATGGTAGCAGAGCGGATCCAATTGGAAGTATTGGAATTAGAGGAGATCTAAATATACAGAGACTTGTAGAGGTATTTTTGTGGAAATTATAAAGAAAAAATGGGAACAAAAATCAATCCACCCAATTTTGTTTCAGAGAGGTATGAACTGTATAAAAAGAAGCTGTTAGCATGGCGTGATGTGACTGACCTTCCAACAGAAAAGCAGGGAATTGTTATTGCACTAACACTTCCAGATGATGACAAGAATAAAATACAAGAAAAAGTTTTAAATCAAATTGGTCGTGAAAATCTAAAGCAAGTAAATGGTCTTGACTCTCTCATAAATTGTTTGGACAGTCAATTAATGATAGATGAGCTGAGTGACAGTTTAGAAAAATTTGAACAATGTGAAGACTTTCAAAGGGTTAACTGACTTCAACACTCGTAATAAATTATTAACGGCTAAACTCCTTAATCAGGGTTATCGGTACCATAAACTACGCAAAGCCTTTTCTAAATTTTATAGACGCCATTCTGATTTAATTTCAAAATTCAATATTGGACTTAAATCTCTTCTGCAACAAGGTCTATCGGAACCCGAATTTTATGGTGACTTAGTAGATAAATTCAGAAAAATATATAACCGCAATGACTTCAGCACCCAATTTCGTAAAATCATTCTTCGATATAAAAAGATTGGGTACAACATGGATGTTATACGACAGACTGCATGCATGGTAGTTAACCCAATTACTGTTGGCAACTTTGCTTCCCTCTTTAATTGCACGCCGGTGGGTCAGGCCTCTGATTCTATGACGGCTCAAACGTAAAGGCTTATTGAGAATTAGAGAGATCTAATTCAAGGTAATGTTGGCTGGTGCCTGATGCTCTGTCTCTGGTCGGGCCCATCGGAGTCTAACTGTTGGTTTTCTTTTGCTTCAGCATTTCAGTGGTTTCTTGCCGTCGAGTCCTTACCGTTGTCTCACCTCTGTGGTTCTTTGATTTTTTTGTGTTCATGGAGATGTTGCACTGATGAGTTAGGAGGCCTTCATGCGGACTGAACAAATTATTTGTCTAAATCGCGACGGAAGTAAGGGCGAGGATTGTGGCCACGTAAAATCGATTTAAGCCCCCCCCCCCACCCAGTGGAAATCATTCCACTGACCGTTCCAAGGCGGTTCTTCTGTGGCGGTTTATTTATGGTGTTGTTTGTTACTTACTGTGTGTATCACTTGTGTCTTTTTATTTTGGATGGCCATATGGCCATTTTGTGGGAAAGTAACTGTCCTTATGGCCTTCCTTTGTTTATGTTTCCATTATGGTCTGGTCGCTTAATGTTTGTGTTTCTTTCCCTTTGGTGTCTTTGATGGGTGGAGTAAGTTAATTGTATCGATTCCTGATCTTTGTTTTACTTCTACTTTTAATGGACAGAGCATTACAGAATACTTAGCAACCTTTTACTCTCACTATAGAAAACTTGAAAAATACAAATTAAAATTACCAACAGAGATCTTAGCATTCAAACTTCTCAGAAAGGCAAATATCAGCAAAGCAGAAAATATGCTTGTTCTCACAGGGAAGAACTACGCAAACAAAGATACATTATATGAAGAGGCTAAACAGTCGTTGAAAAAATTCAAAGGGGGTGTTACAGAAGTGAGTGCAAGCCCAGGACGAAGTATAAAATTGGAGCCTACATTTTAGCTGAAAATTAAGAAGCTTTATTAGCTGCTGGTTATGTCAAACAAGGTCAAGGAAAAAGGTCAGTCAAGACAGGAAGATGGAGTAACACTCAAGGTGGGAGACAGCGGGCCCAGGGACCAGAAGTGAGAAGAAGAATGAATCCTACAGGACCAGATGGCAAGGTATTAACCTGCAGAGTTTGTGGATCATACAGGCATCTTATGAAAGACTGCCCTGATAGTTGGGAGAACATTAAGAAGGTACATATGGTCGAAGATGAAAATGTAGTGTTGTTTACAGGATACAACAAAGAGGAGATATATCAGCTGGGCGTTGATGCACGCAACTGTGCAATACTGGACAGTGCTTGTAGCAGCACGGTGTGTGGGCAGAACTGGATAGATAGCTACATCAACTCATTGAATGAGGGTGACAGGAAGAAAGTACAGCAGACAGTAGGTGAGAGAACTTTTAAATTTGGAGGAGGAATACGTCTGAAATCTCAAACTGAATACTGTCTTTCAGCAGTAATTGCTGGAAAAGAAGTATCAATTAAAACAGATGTAGTTAGATCAGATATCCCATTACTCTTATCAAGAAATGCGATGAAAAAGGCAGGTGTGAAGATATATCTGGAGAATGACTCGGCAAAAATATTGGGAAAGATATTGCCCTGAACCTCACTACATCAGGTCATTACTACATCCCTATTGACAGAACAGAAAATATAGCAGTTGAAGAGGTGTTATCTGCATGGGGAGACAAGACAAATTGAAAACTTTGCTGAAGCTGCACAGGCAGTTTGCTCATCCACATGCAAGAAAGCTTAAGTCACTGCTACAAGATGCAAATACATGTATCTGGAGAGATGACTATAAGGACTTGCTTGAAGAAATAGATAGAAAGTGTGACCTATGCAAGAGGTTTGCAAAAACACCTGCCCGTCCTCTAGTTGGCATGCCTATGGCCACTCAGTTCAATGAGAAAGTGGCTATGGACTTAAAGCAATGGAATGGACGCTGGATTCTCCATATCATAGACATGTGGTCAAGATATACCATATCAGTATTCATAAACAGGAAAAGACCAAGCGACATTGTAAATGCTTTGATGCAGAACTGGGTTGGAGTGTTCGGAGTAATGGGATCAATGATGACAGACAATGGGGGAGAATTCAATGCTGATGAAATGCGTGAAGTGATGTCCATCCTAAACATGAGAGTACTGACTACTGCAGCTGAAAGCCCATTTCAAAATGGGCTATGTGAGCGGGTACATGCTGTGACAGATATGGTGCTGCTGAAACTTGAAGAGGAAAACAGAAACACTGATAGCCAGACTCTACTATGCTGGGCAAATATGGCACGGAATACATTACAGATGGGGAATGGATTTAGTAGCCATCAGCTTATCTTTGGTAAGAATCAAAATTTGGCATTGTCAGCAATCAAAGGGATGTAACTCTATGATAAATGGGCCGACTTCGCCAGTTTTCGAACTCACCCTAGGTTTTATCGCCAGCCACCTTACACATAAGTTTCAGAAAGATCCGATCAAAACTGAAGGGGCTACGGCGATGACAAGGTCAAAAATCTGCATTTTCAGCAATCAAAGGGGCGTAACTCTATGATAAATGGGCCAACTTTTTTTTTTTTTGGTTTGGGTTTTACGGCCCTTTCAAGATTATTACACTCATATCGAGCCGATCGTTAATCATAGGTGGGCGAAAACCGGAGTACCCGGAGAAAAACCACCTGACCTTCCGTTGCAGAACTTGGCGTCTCACACGTGACCCGAGCGAGGCTCGAACCCACGGCGGTGAGAGACCTAATGACTAAGAGTCAGCGCTCTTATCAATTAGGCCACGGAGGCCCGTAAATGGGCCAACTTGGCCGGTTTTCGAACTCATCCGAGATTTTAATTCCAGCCACCTTACATATAAATTTCAGAAAGATCTGATCAAAAATGAAGGGACTACGGTGATGACAAGCATTTTCCAATTGTAAGTCTATGGGACCTTGTGATTGCCATAGCAACCAAAGTTTTCGTGCGATTTCGAAAAAAGCTTATGTCATCAATGCCCCACCAGAGGCATGCTACAGATGAGAAATGATTTAGATCAGCCTGCAGGCTGCAGAGATATAGCTGCTAAAAGTGCGGACGGACGACGGACGACGGAGGACCCACTATACTATAACCTCCCCTGGAGCCTTCGGCCCAGGTGAGCTAAAAAGCTAATGTCATCAATGCCCCTATAGAGGCATGCTTCATGTGAGAAATGGTTGAGATCAGCCTGCAGGCTGCAGAGATATAGCTGCTCAAAAGTGTGGACGGACGGGCGACGGACGGACGGACGACCCACTATACTATAAGCACCCCTGGATCCTTCGGCCCAGGTAAGCTAAAAACTTGATGTTTTAATTGAATGGACATTTCATAGGGAAGGATCCCTCCATCTTGCATGTGATGTAAACCAGAGGCCCAAGCTGGTCCTGTATCGCTCACCTGACCTAACAAATTCGAAGTTTCAGGAAGTGCCAACCTTTACTGAAGGATTTATGGGCGGACATGGTGATGACGGGGTAAGCATTTTCTGCAAATCAAGTAGAATGTAACTCTATGATAAATAGGCTGACCTCACCGGTTTTCAAACTTATTCAAGCTTTTATTCCTGACTTGCTAAGAAGATTCGATATAAACTGAAGGGGCTATGGTGATGACATGTTCAAAGATAAGCAATTAACTGCTGCAATCAAAGGGATGTTACTCTGTGATAAATAGGCAAAGCTCATGAGTTTTCAAACTCCTCTGAGCTTTTCCGCCTGACTTATTTGTTTGTAAGTTTCATGAAGACCGGATCAAAACTGAAGGGGCAGCAGTGATGACAAGGTGGAAAATAGGCATTTTCAGCGATTAAAGGCATGTAACTCTATGATAAATGTGCCGACTTGGCCGGTATTTGAACTCATCCCGAGATTTTATCCCAAGCCACCTTACATATAAGTTTCAGTAAAATCCGATCAAAACTGAAGGGGCTAAGGTGATGACAAGGTCAAAATTTGGCATTGTCAGCAATCAAAGGGATGTTACTCTATGATAAATGGGTCGACTTGGACAGTTTTCGAGCTCATCCTAGGTTTTATCCCCAGCCACCTTACATATAAGTTTCAGAAAAATCCGATCAAAACTGAAGGGGCTACGGTGATGACAAGGTCAAAAATCAACATTTTCAGCCATCAAAGGAACATTACTCTATGATAAACGGGCTGACTTGGCCGGTTTTCGAACTCATCTGAGATTTTATCCCCAGTCACCTTACATATAAGTTTCAGAAAGATCCAATAAAAACTGAAGGGGCTATGGTGATGACAAGGTCAAAAATCGACATTCTCAGCAATCAAAGGGACGTAAATCTATGATAAATGGGCCAACTTGGCCGGTATTTGAACTCATCCGAGGTTTTATCCCCAGCCATCTAACATATAACTTTCAGAAAGATCTGATCAAAACTGAAGGACCTACGGTGATGACAATGTCAAAAATCGACATTTTCAGCCATAAAAGGGACATAACTCTATGATATATGGGGCGACTTGGCCAGTTTTCAAACTCATCTGAGCTTTTATCCCCAGCCATCTTATATATAACTTTCAGAAAGATCCGATCAAAACTGACGGTGCTACGATGATGACAAGGTCAACAAGAGCTGTCGCCGATTTCGTGCCTTCAAGATGTAAGGTAAAATTTTTGAACCATGAAATATAGATCACACTCACCTACATATAGTTTAAGGTCAATCATCAGGTCACATGGAACATATATTCCAGATATTACATTTCAGAATCAAACTGTGTCTGAATAATGAGGCTAATCATTGAACCTTGAAAATAGGTCACACTCACCTAGATATATTTCTGTGTCAATCACCTGGTCACATGGAATTGAATATTCAGATATGAAGTTTCTCCATCCAATAGTATTTAAGATATAAGTCAAAGTCATTGAACCATGTAATATAGGTCAAACTGACCTAGATATATATTTTGAGGTCAATCATCTGGTTGCATTGAAGTAATATCCCAGGTATAACATTTTGTTATCAAAATATTATTCAAGATAATAGACAAAATCACTGAGCCATGAAATATAGGTCACACTGACCTAGATTTATTTTGAGGTCAATCAGCAGGTCACATGGAACTAATAATCAAGGTATGACATTTCTTTATCAAATAGCATTCAAGATAATAAGCAAAATCAGTGAACCATGAAATATTGGTCATACTGACCTCACATAGGACTACTAATCCAGGTATGACATTTTTCCATCAAATAGTATTCAAGATAATAGGCAAAATCACTGGACCATGAAATATAGGTCACAGTGTCTTAGATATATTTGGTGGTCAATTATTGGGTCACATGGATGTAATAGTCCAGGTATGACATTTTTCCTTCAAATAGTATTCAAGATAATAGGCAAAGTCACTGAACCATGAAATATAGGTCACAGTGACCTAGATATATTTTGTGGTCAATCATGGGGTCACATGGCACTAATATCCAAGGTATGACATTTCTCCAACAAAAGGTTTTCAAGATATAAGGCAAAGTCACTGAACCATGAAATATAGGTCACAGTGACTTAGATACATTTGGTGGTCAATTATCGGGTCACATGGCATTAATATCCACGATATGACATTTCTCCAACAAATAGTCTTCAAGATATAAGGCAAAATCACTGAACTATGAAATATAGGTCACAGTGACCTAGATATATTTTGAGGTCAATCATAGGGTCACATGGTACTAATATCCCAGGTATGACATTTCTCCAACAAATAGTCTTCAACATATAAGGCAAAAATCACTGGACAGTGAAATGTAGGTCACCATGACCTTCACCCTTTTACACTTGAACCAATGTCACATGGTTGGCTGATATATAACCAATTTTGTTTATAACTCGTTAGCATATTGGAAACATATATAACAAATCACAAAGGTGTCCTAGATTTTGACCCCTAGCCCCATCCCATCTGTCCTCCAAGGCATGGACCCAGGTGTGTGTTGTCTTGGAATCTCAGAAGACACACCCGGGTATCCAACTTGTAAAATATGAATCCCTTGTGATGAGTGTCTGTTGAGATATAAGCAATTCAAAAACTTTAACACAGTTTTACAGAGGTGTTCTAGATTTTGACCACTAGCCCCAACCCGGGGCATAAACCCAGGGGTCTGTTGTCTTTGAACATCAGAAGACCATCCCAGGTACTTAAGTTCCAAATATGAGTGCTCTGTGATGAGTGACTGTTGAGATATAAGCATTTGAACAACTTTAACGCAGTGTGACGGGAACGCACACAGGCACAAATGAGGTGACAACAATAGCTCTCCATGTACTGCGTACAGGCGAGCTAAAAATCGGCATTTTCAGCAATCAAAAGGACGTAACTCTATGATGAATGGACCACCTTGGCCGGTTTTCGAACTCATCCATGGTTTTATCCCCAGCCAGCTTACATATCAGTTTCAGAAAGATCCGATCAAAACTGAAAGGGCTATGGTGATGACAATGTCAAAAATCTGCATTTTTAGCAATCAAAGGGACGTTTCTCTATGATAAATGGGCCGACTTGGCTGGTTTTCGAACTCATCCGAGATTTTATTCCCAGCCACCTTACATATAAGTTTCAGAAAGATCCGAACAAAACGGAAAGGGCTACGGTGAGGACAAGGTCAAAAGTCGGCATTTTCAGCGATCAAAGGGACGTTACTCTATGATAAATGGGCCGACTTGCCGGTTTTCGAACTCATCCGAGATTTTATCCCCAGCAACCTTATATATAAGTTTCAGAAAGATCCGATCAAAACTGAAGGGGCTACGGTGATGGCAAGGTCAAAAATCGGCCCTTTCAGCAATCAAAGGCACGTAACTCTATGATAAATAGGCCAACTTGGCCGGTTTTCGAACTCATCCGAGATTTTGACTCCAGCCACCTTACATATAAGTTTCAGAAAAATCCGATCAAAAATGAAGGGGCTACGGTGATGACAAGCATTTTCCTATTGTAAGTCTATGGGACCTTGTGATTGCCATAGCAACCAAAGTTTTCGTGCGATTTCGAAAACAAGAGGACCAAGCTAGCATGGTCCTGTATCGCTCACCTGAGCTAACAGATTCAAAGTTTCAGGAAGTGCTAACCTTTACTGAAGGGTTAATGGAAGGACAAGGTGATGACAGGGTAAGCATTTTTTGCAAATCAAGCAGAATGTAACTCTATGATAAATAGGCTGACCTCACGAGTTTTCAAACTCATTCGAGCTTTTATTCCTGACTTGCTAAGAAGATCTGATATAAACTGATGGGGCTATGGTGATGACAAGTTCAAAAATAAGCAATTAACTGCTGCAATCAAAGGGATGTTACTCTGTGACAAAAAGGCAAACCTCACGAGTTTTCAAACTCCTCCGAGCTTTTCTGCCTGACTTATCTGTTTGTAAGTCTCATGAAGATCCGATCAAAACTGAAGTGGCAGCAGTGCTAACAAGATAATAGGCATTTTAAGTAATCAAAGGCACGTAACTCTATGATAAATGTGCCGACTTGGCCAGTATTCAAACTCATCCAAGGTTTTATTCCCAGCCACCTTACATATAAGTTTCAGAAAGATCTGATCAAAACTGAAGGGGCTACGGTGATGACAAGGTCAAAATTTGGCATTTTTAGCAATCAAAGGGATGTGACTCTAAAATAAATGGACCGACTTGGCCAGTTTTCGAATTCATCTGAGTTTCATCCCCAGCCACCTTACATATAAGTTTCAGAAAAATCTGATCAAAACTGAAGCGGCTAAGGTGATGACAAGGTCAAAAATCAACATTTTCAGCAATCAAAGGGACATAACTCTACGATAAATTGGCTGACTTTGCCTGTTTTCGAACTCATCCAAGATTTTATCCCTAGCCACCTTACATATAAGTTTCAGAAAGATCCGATCAAAACTGAAGGGGTATGGTGATGACAAGGTAAAAAATCAGCATTTTCAGCAATCAAAGGGATGTAAATCTATGATAAATGGGCCAACTTGGCCGGTATTCGAACTCATTCTAGGTTTTATCCCCAGTCATCTTACATATAAGTTTCAGAAAGATCTGATCAGAACTGAAGGGGCTACGGTGATGACAAGGTCAAAAATCGACATTTTCAGCCATCAAAGGGACAAAACTATATAGTAAATGGGGCGACTTGGCCGGTTTTTGAACTCATCCGAGGTTTTATCCCCAGCCACCTTACATATAAGTTTCAGAAAGATCCGATCAAAACTGAAGGGGCTATAGTGATGACAAGGTCAAAAATCAATGTTTTCAGCAATCAAAGGGACCTAACTCTATTATAAATAGGCCACATTGGCCGGTATTCGAACTCATCCGAGGTTTTATCCCAAGCCACCTTACATATACGTTTCAGAAAGATCCGATCAAAACTGAAAGGGCTACGGTGATGACAATGTCAAAAATCGGCATTTTAAGCAATCAAAGGGACGTTACTCTGTAATAAATGGACCAACTTGGCTGGTTTTCGGACTCATCCGAGATTTTCTCCCCAGCAACTCTACATATAAGTTTCAGAAAGATACGATCAAAACTGAAAGGGCTACGGTGATGACAAGGTCAACAAGAGCACCGCAAGCAGCGCCATGCTCGTCTGTTTTTCTATGTCACATAGACAAAGGTCAAAGTTCAAAGGTCAAGGTCACAGATCAAAAAGTGTGGTATCACTGAAAAGGTCTTGTCCCAAGGAACATTCATGTGAAGTTTGAAGGCTCTGTTGTGAATAGTATTAAAATGAGAGCAAAAAAATGTGTTTCAGAAAAAAAATGGAAAAGGGGAGATAATTCAGCCAAAATCAACAATGTTGTTATGGTCCTTGGTCAAAATGTAGCTCTTGTGATGATGAGTGTGTGTATGAAGTTTCATGAGGCTAGGTCTAATACTTTTTAAGTTATAGCCGAGGTTAAGTTTTTTTGGAACGACGACGCCAGACGCAAGACGACAACAACGCAGACGCCGGAGTGATGACAATAGCTCGAAAGTTTTTTTTTTCAAAAAACAGCTAAAAATCAGCATTTTCAGCAATCAAAGGGACGTTAGTCTAAGATAAATGGGCCGACTTAGTCTGTTTTCGAACTCATCCGAGATTTGATCCCCAGCCACCTTACATTTAAGTTTAAGAAAGATCCGATCAAAACTGAAGGGGCTACAGTGATGACAAGGTCAAACATCGGCATTTTCAGCAATCAAAGGGACTTAACTCTATGTAAATGGGCCGACTTGGCCGGTTTTCGAACTCATCCGAGGTTTTATCCCCAGCCACCTAATATATAAGTTTCAGAAAGATCTGATGAAAACTGAAGGGGCTACGGTGATGACAAGCATTTTCCCATTGTTAGATTATGGGACCTTGTGGTTGCCATAGCAACCAAAGTTTTCATGCGATTTCAAAAAAAAGCTTATGTCATCAATGCCCCACCAGAGGCATGCTACAGATGTGAAATGATTGAGATCAGCCTGCAGGCTGCAGAGATATAGCTGCTCAAAAGTGTGGACGGACGGACGGACGGACGACCCACTAAACTATAAGCTCTCCTGGAGCCTTCGGCCCGGTTTGAGCTAAAAAAGCTTATGTCATCAATGCCCCACCAGAGGCATGCTACAGATGAGAAATGATTGAGATCAGCCTGCAGGCTGCAGAGATATAGCTGCTAAAAAGTGTGGACGGACGACGGAGGACCCACTGTACTATAAGCTCCCCTGGTGCCTTCGGCTCAGGTAAGCTAAAAATGCTTTTTTCACTTCTGAAGAGCATAAAAAGTATACTTTATGGTCATGTCAGAAAGTGTGTGAAACCCTCACCTTTCTACTTGACAATATTTCCAAGTTTTGGTACTAATTTATTTAGACCAGTTGTGGGTATTCCGATGGGTACAAACTGCGCACATCTTATGGTTGATTTGTTTTTGTTTTGTTATGAAAGAGACTTCATCATGTGCCTTTCCCTTGAAAACCAATCTTAAATCATTGAAGCCTTTAGCTCGACTTCTAGATATTTTGATGATTTATTAAATATTGACAATACCTATTTGAATGGTTTGATCAGTAAAATTTACCACCCAGAACTTCAGTTAAATAAAGCAAATTCTTCTGATACCGAGGCTCCGTTTTTGGATCCACATCTATCTATTGCAGATGGGTTTGTTTCTTGCAAAATTTATGACAAACGCGATTTTGAAATTGTAAATTTTTCTTTCTTGGATAGTGATGTTCCTTGTGCGGCATCCTGTGGTATTTATATTTCGCAACTGATTCGATTTTCCGGAGTGTCTAGTCGTGTAACTGACTTCAACACTCGTAATAAATTGTTAACTGCTAAACTTCTTTATCAGGGTTATCGGTATCATAAACTACGCAAAGCCTTTTCAAAATTTTATAGAGTTCATTCCTATTTAATTTCAAAATTCAATGTTGGACTTAAATCTCTTCTGCATCAAGGTCTATCAGAACCGTAAATTTATGGTGACTTAGTATATAAGTTCAGAAAAAATATAATTGCAATGACTTCAGTAACTAATTTCGTAAAAATCATTCTTCGATATAAAAAGATTGGATAAAACATATATGTTATACAACAGACAACTCCGGCCCCGCCCATAGGGGCTTGAAGCAATATATGGGCTGCATGATGCTTCCACGCAGAGCTGAATCCGGATCACACACTAGTACTGGTAAACCGCTTAGAGGATCTAAGCCTGTCCAGGAACCGCAGTGCGAGGAGGACCGTCCGTGCTGATAAACCCTATTGGTTTCATTAGGCGAGAGGGCTTGATATGTATTTTCATCTCAATGTCGGGTAAAAGTCCCACAAAATTGGAAGCAACGTCTCCAAAATGACCTTTACAGTGTTGACGGGGACGTTAAACTGTAAATCAACCAACCAACAACACGGTTAACCCAATCACGGTTGACAACTTTGTTTTCCTCTTTAATTGCAAGCTGGTGGGTCAGGCCTCAGTTTCTATGACAGTTCCAGCTTAAAGGCTTACTGAGATTTAGAGAGAATCTAATTTTATGTAATGGTGGTTGATTCCTGATGCTCTGTCTCTGGTTGGGCCCATAGGAGTCTAACTTTTCGTTTTCTGTTGCTCTAGCATTTCAGTGGTTTCTTGCTGTCGAGTCCTCACCGTTGTTTCAACTCTGTGGTTGAGGATTGTGGCCACGTAAAATCGATTGAAGACCCCGCCCCCAGTGGAATTTGTTTCACTGACGTTTCCAAGGCGGTTCTTCTGTCGTGGTTTATTTCTGTTATGGCTTGTCTTTAAGAGTGTGTGTCGCTTATATTATTTTGCTTTGGATAGCCAATTGGCCATTTTGTCGGAAAGTAATTGTCCTCTTGGAAGAAATATATGGGCTGCATGATGCTTCCACGCAGAGCTGAATCCGGCCCGCACACCAGTACTGGTAAACCGCTTAGAGGATCTAAGCCTGTCCAGGAACTGCGGTGCGAGGCAAGACCGCCCATGCTAATAAACCATATTGGTTTCATTGGGCGACAGGGCTTGAGAAGTCATTTCATCTCAATGTTGGGTAAAAGTCCCACAAAACTGGAAGCAGCGTCTCCAAAATGACCTTTACAGTGTTGACGGGGACGTTAAACCTCAAATCAAACAAACAAACATGACCATTGCCTTCACTTCTATTTTTAACTTAAAGGCAATTATTCTTGATTATTGAGGACTATCATTTCATTATACAATGTATAATATCATATAGCCCTCAGTACTGACTAAAGAGAAGTCCTCTGTCTTCAACAGGTAAGGGGCCTCCTTGGGGAACTTCACTAACTGTTGACTAGAGTGTACCTTATTGATTTTCCCCTTAAGGCCTCAGTTAGGGGATTCAAGAAGAGCTAGTAATCACCCTTTTAAAGACCGTCTATGATCTGCTATAGACAGTATATCACACGGGGCAATAAAACAATTATGAACACACAGTGTGTCCTACTGTTACAAGAATAAAATAAAAGGCGCATAACAGCCATGTTAGTCATGTGCCCAAACTCATAATATTAAATTAACTTTCATTTCCTTGTTCCTAAAGCCATTTATATGAAATCTGGTTATAATGGCATTAATATAAGGTGCCTGTGTGACATTAATTATCTTTATAAGGGAAAACTGAGTCAAACTACAAATATAAGTTTGTTTCTATCTTTTTGCGATGCTGTGTTTTCTTTCACCAATATCAGGGTAAACTGTGTCAAACAACAACACTGCTGCTTTCCGTGTTCGCAATGTCGGTAAATGAGCAGAATGAGGGTCAGGGCAGTGTATAGTAGCCAAATTTCAGAGTCTGATATTATAAAGCAATGTTACATAGAAAATCTAATTTTGGAAACTGAATTCATACCTATGAAAAATTTAATTTTAGAAACAAGGTGTACAAGTAGATATGTCAGGTGTCACAGATTGTGCTTTAAACCAATGAAAGTATGCTTAGTTATATATAATAATTATAGTCACCAAGACTAAATAAAATGCACTTGCACAATAAGTGTCACGCCTATGCTATACTCAAGTGAAACTTACGGGTTTTCTGATGTATTAAACAGCAGCAAGGAGCTTACTGAAGGTATTGTTTTAGGTAGACCTCCCAGTCCCTCTTCTTTGTTTTCATCTGCTTGTTTCTGCCTTGCACCTGAAGAAGAATTACCAACTCATCGTAGATAAAATACAATGGAGCTTCAATGACTCAAACAATGATGGCTCATTTTAAGAAGCATGGCGGACTCAAACTGATTATTGAGCCCCTCAGGAATTACTCTCATAGCTCGAGATAATAAGTATCTTAAGCATCTTCAGGAAATTAGTTCTATACCTCGAGATAATAAGTATCTGAAGTATTCCCAGGAATTACTGTCATAGCTCGTGATAATAAGTATCTGATGTATCCTCAGGAATTACTCTCATAGCTCGAGATAATAAGTATCTGATGTATCCTCAGGAATTACTCTCATAGCTCGAGATAATAAGTAGCTGATGTATCCTCAGGAATTACTCTCATAGCTCACGATAATAAGTGTCTGAAGTATCCTCAGGGACTACTCGCATTAGTTCTAGATAATAAGTAACTGAAGTATAATCAGGAATAACTCTCAATAGCTCGAAATAAGTAACTGGAGTATCCTCGGGAATTACTCTCACAGCTCGAGATAATAAGTAACTGATGTATCCTCAGGAATTACTCTCATAGCTCGAGATAATAAGTAACTGATTCATCCTCAATAATTACTCTCATAGCTCGAGAAAAAAAGTAACTGAAGAAACCTCAGGAATTACTCTCATAGCTAGTGATAATAAGTAAGTAGTTTAGGTCGTAGTACCAAAGCGTTAATCCAAAATCGTTAATCCATAGACAAAATGGCAAATATCAATGTTCGGATCAACAGACATGGACTCCAGAAGAGTGTAATCAGGCGTCCGCGGATAGTAAGCATTACTTGGTAAGCAAGCTTCGCCCACCATGCCCATCGACCCGAACGAAGAAAAGGTGTAAATGCCGGGAAGGGTATGTCCGAGATTTTGGAAGTCTTCCTGTGGCTTTCCATTGGCAAACATATCAGAAATAATTCTGGAAATGGCCACTGTGTACGGATCCACAAGATCATGGTGCCTCCCATAAAACTTCTTTAGTGTTGATACCAGTTTGGTTTTTTGACACCCCTGGCATAACAACCTGGTAGTGAGCACCTTCCCACGTTCCATAAAGTCCTGATACTTTGAACAGGCTCTAGCATACTGAAGCATACTCATGAATTCCTCTAATAGCTCGAGATAACTAATATCTTAAGTATCCTCAATAATTACTCTCATTGTTTGAGATAATAAGTTACTGAAGTATCCTCAAGAATTATTCTCATAGCTCGAGATAATAAGTAACTAAAGTTTCCTCAGGAATTACTCTCATAGCTCAAGATAATAAGTATCACAAGTATCCACAAGAATTACTATTAATAGCTCTAGAGCAATAGTAACTGATGATCCTCAGGATTTACTCTCAATAGCTCCAGATAGTAAGTAACTGCAGTATCATCAGGAATAACTCTCAATAGCTTGATATAAGTAACTGAAGTATACCCAGGAATTACTCTCAATACCTCGAGATAATAAGTAACTGAAGTATCCTCAGGAATAACCCTCACAGCTTGAGATAATAAGTATCTGGAGTATCATCAGGAATTACACTCATAGCTCGAGATAATAAGTTACTGAGGTATCCTCAAAATCTCGAGATAGTAAGTATCTGAACTTACCTCAAGAATAACTCTGAATAGCTCGAAATAATAAGTTACTGAAGTATCCTCAGGAATTACTTTCATATCTCGAGATAATCAGCATCTGAAGTATACTCAGGAATTACTGTAGTATCACCAGGAATTACTCTCATAGATATAATAAGAGATAATAAGTGACTGAAGTATCCTCAAGAATAACTCTCATAGCTCGAGATAATAATTATCTGAAGTATTCTCAGGAATCACTCTCAATAGCTGGAGAAAAGTAACTGAAGTATCCTCAGGAATTACTCTCATAGCTCGAGATAATAATAATTTGAAGTATTCTCAGGAATTCCTCTCAACAGCTGGAGATAATAAGTAACTGAAGTAACCTCGCGCTCATAGCTCAAGATGATAAGTAACCGAAGTATCCTCAGGAATTACTCTCATAGCTCGAGATAATAAGTAACTGAAGTATCCTCAGGAATTACTCTCATAGCTCGAAATAAAAAGTATCTGAAGAATACTCAGGAATTACTCTCATTGCTCGTGATAATAAAAATCTGACGTATCCTCAATAATTACTCTCATAGCTCAAGATAATAAGTAACTGAAGACTCCTCTGAGATTACTGTCATAGCTCGAGATAATAAGTAACTGAAGTATCCTCAGGAATTACTCGCATAGCTCGAGATAATAAGTATCTAAAGAACCATCAAGAAATACTCTCAAAGCTCGAGCTAAGAAGTTACTGAAGTACCCTCAGGAATTACTCTCATTGCTCGAGCAAATAAGTAACTGAAGTATCCACAGGAATTACTCTCATAGCTCAACATAATAAGTAACTGAAGTACACTCAGGAATTACTCTCATAGCTCAACATAATAAGTATCTGAAGTACCCCCAGGAATTACTCTCATAGCACGAGATAATAAGTAACTGAAGTACACTCAGAAATTACTCTCATAGCTCGAGATAATAAGAAATTGAAGTACCCTCAGGAGTTACTCTCATAGCTCGAGATAATAACTATCTGAAGTATCCTCAGGAATTACTCTCATAGCTCACGATAATAAGTATCTCTTAAGTACCCTCAGGAATTACTTTCATAGCTCGAGATAAAATGCATCTGATGTGTCCTCAGGAATTACTCTTAATAACTCTAGATAAATAGTAATTGGTGATCCTCAGGAACTACTCTCAATAGCTCCAGATAATAAGTAACGGAAGTATCATCAGGAATAACTATCAACAGCTCGAAATAAGTAAGTGAAGTGTCCTCAGGAATTACTCTCTAAGTGTAAGGAGCAATCCGATTCGCATCACTTTTCCTGAGCAGGTTTAGACCTAAGCAGTTTATCAGTACTAAAGTTTGGTCGGTTTCTGCTCTGCGCGGAAGCAACGTGCAGCCGATTCTATTTCTCCAGGCCCCGATGGGTGGGGGCAGTCACATGTAAACGGAAGGGATGAGGGGATACTGAGATGAGACAATGCAGTAGCAGTGTAGCTGAGGGCCAGAAGGGAGTAGGCGATACTTAGATAAGATACGGTAATAGTAGTACAACTTAAGGACATATGGGAGGAGTTTCGTCAAAAGTTAATCAGGTCATCTACACCTTAGACCCAAATAGTCTACTAAATATCATGAGCCTAGTTCAAGCGGTTCTCCAGATATTTTGCTCACAAGGTTTCCCCTTAGCCATAATGCGTAAGTCCGAAAAAGAGCGTAACTCCATTAAATATTTTCGGAATTTCATCAAAATGTAATCAGGTCATCTATACCTTAGACCCAAACTGTCTACTAAATATCATGAGCCTAGCTGAAGCAGTTCTCCAGATATTTTGCTCACAAGGTTTCCCCATTGCCACAATGCATAAGTCCGAAAAGGGGCGTTACTCCATTAAATATTTACGGAATTTCATCAAAAGTTAATCAGGTTATCTACACATTAGACCCAAACTCTCTACTAAATATCATTAGCCTAGCTCAAGCTGTTCTTCAGATACTTTGTTCACAAGGTTTCCCTATAGCCGCAATGCATAAGTCCGAAATGGGGCGTTACTCTGTTAAATATTTTCGGAATTTTGTCAAAATTTAATAAGGTCATCTACACCTTAGACCCAAACTGTCTACTAAATATCATGAGCTTAGCTCAAGTGGTTCTCCAGATATCTTGCTCACAGGGTTTTCCCATAGCCACAATGCTTAAGTCCGAAAAGGGACGTAACTCTGCAAAGATAAGTCCGGCGAAAAAAAATATATAAAATACGTGTCCGCTTATTTTTTATGTACATTCCATATATGAAATTTCGATATCCTAGCTCAAACCATTCTTGAGTTTCCTACAGGGTGAAAGCGTAACGGACATACGGACAAACGGACAGACGGACAAGACAGAACCAAATTCTTCGAAGGTGGGGACATAAAACACAATTTAATGAGAATTGTTAACAACCATAACTCTGACAAAGATGTTAACGTATTTGCCAATTAATAATCCCAAACATGCTTCCTTTAATAGTACATATGTGTGAAGTTATTAAGAGCCCCAAAAAACATTTAATGGGACTTGTACACGGCCATAACTGTCTTACCTATATGTTAATGTATTTTGCCAATTAACAATATTAAACATTCCTCCTATAGCGGTCTATATATCTGTGAAGGTCCATCCATATATTCCATTTAGTAATGGAATAAGTGATCAAAAATCATTTAATGGAAATTGATAATGACAATAACTCTATCAAATGTTAACGTATTTATAGCATGAGCAATTCTCAAACCACACATTCCCAATATATATATATATCAGGGGCATCTTTCATCTGTGCCCATGCATGTTTTTTCTTGAAACTTTTGTTTATTTATTACGCAGCATATACAACCTACGAAAATGTATTTATTGAATACAATAAATAAAAGTAGGACTCCGAAGGCAACCCTGACTGACTCCCTCCATGAGCTAACGTCTGTCTCTAAATAAGTATGTCTTGAATCTGAAGTTTTATTTAGTTAGTTTATTTAGTTTTATTTGTGAACTGGACTGAATGCAGACCTCCATGTGCATTCTTCTGATACCACAAAACCTTTTGAATTAATTAAATTGTACATATATTTTCTGATAAAATAATGGTCAAAATGTCCTTTTTCAATCAAAATTTCAAAAGATTATCCCAATTTCAAATCCTAAGATAACTAGACAAAAGTGCCCAGTGGGGCACGTTTACTCCCGGCCAGTGCCATCACCTAAACTGAAAATAGCAATGTCAAAAGCTTCTTTGCATATACAGGCCATATTCCATAGAATGGCCATTTTCAAGATTCAAAGGGCAATAACTCTGAAAGTAGGAAAGCAAAAGTTATAGTTCATTTGTTCTGCACGTCGTCTTATGGTGTTCAACATTCGTGTGGAGTTTCATGAAAATATGTCAAGCCGTTTAAAAGTAATGGAGAAGACACGAAGATGTTAGCAGACACTTAATTTACAATCTTCAAAGGGAAATAATTTGTAATGTTTGCAAACAAGAGTTATGGTTCTTGTGTTCTGCCCATCCTATTATCTTGCTTTATATTTGTTTGAAGTTTCATGAAATTATCTCAAACGGTTTTAAAGTTACAGAGGGGACACAAGTGTATGGTAAAACTCGTAATATTCAAAGGGCAATAACTCTGAAAGTAGGAATGCAAGAGTTATGGTTCATGTGTTCTGCACGTCGTCTCATGGTGTTTAACATTTATGTGAAGTTTCATGAAACTATATCAAGCGGTTGAAAAGTTATAGAGCGGACACGAAAATGCAAGTAAAACTAGAAATGTGTCAATACAACACAAATGCCCCCGCCCAGGGACCTACCTCCCCCACCCCCCAATCACCTTAAGGTCATGCGGCAGGGGCAGGGTTATGGCTGAATGAAACTTTTGACATGTATCTATCATCATTCCAAATATGTGGCAAATCCATCACATGGTTAAAGAAATATGAGCTCTCAAAGATATTAAAAAATTTCTATGTCTGTGACCTTGACCTTCAGTTAAGGGGTGGGGGTTATGGCTCAATGAAACTTTGGACCTGCAACTATTGTCATACCAAAGATGAAGCAAATCCATTATAGAGTTTGGAAGTATAAGCTATTTAATTTTGAAAATTTCTATGTCTGCGACCTTGCCCTTGAAGTCATAGGCATGGGTGGGGGTATTACTGAATAAATCTTTTGACCTGCATCTATCATTAAACCAAATATGAATCAAATGAATCATAAAAGTTAAAAGTTCAATGTGGTACAAATACCTTATCCCGAGTTTTAAACATAAAAAATTTCTAAGTCCGTGACCTTGACCTTGAGACCATGGGTAGGTGAGGGGGTAATGTTGGATAAAACTTTGGACCCATATCTATCATCATACTAAATATAAACCACATCCATTGCATGGTTTGAAAAATATGAGCTCAAGTTCTACCCTGACCCAAAACCTTAACCTGAGTCTAACAGGATTACGTACGTACGTACACACTTTCGTACATTCGGACGCACGTACGCACGTACCCACGGACGCACGTACGGAAAACCTAAAAACTATATGCCCCCGGCATCATACGATGCGGGGGCATAAAAAGAAAAAGGGCAATATCTCTGAAAGTAGAAAAGCAAGAGTTGCGGTCCATGTGTTCTGCACGTCGTCTCATGGTGTTTAACATTTATGTGAAGTTTCATGAAAATATGTCAAGGGGTTTAAAAGTTATGGAGCGGACACGTAAATGCAAGTTAAAACATACAAAGGGCAATTACTCTGAAAGTAGAAAAGCATGAGTTACGGTTCATGTGTTCTGCATGTCGTCGCATGGTGTTTAACATTTATGTGAAGTTTCATGAAAATATATCAAGCGGTTGAAAAGTTATGGAGCGGACACAAAAATGCAAGTTAAAACATACAAAGGGCGATAACTCTGAAAGTAGAAAAGCAAGAGTTGCGGTTCATGTGTTCTGCCATCGTCTCATGGTGTTTAACATTTATGTTAAGTTTCATGAAAATATATCAAGCGGTTGAAAAGTTATGGAGCAGACACGAAAATGCAAGTTAAAACATACAAAGGGCAATAACTCTGAAAGTAGAAAAGCAAGAGTTACGGTTCATGTGTTCTGCACGTCGTCTCATGGTGTTTAACATTTATGTGAAGTTTCATGAAAATATGTCAAGCGGTTTAAAAGTTACACACACAGAAAATACGAAAACTATATACCCCCATGGCATACTGGGTATGCCGGGGGTATAAATATGTTGTTGTCTTTGTCAAGATATCATATTACCAGAAAATCTTGCCATATGTATCTTTTGTAGCTATGCCAAATTACATGAAAATTCAAAACCGGTAACACTGTAATTTTTCACCTTTAATGGATGTAGGTCGTTTTTGCTTAATTAACCTTTTTCGTTGAAATCAAACAAGAACCTTACAAAACCGCATTACTTTCAGAATTCCTAACAATTATCTAATAAAATGTGTTTATACAGATCAAAATAAATATATCTTGAGCTGGCCTAGCCTAGAAACCATTAAAATGTCATGAAGTTCTAATATTTACCTTTCATTTATGCACTGTGGTCTATTCAAATTGTAGAAATAAAAAGATATTCTTGTTAACAAATAGGCCTAACAACACCTATTGCTTTTATTCTTAGCAACAAAATTATTGTGAACATATGCAACTTTGTTTAATCACTTTACAGGAGTCATGTTACTAAAAAAGGTGTAAGGCAAGGAGACCCATTATTTCCTTTAGCATACTGAGATGATGTACAAAGACATAATGGTCAGCGATTGATTAATACTTGTACACATAGTCACGTTGGTCTATAGGCTGTACTGTTGATATATTCATGGCCAGATTTAGCCTTAAATATACTCTGTCTATATGTACACTGGGTTTCTTATCCTAACACACACACACATGAAAAGTGTATAGTAACTAGAATTTGTCTTTCTACAAAAACACAGATGTCTCCCCCGTTTTTGACCTCTAAGGATGACCTTGACATTGGAGGTATTGAGCTGGGTCTTGTGTGCAACACATCTTCTAATGAAGATGAACATTTCTGCAAAGTAACTTTAACAAGAGGCCCATGGGCCACTATGCTCACCAGAGCTCAGGGGGGGCACTGCCAACTGGCAGCAATGTATTTTAATTAACCATGGAAGCCCTGCGCCCAAGGATACTACAGATAGAATTTGGACCCAATCAGCCTAGTGGCTTCAGAGGTCTGATGTCGCTTGAATGTGTTGTTGCAGAACAACAGATGACAATTGACAATTTTCTATCTGTGGCAACTAATAGGCCTAAAAGAACATTATTAAAGGAACATTTCTATGTAAGTTTGACAAAATATCTTGAAAGGCATAAATGTCATTTTTCAATTTTCCCCATTTATAAGTGAATGGAAATTCTTAACTTGCCATAGCAAACAAACCAAAGAGCCAAATTTCATAAACCAGAGCTCAGGTGGACACTGCCCATGACATTGTATTTTAACAGGATATGATTTTAATCTACCAATTATAAAGTCTCTCAAACAAACCCCATACCCAAATGAGCACTCATGTGGACTGTATCTGAAAAAATAGGTGTTTTATAAAGTAGAGAGGGTGGGGCATGAACCCAATGGAGCCTTGGTTGGTGTCACTAAATGCATCTTATCAAAAGGAACAGAGACATTATGGTTTAGCGGTGGGAATATGTATGGCTCCTGAGATGTAAGGCTTTTTAAGCAGTGGAGGGATTCGGGCATGGTGGATCCCAGAAAAGCCCAAGATTGCTGTCACTGAATGCTGAACGGTTTCTGAGATATGAGGCCCTTTTATGAAGTGGATGGGAGAGAAATGGCCCCTGCGGACCCCCCAAGATGGGGGTGACTGAATGTGTCTAACAACAATGAACAAGAATATATGTGATTATGGGGTGGGGATTTGAATGGTTTCTGAGATATATGGCCTATTATGAAGTTGGGACTTATCATAAGGAAAAAGAATATATATGGTTAAGGGGTGGGGATCTGAACAGTTTCTGAGAGATATGGCTTTTAATGAAGTACAGGGTTGGGACATGGCCGGTGGCACCCCGGAAGTCCCCCATGCTGGTGTCACTGTTTGCGTCTTATAAGGAACAAGAATATATTATGGTTTAGGGGTAGGGCTCTGAACAGTTTCTCAGTTATACGGTCTTTTGTGAAGTTGAGGGGTGGAGCATGGCCCGAACATGCCCTGGATGACTCCCAGGTTGGTGTCACTGAATGTGTCTTATCATAAGGAACAAGAATATATATGGTTTAGGGATGGGGATCTGAAATGTTTCTGGAATATTTGGCCTTTTATGAAGTGGAGGCGATGGGGCATGGCCCCGGCACATCCCGGGGGACCCCCAGGTTTGTGTCACTGAGTGTGTCTTATCATAAGGAACAAGAAAATATATAGTTAAGGGATGGGGATCTGAATGGTTTCTGTGATAAATGACATTTTATGAAGTGGAGATAGTGGGGCATGTCCCCGGCACATCTGGGGGAACCCCCAAGTTGGCGTCACTTAATGCATCTTATCATAAGGAACAAGAATATATATGGTTTAGGGGTGGAGATTTGTAAGGTTTCTGGAATATTTGGCCTTTTATGAAGTGGAGGGGGTTGGGCATGGCCCCGGCACATCCTGGGTGTCCCCCAGGTTGGTGTCACTGAATGCATATTATCATAAGGAAAGAGAATATATATGGTTTAGGGGTGGGGATCTGTAGGGTTTCTGGGATATTCGGCCGTTTATGAAATGGAGGGGACGGGGCATGGCCCAGGCACATTCCGAGGGACCCCCAGGTTGCTGTCATTGAGTGCGTCTTATCATAAGAAACAAGAATATATACAGTTTAGGGGTGGGGATGTGAAAGGTTTCTGAGATAAATGGCGTTTAATGAAGTGGAGGGGGTGGGGCATGTCCCCGGAACCCCCGGGTTGGTGTCACTTAATGTGTCTTATCATAAGGAACAAGAATATATAGGGTTTAGGGGGTGGGGATCTGTAACGTTTCTGAGATATAAGGCATTTTATGTAGTGGAGGGGGCGGGGCATGGCCCCGGCACAACCTACTTGACCCCCAGGTTGACATAAAAGCATATGTCTGAGAGAAGTTTACTAAAGGAACATTTCTATGAAAGTTTTGTCAAAATATCTGCAAAGGCTTTGTAGTTAATGCCATTTTTCAATTTTCCCCATTATAAGTCTATGGAAAATCTAAGTTGCCATAGCAACCAAACTAAAGAGCCGAATTTCATAAAAAACACCAAACCAGGCAAATATTGTGAATATTTCCATAAACTCTCACCCTCATAGAGCATACAGTTTCTGAGGAGATGATTTTTTAAGTATTTTTTTTTTATTTTTTCATTTTGGTTTCCATGGCAACCAATACAAATGAGCAGTAGGCCTAAAATCATATGGCAGATAGTAGATTGCCAAAGGAATAATCTATGAAAGTTTTGTCAAAATATCTTCAACGGCTTGGCAGTAAATGACATTTTTCAATTTTCCCCATTATAAGTCTATGGAAACTCTAAGTTGCCATAGTAACCAAACTAATGAGCCGAATTTCATAAAAAAACACAAACTTTCAATCCCCCAATCCAAGGATGCTACAGATGAAATTTGGTCCCAATGGGCCTAACAGCTTCAGAGGAGATGTCGTTTAAAAGTGTTGACGTCACACGACGACGCAGACGACACAGACACAGACGACGCAGACGCAGACGCCGACGGACAACTGCCTATCCTATAAGCTCCCCCGGAGCCTTCGGCTCTGGTGAGCTAAAAACAAACTTTCAATCCCCCAGCCCAAAGATACTACAGATGAAATTTGGGCTCGTTCGGCCCAGTAGCTTTGGAGGAGATGTTGTTTGAAAATGTTAACGCCAGACAACGACGTACAACTGCCTATCCTATAAGCTCCCCCAGACCCTTCGGCTCTGTTGAGCTAATAAAAACTGTTGGTTTAGGGGTGGGGATCTGTAAGGTTTCTGAGATATTGGGCCTATTATGAAGTGGAGGGTGGGGCATGCCCCAAGGCATCCCAGGGAACCCCCATGTTGGTGTCACTGAATGTCCCTAATCATAAAGAGCATGAATATATATGGTTTAGGGGTGGGGATCTGAACAGTTTCTCAGATATATGGCCTTTTGTGAAGTGGAGGGATGGGGAAATGGCCCTGTCACACTGCAGACCCCAAGGTTGGTGTCACTGAATGTGTTTCATCATCAGGAACAAGAGTATATATGGTTATGGGGTGGGGATCTGTAAGCTTTCCAAGATATTGGGCCTTATTATGAAGTGGAGAGGGTGGGGCAATGCCCCGGTGCCCCCAGGTTGGTGTCACTGAATGTGTCTTATCATAAGGAACAAGAAAACATTTGGTTCAGGGGTCGGGATCTGAATGGTTTCTGAGATATATGGCCTTTTATGAAATGGAGGGGGTGGGGCAATGCCCCTGCACATCCTGGGGGCCCCCATGTTGATGTCACTGAATGCGTCTTATCATCAGGAACAAGAATATATATGGTTCAGGGGTGGGGATTTAAATGGTTTCGGGACATTGGACCTTTTATGAAGTGGAGGGGGTGGGGCAATGCCCCCGCACATCCTGGGGACCCCAGGTTGGTGTCACTGAATGCGTCTCATCATAAAGAACAAGAATATATATTTAAGGGGTGGGGATCCCAATGATTTCTGAGATATATGGCCTTTTTTATAAAGTGGAGGGGGTGTGGCATGGCCTCGGCCCAACCCGGGGGCCCCTGGTTGGTGTCACTGAATATGTCTTATCCTCAGGAAAAAGAATATTTATGGTTTAGGGGTGGGGATCTGTAAGGTTCCTGAGATATTGGGCCTTTAATGAAGTGGAGGGGGTGGGGCTAGGCCCTGGGCGCATCCCGGGGGCCCCCCGGTTGCTGTCACTGAATGCATCTTACCATAAGGAACAAGAATATATATGGTTTAGGGGTGGGGATCTGTAAGGTTTCCGAGATATTGGGCCTTTAATGAAGTGGAGGGGGTGGGGCAAGGCCCTGGGCGCATCCCGGGGGCCCCCCGGTTGCTGTCACTGAATGCATCTTACCATAAGGAACAAGAATATATATGGTTTAGGGGTGGGGATCTGTAAGGTTTCCGAGATATTGGGCCTTTTATGAAGTGGAGGGGGTTGGGCAAGCCCTGGCGAATCCCAGGGGCCCCCAGGCTGGTGTCACGGAATGTGCCTTATCCTAAGGAACAAGAATATATATGGTTTAGGGGTGGGGATCTGAAAGGTTTCTGACATATATGGCTTTTCATGGAGTGGAGGGGTGGGGCAGGGCCCCAGCACAACCCCGGGACCTTCAGGTTGGCACAAAAGCATATGGCTGAGAGAAGTTTACTCAACAAACATTTCTATAAAAGTTTTGCCAAATATCTGCAATGACTTGGCAGTAAATGCCATTTTTCAATTTTCCCCATTATAAGTCTATGGAAACTCTAAGTTGCCATAGCAACCAAACTAATGAGCCGAATTTCATAAAAAAAACACAAACTTTCAATCCCCCAGCCCAAGGATGCTACAGATAAAATTTGGGCCCAATCGGCCCAGGTGCTTCGGAGGAGATGTCGTTTGAAAGTGTTAACGACGACGCAGACGCAGACACAGACGCAGACGCAGACGACGACGACGGACAATGTCCATCCTATAAGCTCCCCCGGAGCCTTCGGCTCTGGTGAGCTAAAAATGTTCATAGAGAAATAAAAAAATATTGGCCGTACACAAAAAAAAGCCCTTTTTTACCTTTGACCTCTAAGTATTGGCTTGACCTTTGAGGTACAACACATCATCTCATAATGGTTAACAGTTCTTCCAAGTAATTTCATACTCCATCAAAGAATAAGGAAGTTTTTGGCTGTCCCTTCTTTTACCTTTGACCTCTAGGTCTGACCTTGACATTGGAGGTATGGACCTTGGTCTTGTACATGACTCATGGTCTAATGCCGGTGAACATTTCTGCATGGTTACTTTATAAAGTCCATCCAGAAATAAAAAAAGTTATTGACTGGACACACAAAAAAAAAAAACTTTTTTTAACTCTGACCTCTTAGTATGACCTTGATCTTGGAGGTACCGACCTGGGTCTAGTGTGCACCACATCGTCTCATTATGGTTAACAATTCTGCCAAGTACTTTCACAATCTATCCAGGCATAAGAAAGTGACTGAACAATTAAAAAGGCCCCTTTTTGTCCTTTGACTTCTTAGTACGACCTTGACATTTGAGGTACCAACTTGGGTCATGCACGCAACACATCGTCTCATGGTGGTTAAATAGGAAAGTTATTGACCAAACACGAAAAAAATGCCCCTTTTTTACCTTTGACCTCTATGTATGACCTTGACATTTGAGGTACCAAACTGAATCTTGCATGCAACACATCGTCTCATGATAGTTAACATTTTTGCCAAGTAACTTCAAATTCTATCTAAAAATAAGCAAGTTATTGACAAAACCCGAAAAAAATGCCCATTTTTTACCTTTGACCTCTAAGTATGACCTTGACCTTTGAGGTACCAACCTGTGTCATGCAGGCAACATATTGTCTTATATTGGTTAACATTTCTGCCTAGTGATTTTAAAATCCATCTAAAAATAAGAAAGTTATTGACCAAACACGAAAAAAGGCCCCTTTTTGACCTTTGACCTCTAATTATGACCTTGACCTTTGAGGTACCGACCTGCCTCATGTGCACCACACATCGTCTCATGGTTGTTAATATTTCTGCAAAGTAATATTAAAATCCATCTCAAAATAAGAAAGTTATTGACCAAACACGAAAAAGGCCCCTTTTTTACCTTTGACCTCTAAGTATGACCTTGACCTTTGAGGTACCGACCTGTCTCATGTGCACCACACATCGTCTCATGGTTGTTAATATTTCTGCCAAGTAATTTTAAAATCCATCTCAAAATAAGAAAGTTATTGACCAAACACGAAAAAAGGCCCTTTTTTTACCTTTGACCTCTAGGTATGCCCTTGACCTTTGAGGTACCGACCTGCCTCATGCGCACCACACATCGTCTCATGGTTGTTAATATTTCAGCCAAGTAATTTTAAAATCCATCAGAAAATAAGAAAGTTATTGACCGGACACGATTTTCCCATACATATATACATACCGACAAACTTCCAAGGGAGATAATTCAAAAAGTATAAATGCGAGAGTTATAGTTCTTACGCACTGCACGTCGTCTAATGCTGATTAATATTTAGATGAAGTTTCGTGAAGATAGCTTGAACGGTTTTCAAGTTATATAGCGGACACGAATGTGTGATAGACGGACAGACAGACAGACAGACGCCCGGGGGAAAAACAATATGTCTCTCCGAAAATTTTTCCGGGGAGACATAATTATTGGTCAGTATTTCCCAAGATTAAACCTGACACTGATATTGAGCTTTTGTTCTCTGTTGCAAAAGCCATCATTGATGAATGTGGCACTGAATACTGTTTTGGCTAAACCAAAGCTGTTCAATGACATAGACCAATGTTGCTATCAAGACAGGGACAGCAACAGCTTCCTTCCTTACAGTATGCATACTTGAAATGTTTCTTTTCTGTATTGGTATTGTAATTGTTGGCGTTTCTATAGTGTCTCATTTTTTCTGTTTAAAAGGAGCAGTCCCTATAAGGCCCGTTTTATGGACACTTATGATTTTCTTTAAACTTTGCAGACTCAACATAGGATGTATTTGCTTTTATGTGGTGAACTTTCAGATCTGCAGATGTAATGGTATTGGCTCTATGAGCAACCAAAGTGGATGGGGTAATTCTACCCTATTGAGGGACCTGTGGTTCTTACCCTATTATCTCTAGCACAAAGCATCCTGGCAAGTGGGTCTTTTTAGATATATAATAGGCATTGCCAAATTATGAGCATTTCTTTCTTTTATATAGAGTTATCTGCCCCTGAATACATTTTTGTCATATTTTCTGTCATAATTAAAATCTATAAATATATGCCAAAAGGATTCTTCAAAACAGTCAAAAACTCAGCAAACAATGGTTTTCTGTCGATCTAATGAAGTTATCAGGTGTTTTGTACATATCTTCTTTGATAATGTCTTAAAACAATATGGCTGGGTCAAATACACCCCTTTGCTATTTCTACTGCAAAATTTCCTTGGCTTTATGTCAATTCATCTTCGCAAATCATACTTGTGTAGAGTAAGAACTAGCGCATACTATAATTGATGGTAGATACAATAATTGTTCACATTCGTTACACCAGAAATGTCTAGAAATAAAGAAATTGATCTTTTATTGGATGACAACACTTATTATGCCCCCGGAATCGAGATTCGGGGTGCAAATAGTTTTTGATCTGTCTGTCTGCCTACAAAACCATTAACATTGGGCATAACTATTGAATGGTAATAGATAGAGCTTTCATATTTCACATGTGTATACCTTATAACAAGGCCTTTCCAGTGGTACCATAGTTTTTGATCTCGTAACCTTGACCTTGGACCTACTTTTTTAAAAAAAAAAAAAAAAAAACTTTAACATTAGCCATAACTTTCGATAGGTAAGCTATAGGGCTTTCATATTTCACAAGTGCAGTCCTTGTCGCAAGACCTTTCTAGTGGTACCATAATTTTTGACCTTTTGACCTTGACATTTAACCTACTTTTTAAAAACTTTAACATTGGCCATAACTTTCGATTGGTAAGTGGTAGGGCTTTCGTATTTAAAATCTGCATTCCTTGTCACAAGACCTTTCTAGTGGTACGATAACTTTTGACCTCGTGACAGTCACCTTGACATTTGACATACTTTTTAAAAACTTTTAACATAGTTCATAACTTTTGATTGGTAAGTGATAGGGCTTTCATATTTCACATGTGCATTCTTTTTCACAAGACCTTTCCAGTGGTACCACAATTTTTGACCTCATGACCTTTACCCTGAAGTTTGACCTACTTTTTAAAAACTTTAACATTGGCCATAACTTTGATTGGTAAGTGATATGGATTTTATATTTCACATGTGCATTCTATGTCACAAAACCTTTCGAATGATCTCATAATTTTTGACGTTGTGACCTTGACCTACTTTTTTAAGACTTGAACATTGGCCATTTCTTTCGATTGCTTAGTGATACTGCTTTCATATTTAGCATGCACTGTCCAGGGGCATCAGTGTTTCACAAACACATCTTGTTTTTACATGAATTTTTATATTCATTCTTTTGCTCTACATCACATTCTATTAAAAGTAAATAGCCTCGATAGTTCAGTGGCTAGTGCGTTAGACTTACAATCGAAAGGTTGTTGGTTCAAATCCGGCCACCAAAAGAATGATGACATTGGGGAAGTGTTCTAACAAGCTACAGGGAAAAGTACTTAAATATTTTTTGGGGGAAAAATGTGTTAAATGGGAAAAAGGTGCAGGATGCAGATTTAGAAGTTTCCTCAACTAGCTGAAAATGAGCTTCGGGATTTGAGCATGGACATATATCAGCAAAACAAGCTCAGTGTTACTCAGATGAGCATTTCAATGAGAATGGGCGGTATGAAATTTTGATGCCTACAGGGGAGGAAAGTATATTTAAAGCCCAGATTCTTTCCAGGCATACTTCCAGCAAAACGTTTTGTTTGTTTGATATGAGGTTTAACGTCCTGGTCAACAATGTAAAGGTCATTTTGGAGACGTTGCTTCCAATTTTGTGGGACTTTTACCCGACATTGAGATGAAATGACATCTCAAGCCCTGTCGCCCAATAAAACCAATAGGGTTTATTAGCATGGACGGTCCGCATTGCACCGCGGTTCCTGGACATGCTTAGATCCTCTAAGCGGTTTACCAGTATTTGTGTCCAGGCCGGATTCAGCTCTGCGTGGGTGCATCATGCAGCACATATATTTCTTCCAGCCCCTATGGGCGGGGGCTGACCAGCAAAACTTAATAGTTTATTGATCGAGTGCAGTCAAGGACTAAATCCCATAAGTGGGTGGTACTGTCGGTGTCGGAGTGGGGCACGCACAGTTGGTTTCTGTGCGCATATAGCATATGTACTCTGGTACTTAAGTTTCTTTAGATACAATACAGAAAATAATGACGCCAAACTTAACAGAGCTCACATAGACCACGTCGTAGATGCAGCCATAGACACTTGGAGTGCATCAAGTGTGTCTGATGAAGATGAGTAGAAAGGATAGATGGTTACCGGGTATATACATAGCACTAAATTCATTTGTAACAGTAACATCCTTATCGGTCTGATAGAGAACAAGATAGAAGACAAACACACCAAAGTCAAACGTCAGACTTGTGAACCCATGAACAAAAGTAAAAAGGAAAGGTTCAAGGAAAGCCACAATCACAAGATGTGGTCAAATCAAGAACGGACAAAACACATATAACATGCAAAAATCAACAATTTCTTCCTCACAAGGGATGATTAAAATGTTAAACAAAAGACACACAGCAAATGTAACACACAAAGGGGACATCAACAAGCCAAAGTATTACATGAACCACATCAGAACCACTGCCTTAGAATGGTCAGTAGCACAGACTACCAGTGGGATGAAAGACCCTCTATGTCCAGCCAACCATCACCATGGGTTCAGGTGTAAAATATTGAATGCTTGTTTCGTTTATTGGATTTCTACCATAACTTTATGAAGATGCGTTGACATAAAGCCAAGGAAGTTTTGCAGTAGAAATAGCAAAGGTGTGTATTTGACCCACTCATATTGTTTAAGTCATTATCAAAGAAGATATTTACAAATCACCAAATAGCTTCATAAGATCGACCGAAAATCATTGTGTGCTGAGTTTTTGACTGTTTTGAAGAATCCTTTTGCCATATAACAATAGATTTTAAATATGACAGAAAATATGTCAAAAAAATGGATTCAGGGGCAGATAACTCCATATGTAATTACAGAAGAAAGAAATGGTAAAAGTTTAATTTGTAGGTCCAATGTGGTCCCCTGCCTTATAAGAAGGTGAATCACACCAAATAAGGTCTTAAAACAAACTTCAATATCTCATCTCTAATATCACAAAGAAAAATGATAGCCTAGGCAGAAGGATGGTTGGCTAGGATCGGTTGAACTGAGGTAGGGTATGGAAATTTTTCCGCTTCTGCTCCGCCATTTTGCTTTCTAGTGCAAGGGGGTAGCAACGGTTTTTCTCTAATTTGCATGACTTGGCAACTATATTCCATTGTGATTTCCAATTTATCTTTAACCAAATACTTAACTAGAGATACTGTTCATCTGATGATGACGGTAAATTCTTTAAAATGTCTACATTTTACAATCCAATGCAAAATTTAGCTCTCTGGGCGTTACGAACATGCAAGCGTCCACTAACTTGGATCAAAGAGACAACGTGACCATTCATTCATAAATTTTGAAGAGTGCTGTAAGCATTCTAAAGCACAACAAGATTTTTAGCTTCCACCAATGGGATTTCTGGATTCATTTTAGAGGGATGCGCAGTTATATCCTAATTAACATACAGAATAATTGGGCCCTAATCAGCATCAAAATTAGATTCATTCCGTGTATGTAGCGTGTCTAATAATAATAGGGATCAACTTAAGTTTTTTTTAACGGGTAACCAAATTATTAAGACCACAATCCTTTAGCACAGGCTTTTTTCTACTCCATGAATTTATCATTTTCCTAAATATTGTGATCTCGTCCCAGCCCAGGCTTTTTGTATGTTATTTAGGGTGAGACCACATTTTCTGTTCTATATAGGGAGTGAGACCACATTTTTTAGATTTGCCATGAATTTATCATTTTCCTAAATAATGTGGTCTCATCCCTATAAAGAGATGTGACCACATTCCTTCAGCCCAGGATTTTAGTATGTGATTTAAGGTGAGACCACATTTTCTTCTCTATATAGAAGTGAGACCACATTTTTTAGTTTTGCCATGAATTTATCATTTTCCTTAATAATGTGGTCTCATCCCTATATAGAGATGAGACCACATTCCTTCAGCCCAGACTTTTAGTATGTTATTTGAGGTGAGACCAGATTTTCTTCTCTATATAGGAGTGAGACCACATTTTTTAGATTTGCCATGAATTTATCATTTTCCTTAACAATGTGGTCTCATCCCTATATAGAGATGAGACCACATTCCTTCAGCCCAGACTTTTAGTATGTTCCAGATTTTCTTCTCTATATAGGAGTGAGACCACATTTTTTAGATTTGCCATGAATTTATCATTTTCCTAAATAATGTGGTTTCATCCCCATTCAGAGATGAGACCAGTCTTCCAGCAAGCTGTTATTCTGTCATTCTTTCAGCCTGGGCTAAATTGGATATTTTTGCATTTGAGGCCAAATTTTTGTCACTTTATAGACATAGGTCCATTAGAGAGCATTAACGGAATAAATCGCATGTAGTAATATTTTTACACACTCCAAACAGTTTCCAAATACCCCCAATGGAGCCTTTTTTGTTGTTGTCTTCCTCGTCATTTACCATTGGTTATTTATTAAAATAAAGATGTAAGATACAACTAAAGAATAACTCCTAAGTTAATGTTTGAAAAATAATACAATTCAAAATAGTAAACAGAAAAATGAACGTTTTTGGAATTTCTTGGCTGAATATTGTTTTAGCATGCGGTATGCAAATGAGTAAGTTACTGTAAGCATTCTCAAAATGATACACCGCCGTCCTTCTTACAATCGACCAAAAACCAGTCGATTCTGACAATCCTGCTGAGGTAAAAAAATCTGTATTCATCGGAAGCTAATAAGTTTACTATAATTAGTGACGGAAATAATTTGGATGCTCTTATCTCTCGCATTCAGAAGATTTTACAGTCTTCTCTAGAATAGAATGAAGAACAAAAAACATCGTTTTACGTAGTTACGTCCCTTAATTTTCGCGCCATTATCAGAGGTCGCTTTAATTTTGGCACGTCATTCCACGTCATTGAGGCGCTTTATGTAAACAAGTCACCAAGTGCGTGAAAATGGCTGTCGTTCTACTGAAGTCTGGAAATCACAGTTTTATGATATGAGTTTGCAATGTATATTGGTAAGAAAGCAATTTTATGACATTCAAATGATTACTCCTCATAACTGAAGCCGGGTTTTCACTCTCCGTATCTGTGACACAGTGAACGAAGTCAAAAACTGCTAAAATATATCGCGATCCAGATAGATCAAAATGTGACTGACCCTAGTGGTATTTGAGTTGCCCTGGTGCAAAAAGTACATGGTTTAGAAAAGAATAATAGGTCTCATTGTGGAGATAAGATGCCCATGTTTCTTTTGATACCAATTTTATCTACTTTGGACCACTATAAAGGTACGAAGACCACATTGGACCTACAAATTAAACTTATGCCAAAGAAATGCTCATATTTTGGCAATGCCCATTACATCTTAATTATCCCTGTCAAGTACGTTTGCAGTAGCTTTGGAAATAAACTTATGTTGTGGTTTTGCGTAAAGACGGTCAGTAAATTTAGCTGAAATTTAGGTATGACTAAAAAGTGAGTATAGTGGTAAAACGAAGAATTTTTTCACAAAAACATCTACATTATGCTCAACATCTATAAAGGTTTAAACAAAACTAAAAAAGACCCACTTGTCAGGATGCTTTGTGCTAGAGATAATAGCGTAAGAACCACGTGTCTCTCAATGGGGTAGAATTACCCCCACCAACTTTGGTTGCTCATAGAGCCAATACTATTACATCTGCGGATCTGAAATTTCACCACATTACAGCAAATACATCCTATGTTGAGTCTGCAAAGTTTAAAGAAGATCAAAAGTGGCCATAAAATGGGACTTATAGGGACTGCTCCTTTGTCACTATTTATGTGTTATTTATCGATCGGTACTGAGCTTTTTAGTATTTTTCTCTGGTTGTAAAACTTTCACCCTATTATTGAACCTTTCTGCTGAATGCAAGTTCGTTGTTCTTTTTAAGCACTGTTCTTGCTTGTAATTACATATCTGTGCCATTTATCATTCAGCTTAGAAAGATTATTGGTGTGTTGGGACAAAAAGTGCATCATAGTGTATTTACTGAAAATAAATTTTAGTAGGCATAACCCTTTCTAGAACTTATTTAACATGTAAGACATAATTCAACTGTTTATTTAAATTTGTGTTTTGACTTTTTTTCACTTGTACAAGAAGTATCTGAGATTGTTGTTTTTTGCACTGTTACTGTACTCGTCGTTTGTGAGTTTTCACATCCTTTTTATAGGTATTGGGTTATTTTGTTTGGTTGGACTGCGTCTTATTATTGTGGCCCAGTCTGAATTTATTTCACTTTAACCGCATGGGCATTTTAATGTATTAATTGTTCTTAATATTAAAAAAGTTCTTGTAATCATCAGCTGATTGATATTCGGATGAGATTTGGACAAGTTGTATTTACTAAAAGTGATCAAGTATGCGTGTGTGAATTCGGGTTTAACGTCGCTTTCAAAAAATTTTCAGTCATATCACGACGGTGTCTGGTTGCGACAGGGAGCTCAATGCTCACTTTTATAGTGCTGCCTCACTGAAGTATCATGTCCCAGACACATTACATGATACCACACCCAGTCACATTATCCTGACACTGGGTCGACCAGTCCTAGCTCTACCCCGTAAATCTGAGTGCCAAGCGAGGAGTAGCTAGTACCAGTTTTAACAACTTTGGTATGTCGCGGCCCGGGATCTAACCCATGACCTCCCGTTCCCAGGAGTGGACACTCTACCAACTGAGCTATCGGGGCCGGTATAAGTGATCAAGTAGGCACATTGTTATATTTACATAGGAGTTCATCGTTTTTGAAAGTCTGTTATTTTTTAGGCATTTATCCCATTTACACTAAAGTTTGTAAGACGAGATTTGGACATGAAGTCCGTATTTTTGTGTTTACTAAACATGAACTGTAGTCACATTGTTACCTATATATACAAATGAATTTTTATGAAATTCTGGTTAGATAAAAAAATAAAAAGACATGTTGACTGGTGACTGGTGTAGATCCAAATACTGAAAATCATTCAGTGGCACAACATATGTCTGTTAAAAGTATTCTCAGAAAACCTTTGCAGTGAGTGGCAGTGAATAAAAAATTTCAAAAAATCTGAAACTACGTCTTAAATGACTGGTACGAGGACTGTTCAAATATGAATGCAACTAAGCACATAAAAATGATTCCGTGATAGATTTCGATGAAACATTTATTTTGTCCCCTCAAAGTATTCCCCTTTAACAGATAAACAAACTTTCAGTCTTCTGATCCAATCATTGAATGCATTTTGGTAGTCTTTTCGAGGTATTCTATGAAGGCACTGGAATATTGCAGAACCGAGGTATTTGCGCTGTACAAATTTTCGACCAGAAAGGTATTTTTTCAGCCGCGGGAACAAAATAAAAGTCACACGGGGCAAGGTCAGGGGAATACGGGGGGTGAGGGAGTTCAACAACTATTTCCTGCTTCAGATAGTCTTGCACAATGAACGCCTTGTGCGATGACGCATTGTCATGTAGCAATCTGTCATTGGCCAAACCAGTTGCGGGTCTTCGTTATTTGAAATATTTCTTCAATTTTCGAAGAACTTTATTCTTGTAAATCTTCGCATTTACAGATTTCCCTTTAGGCAAAGCAACCGGAATAGCAGGGCCCTGATTTGAAAAGAATATGGCATACATTACCTTCTTGAAGCTCATGGTCCGCTTTGCAATGCATGGTCTTTTGCAATACTTTGTTGCCCATATTTTGTTCTGAATCTTTCGTTTTGGCTCAAAAAAGTGAACCCATGTCTCGTCACCTGTGACGACATTAGCGAAAGACCGTGCATTGTAATTTTGAAACTTTTTAAGCAACTTCTTGGCGCACTGAACGCGTGTCTTTTTCTGCTCATCTGTCAACAGATGGGGAATCCATCTAGCACAGATCTTTCTCATTTTCAAATCCCGTTTCAGAATTGTATGAGCTGCTCCTATTGAGATGCCAACCATACTAGCTATTTGCCTAGTGGTGTATCGTGCATCGGTAGCAAATATTTCTTTCACTCTAGCCGCCATCTTGGCAGATGTTGCTCTTTTCGGCCGGCGATCATGTGATGCATCTCTGTTGAGCCTAGCACACAGCTGAATTTCTTACACCAACGAAAAACTGTCGGAAAAGACATTTCATTATGCCCATTACCCGAAGATATTTCGTCAAAAATGTCTTTGCACCGTATACCAAGAATGCAACGATTCTTAATATAGGACCGTATTTCAACGGCGTACTCTGACCTTCTTCCAACCATGTTTTGTATTAGTATACAAGAGTAGACAGTGTTTATCGAACGATATACATGGCTAAAGTGAACGGATTTTAACAGGTTTTGTATCAATGTATAGGTAAAATGTTTTTCTACGCTGTGATATTATTTCCAGGTGATTATCGCATTAGTGCATGAGAAAACGTTCTACTTGCATTCGCATTTGAACAGTCCTTGTATGCTGTTGATTTGGATGTTAAGTCTCAACACAACCTTAGCATCATACAAAATTAGACAAGAAGAAACCTATGCACCGGGTCCCATGTGTACATCTGATGTGGTTTGGCATCAAGACCTTTGTGGTATACTTCTAAACACAAAAGTTTGTCTTTGGCCATGGGGCAATTTTACATGGGGCAAATTTAGTGAACTGAATGTTTTGAAATAATACTTATAATCATATTATGAACTACTTACACAAACCATTTAATTCGTGTCTACAAAAGGCAATAACAAGGAATGAAATAGGGAAATTCTCATATAATTATGGACAACACCGCTAGGTCTTGACTAAATGACCGCATTTGTTGAAAAGGGGAGTTGGTTACCTAAATTTAGGGCCGAAATTCGGCCCCATTTCAAATGCTTAAAAGTATCCAATTTTGGGGAAGACAAATTTCCAATCTAGCCAAGCGCACATTGTCCAAGAAATGTTGCAGTTCTTCTGAAACATAAATGCAGGATGTGCAGTTTAAGTATTACTAAATTAATCTTCATAATTGACTCACCTGTATAACACTTACCAGAGGTGGGGAAGAAATGGGCCAGCACAGTTCTTCCCCACCCCACAAACATTCAACGTCATAATTGACTCAACTGCATAACACCCACCAGGGGTGGGGAAGAATGGTTTCTGAGATATATGGCCTTTTATGCACTGGAGGGAGTGGAGCATGGCCCTGGCACACCATGGGGGACCCCTAGGTTGGCATAAAAGCACGTGGCTAAAAGAAGTTTACTAAAGGAATATTTCTTTAAAAGTTTTGTCAAAATATCTGCAAAGGTTTGGCAGTAAATGCCATTTTTCTGTTTTCCCATTTTAAGTCTATGGAAAATCTAAAGTTGCTATAGCAGCCAAATTAATGAGCCGACTTTCATTAACAAGAGGGCCATGATGGCCCTGGATCGCTCACCTGATCCATAGAGTAACAAGTGGGCCCCAGCGAGGGCCATTATTGACCCAAGGGCTACAATGTGCATAATGTTGAGGGAGGTCTGAAAAGGTGAAGCTTCATACCAAATATCAACAAAGGCTATAATTTGAACAATCGTGGCAAGGTCCACAAGATGAAGCTACACACCAAATATCAAAGACCTGGGCCTTGCAGTTTCAGAGAAGAAGATTTTTTAAAGATATTCCCTACATAAGCCTATGTAAAACCAACTGTCCACGGGGCGGGGGCATTTTTGGCCTCAGGGCTATAATTTAAACAATCTTGATAGAGGTCCACTAGATGCAGCTTCACACCAAATATCAAAGACCTGGGCCATGCTGTTTCAGAGAAGAAGATTTTCAAAGCCTATCTCTATAAGTCTATGTAAAACCAAAGGGCCCTGGGGCGGGGGCATTTGGGGCCCCGAGGGCTATAATTTGCTCATTCTTGGTAGAGGTCCACTAGATGAAGCTCCATACCAAATATCAAAGACATGGGCCTTGCAGTTTCAGAGAAGAAGATTTTTTTAAAGATATTCCCTATGTAAGTCTATGTAAAACCAAAGGGTCTCAGGGAAGGGGCATTTTTTGCCCCAGGACTATAATTTGAACAATCTAGATAGAGGTCCACTAGATGAAATTTCACACCAATCATCAACGACCTAGGCCTTGTGGTTTCACAGAAGAAGATTTTTAAAGATTTTCCCAACATAGGTCTATGTAAAACCAAAGGGCCCCGAGGCGGCGGCATTTTTGGTCTCAGGACCATAATTTGAACAATCTTGGTAGAGGTCCACCAGATGAACCTTCATACTAAATTTCACACACCTAGGCCTTGTGGTTTCAGACTGGAAGATTTTTCAAGATTTTCCCTATATAAGTTTATGTAAAACCAAAAGGCCCCGGAGCAGGGGCATTATTGGCCCCAGGGCTTTAATTTGAACAATCTTGGTAGAGGTCCACAAGATGAAGCTCCAGACCTAATATCAAAGACCTGCATGCCTTGCGGTTTCAGAGAGGAAGATTTTTATAGATTTTCCCTATATAAGTCTATGTAAAACCAAAGGGCATTTTGGTCTCAGGGCTGTAATTTGAATAATCTTGGTAGAGGTCCCCAAGATGAAGCGTCATACCAAATATCACAGACCTAGGCCTTGTGGTTTAAGAGGAGAAGATTTTACAAAATTTTCCCTATATAAGTCTATGTAAAACCAAAGAGTCCCGGAGCGGGGGCATTTTTGGCCCCAGGGCTATAATTTTAACAATCTTGGTAGAGGTCCACAAGATGAAGCGTCATACCAAATAGCAAAGACCTGGGCCTAATGGTTTAAGAGAAGAAGATTTTTAAAGATTTTCCCTATATAAGACTATGTAAAACCAAAGGGACCCGGGGTGGGGGCATTTTTGGCCCCAGCACTATAATTTGAACAATCTTGTTAGGGGTCCACTAGATGAAGCTTCATACCAAATAGCGGAGACCTGGGCCTTGCAGTTTCAGAGAAGAAGATTTTTAAAGATTTTCCCTATATACAAGCCCCTGTAAAGCCAAAGGGCCCCTTGGCAGGGGCATGTCTGGCCCCAGCACTTTAATTTGAACAATCTTGGTAGCGGTCCACTAGATAAAGCTTCATACCAAATAGCAAAGACCTGGGCCATGCGGTTTCAGAGAAGAAAATGCTTAAAGATTTTCTCTATATAAGCCCATGTAAAACCAAAGGGCCCCAGGGCGGGGGCATTTTTGGCCCCAGCACTATAATTTGAACAATCTTGGTAGGGGTTCACTAGATGAAGCTTCATACCAAATATCAAAGACCTGGGCCTTGCGGTTTCAGAGAAGAGGTTTTTTTTAAAGATTTTCCCTATATAAGCCCCTGTAAAAACAAAGGGCCCCGGGGCAGGGGCATTTTGGGCCCCAGCACTATAATTTTAACAATCTTGGTAGGGGTCCACTAGATAAAGCTTCATACCAAAAAGCAAAGACCTGGGCCATGCGGTTTCAGAGAAGAAGATTTTTAAAGATTTTCCCTATATAAGCCCCTTTAAAACCAAAGGGCCACGGGGCGGGGGCATTTTTGGCCCCAGCACTATAATTTGAACAGTCTTGGTAGGGGTCCACTAGATAAGGCTTCACGCTAAAAAGCAAAGACCTGGGCCATGCGGTTTCAGAAATGTAGATTTTTAAAGATTTTCCCTATATAAGTCTATGTAAAACCAAAGGGCCCGGATGCGGGGGCATTTTTGGTCTCAGGGCTGTAATTTGAATAATCTTGGTAGAGGTCCACAAGATGAAGCGCCATACCAAATATCACAGACCTAGGCCTTGTGGTTTTAGAGGAGAAGATTTTACAAAATTTTCCCTATATAAGTCTATGTAAAACCAAAGAGCCCCGGAGCGGGGGCATTTTTGGCCCCAGGGCTATAATTTTAACAATCTTGGTAGAGGTCCACAAGATAAAGCTTCATACCAAATAGCAAAGACCTGGGCCATGCGGTTTCAGAGAAGAAAATGTTTAAAGATTTTCTCTATATAAGCCCATGTAAAACCAAAGGGCCCCGGGGCGGGGGCATTTTTGGCCCCAGCACTATAATTTGAACAATCTTGGTAGGGGTTCACTAGATGAAGCTTCATACCAAATATCAAAGACCTGGGCCTTACGGTTTCATAGAAGAAGATTTTTAAAGATTTTCCCTATATAAGCCCATGAAAAACCAAAGGGCCCCGGGGCGGGGGCATTTTTGGCCCCAGCACTACAATTTGAACAATCTGGGTAGGGGTCCACTAGGTGAAGCTTCATACCAAATAGCAAAGACCTTGGCCATGCGGTTTCAGAGAAGAAGATTTTTAAAGATTTTCCCTTTATAAGCCCATGTAAAACCAAAGGCCCCCGGGGCGGGGGCATTTTTGGCCCCAGCACTACAATTTGAACAATCTGGGTAGGGGTCCACTAGGTGAAGCTTCATACCAAATAGCAAAGACCTTGGCCATGCGGTTTCAGAGAAGAAGATTTTTAAAGATTTTCCCTTTATAAGCCCATGTAAAACCAAAGGCCCCCGGGGCGGGGGCATTTTGGCCCCAGCACTATAATTTGAACAATCTTGGTAAGGGTCTACTAGATTAACCTTCATACCAAACATCAAAGACCTGGGCCTTGCGGTTCCAGAGAAGAAGATTTTTAAAGATTTTCCCTATATAAGCCCATGTAAAACCAAAGGCCCCCGGGGCGGGGGCATTTTTGGCCCCAGCACTATAATTTGAACAATCTTGGTAAGGGTCTACTAGATTAACCTTCATACCAAGCATCAAAGACCAGGGCCTTGTGGTTTCAGAGGAGAAGATTTTTTAAGTTTTCGGTGAAAAAAATCTATTTTTGGTTCCTGTGACCCAGATGTGCAACGGACCGGAACCATTTGAACAACTTTGAAAGGGGACCACCCAAGGATCATTGCTGTGAAGTTTGGTAAAAATCTGATCAGTGGTTTAGGAGGAGATGTCGTTTAAATAAAAAGTTTACGCACGCACCCACAGACGGACGCACGGACGCACGCACGACGGACAAAAAGTTATCCCAAAAGCTCACCTTGTCACTACGTGACAGGTGAGCTAAAAACATACTCTTACAATTCCCCAACCCAAGGATGCTACAGATGAAATTCGGGCTGAATCGGCCTAGTGGCTCCAGAGGAGATGTCGTTTGAAAGTGTTAACGCCAGACGACGACGACGCGGACGACGACGGACAATTGCCTATCCTACAAGCTCCCCCAAACCCTTCAGCTGTGGTGAGCTAAATGTTAAAGTGAAACATCGAGTCCATTGTCTTACTTCAGTTACATATAAGAACAAATTGGGCATTAAGAAAAAAGTCTAACACAAAAGTGGGGATGGGGTGTCAAGATATCCTTGCCAGTTTAGCTTGCCCCCAGATGGGGCAAGATATCCCAGTCGGAATATTTTGCCCCCCCCCCCCCGGGTCAAGATATCCAGGGTGAGGGTAAAGATATCCCTTGACATCTTTACCAAAGATATCCCCGGACATCTTTACCCCCGGGGGGCAAGCTACCAAGGGGTCAAGATAAACTAGGACACGGAACCATTTATGCAATTTGGTAGAGGGTCACTTAGTCTAAAGGAACATTACTGTCGAATTACTTAACGCTTTGGTACTACGAACTAAATTACTTCATCATCATCAGCATCATCATCGGAGTTTTGTTTGATTAACGTGCAGGTACAGGGGCAACATCCGCATAGATTGGCCCCCTTCCAGGTATCTGGCTTGCTGCATCCATTGCATATCTCACACCTGTTATCCAGGTTTGTCTGTCATGAGGGTGACAGCAGAGAGCTTCCACTCTCTGTCAGCTGCTTTCAGGTCAACTTTGGCCTCCCCACGTCTTCCATCTACCTGTATGTCACAGGCAGTCTTGACTGCACCTTTGGAGCGTTCCACATGTCCATACCAGCAGAGCCTTCTCTCTTTTAGGATATGGTCCAGCTCATCAATGCCAAGCCGTGCAAGTAGCTCACTGAACGTGATGGTGACAATGTCCTGTGGCTTGACATTGCAGATCTTTCTGATCATTGCCCTGTCACTCCGCTACAGACACTGGAGGTTTAAAAAACCGTTCACCAGTTTAGGAGATGTCAATGTTGACACACGGACGACAGACGATGCACGACTGATGACGGACATTGAATGGTCACAAAAGCTCACCACGTGACAGGTGAGCGCATAAAATACATACTTAGAAGTAGAAGTAAAACAAAGATCAGGAATCGATACAATTAACTTACTCCACCCATCAAAGACACCAAAGGGAAAGAAACACAAACACGAAGCGACCAGACCATAATGGAAACCTTAACAAAGGAAGGCCATAAGGACAGTTATTTTCTCACAAAATGGCCAAATGGCCGTCCAAAATTGAAAGACACAAGTGATACTCACAGTAAGTAACAAACAACAACAAAATAAACCGCAACAGAAGAACTGCCTTGGAAGGGTCAGTGGAAAGACTTCAACTACAGAGATGAAACAAGGTTGAGGACTCGACAGCATATAACAACAGAATTGCTGGAGCAAAAGAAAACCAACAGTTAGACACCCAGGGACCCGACCAAAGACGGAGCATCAGGCGCCAACAAACATAAAGAATACTAAAATAAAATAAAATTCCATTTATGTTTTTACGCTGGAACCGTCATATAATCTTAAGCCCGACCCACCGGTGTCCAACAAAGAGGAAAGCAAATTTGCCAACCGTGATTGGGTTAAACACCATGCATGCAGTCTGTTTTATAACATTTATGTTGTACCCAATCTTTATATATCGACGAACAGTTTTACGAAATTGGGTAATAAAGTCATTACAGGCATGTATCATGTATTTTTTCTAAATTTATATACTAAGTCACCATAGAATTTGGGTTCCGATAGGCCTTGTTGCAGAAGTGTTTTAAGTCCAACTTTGAATTTTGAAACCAAATCAAAATGACGTCCATAAAACTTAGAAAAGGCGTTACGTAGTTTATGATACCGATACCCCTGATTAAGAAGTTTAGCGGTTAATAATTTATTGTGAGTGTTGAAGTCGGATACATGACTAGACACTCTAGTGAATCGAATTAACTGCGAAATATAAACCCTGTACGATGTCGCACGAGGAACATCACCGTCCAATAAAGGGAAATTTACAATCTCGAAATCAAAATCATCACGTTTATCATAAATTTTGCAAGAAACAAATCCATCTGCAATAGATAAATGTAAATCCAAAAAGGGGGCCTCGGTATCAGAGGAATTTGCCTTGTTAAACTGAAGTTCTAGGGGATAAATCTGACTGATCAAACCATCAAAGTAAGTATTGTCAATATTTTATTAATCATCTAAATATCTAGAAGTAGAACTAAAAGCTTCAATAATTTCAGATTGGTTATCAATGGAAAGCGACAACATGAAGTCTCTTTCATAACAATACAAGAACAAATCAGCCACAAGAGGTGCGCAATTCGTACCCATCGGAATACCCACAATTTGTCTAAATAACTTAGTACCGAATCTTATATAAATATTGTCAAGTAGAAAGGTGAGGGCATCACACACTTTCTGACATGACCAAAGTGTATAATTCTTATGTTCTTTAGAAGTGAAAAATACATTTCTGACATTACATGCAAGATATAATTTTCTCTGTGAAATGCCCATTCAATTATATCATTAAGCTTTTCTTTTATAAGACTATGAGAAAGTGTAGTGTAAAGAGTGAAAAAATCGTAAGAAGATAGACTTGAAGCACGAAAACGTCTGGATTTCAATTTATTTAAAACCTCATTCGAATTTTTTATAGACCAAAACAGATTTCTTCCTGATCTTTCAAAGACTTTATCACAATATTTAATCACATGCGTTTTAATAGCAGTAAGACAGGAAGTTAATAATTTAAAAAAGTTCAGTGGTAGTGCGAGCTAGAATTTGCAATAACCCGTGCTTTGTAAGGTCTTTTATGAAGTTTTGATAACCAGTATGGCGTAGGAAGCTTGTCTTGGCCTTCTGTAACACACACAGCAAATTTGGTGGCTGAATGACAAATATGTTCATCTACTATAGCTTTCTCTTCAACTTCAAATTGCCAGTAATTACATGACCAGCAGCAGGATAGCAATACACTGAGTTTTTACAATCACATGAATCAGGAGTATAAGTATCAATATCAAGATCTGAAACAAGTTTATTGAAATTAAAAATGATAGCTCTAACAGGTATCAATTCCTGATCTTTGTTTTACTTCTATGTTATATGTATTGCAAATTATAGGTGTTTCAGTATTCTGAAAATAAACATGAATGGAAGAAAGCACCGAGCTCTCACGAAAAATACTGGGCAAATCTATAAAATTCATACCCTTATTGATGAAGGATATTTTGAAGAAATGGGGTTATGATTAATTTCAGAATCAACTTAAGGACGGAGAGTATGCTGAGTATAGCCTCTAGTTAAGAGAGCCGCATCACATAACTGATTAGAACTATCATAGAATTTATTTCCCTCGGTGTCCAGAAGTCGTAAAACAGAAATGGGTAATGAACTTAGAAATGAAAGCATACAGTGGCGTCCATGATTTAATAATATAATTGACAGTCACTTCAGTCTAGTATTGTTTCGTTTAAAGCGCATAATTTACGTTTATAGTTACCATTATTCCTGGTGCCATGAGATCCAGTTCTGCGTTTTCGACATTCCAGTAGCCAGAAAATATCAAAGTTTTCGTTGAAATGGAGGAAACAATCTAATAAGCTTTGAAGCATCAAAATAATTGCCAGAGTCAAAACAAGCATATGTTTCACTCGCGCCCACCCATCAGGGCTTGAAGATACACAAGGGCTGCATGATACTTGCATGCAGAGCCTAAACCGACCAGACACGAGTACTGATAAACTGCTAAGAGAATCTAAGCATGCCCCGGCAAAAGGTGCGAGTCGGACCGTCCATGCTTATAAACACTTTTAGTTTCATAGGGGGACAGGGCTTGAGATGTCATTTCATCTCAATGTCGGGTAAAAGTCCCACAAAATTGGAAGCAAGTCTCCAAAATGACCTATACAATGTTGACGGGAATGTTAAACCTCAAATCAAACAACAACCAAACAAAGCATAGGTTTCACCTTTTTTATTTGGGGTCGGGGGGTGGGGGTGGGGGGGCCCTGTGCCTTTGAAAATAAGGTAAAGGTTACCAAAATCGAATCGAATCTTTGGTAGGATGCAATGCTATACAATATCAAGTTTGACTAGTTTTCATCCATTGGTTCATAAGATCGGCTGCAGACAAGAAAAAATTCCCGGTCTTTGAGGGCATGTGCCCTTGAGAATAAGGTGACGGTCACCAAAGCTTTGGCAGCCAGCAATGATATATTGTACCAAGTGTGAGCCAATTTCATCTATTCATTCATGAGATAGGGTACAGACAAGCCCAAATTCGGCGTCTTTGGGGTCTGTGCCCTTGAAAATAAGGTCAAGATCACCAAAATCTAATCAAATCTGCGGTATGTTGAAACGATATATTGTTCCAAGTTTGACCAAAATTAATCAAATTGTTTGAGAGAGTGCAGACACGTCATTTTTAGCCCAAAATTGACTGTTTTTTTTTGGAACCTGTGCCCTTGAAAATGAGGTCGAGGTCATCATAACCTGAAGACTATTTTCCCCAATCCTAGTGATATAAACATACAAGTTTGGTCAGAATCCATCCATTGGATCAGGAGACATAGTGCTTCAAACAGGCTAGGCCAATGCAGATACAAATGGGATCCGCAGCAAAAATAATATGTCCCCATCACCGCCCGTGGGGGACATAATTTTTATTAAGTTTCAATGAAATTGGCCTAAGGGTTCAGGAGGAATTGTCAGTTAAATACTTTACTGCTTTTAGGTCTGGTGGCCATCTTGTTCATCGGAGCAGAACCATTTAGCTATTTTGGCAGAGAATCACCTAAGCAAATTTCCTATGAAGTTTCATTTAAATTGGCCCAAAGAAAGATACAGGAGGTGTTGTCTTTAAAGTTGTTGTTTTTTTTCTACATTTTGCTCTGACGGCCAGAATGTAGAGGATCACTTAAGAAACACATAAGCAACATTCCTAAAATGTTTGATTGACACTAGCCCAAGGGTTTAGGATGAGATAGCATTTAAAGCAAATTTTTGATGCCGAGCGACACACACTGACCAATCACAATAGCTCACCATGAGCACTTCATGTTCAGGTGAACGGTTTCCAACATACACCAGTACTATCGGTAGAAATGGCTTTTTTCAACATTTACAATATTCAAAGGGCCATAACTCCAAAAGCAGGTAATGAGAAAGTGTTGTGTCCTACATACTCTCTGATGGGACTATACATTTGTAAGAAATTTCATGGAATTATGTTGAAAGGTTTTCAACTTACAGAGCGCACAGGAGCACATGGTAAGAATGGCTATACGTTCAATTTTCAAAGGTCAATAACTCCAAAAGTAGGGAAACCAGAGTTATGAATCATATGTTCTGCAGGTCATAACATGGTGCTTAACATTTGTATAAAGTTTAATGAAATTATCTCTTAACAGTGCCAGATCAGAGCGGACACGAATACATGGTGGAAATGGTTATGTTCAAAGGGCATTAACTCCAAAAATACGTAAATCAGAGTTATGGTTCACGTTTGCACGTGGTCTCATGGTGCTTTACATGTTTATTAAGTTTTGTGAAAATATCTCAAATATTATGGGGCAGACATGAAATTATGATCTGCTGATGGATTCATTATAAAAATGGTCAGCGATCTTTAAACCACAAACTATCCCAAACATGTAATAATAATAAACAGTGTTATAAAGTGGTTGTGGTGTACCTTTTACACTGTAGTACTGTAGTTTTTCTCGTAGCAGTTCATCGTCAACCAATCTGTGTTTCGAAGAAACTCTATAATTTGTTCTCTTCACACAATGCAACTCTGACCCATGCTTAAATGCTGTTGGGTACACTTCTGTCAAATCAAGTGCTGGATATTTTGCCGAAGCAAAAACTTTGGTAGCTTTGTTACTGCCCTTGATTGCATCAACTTTGGCTTGTGTCAAATTCACTCGGTCGTTTATTTTCTGTAGCCTTGCTTGGTTCTCGGACACCTTGTTGTGGATTCTAGTAAATACATCATTTGCAACTTGATCTAAGTAAGTGAGGGAGTCTACTATCTGGTGGACTGTTTCCTCTGTTCTAAGGTCCAAAGAGATTCCTGGGACATTATACACCTGGCTGCTCATAATAGGCATTGGTAAAGCTCTCTTGAATTACCTGCAAAGGACAGAGAATAGAACTCCAGGTTATTGTTTTTAATGCTTAAATCAGCTGAACATGAAGTGTATATTGCTTGTAAATACTGAAAATTAATATCACCATCAGGTATATATCATTGCACAAATAAATGTCAGCAACGGTTTACAGTTTCAGTAACAATTGATTATTTTGGCCATGCCAAGTAAAAGATGTCTTTAGACATCTGCATCAAGTGAATACTCATCCACAGAGTCTGACCAGTGTCTCCATTGTATTTAGTAATGATTTCCAGTAATGATCTAATTTCGATTTAGAACCATTAACGCCCTTTGCATTAACAACATACAGTGGTAGAGCATCCCAATCATTTATGTTCCTTTGTGAGAAATTTTACAGTCTGAATGAGGTTTTACAACATCACAGTATCCATACTCGCTGTTGTCTCCATCGGATGCATCCGGGGTATAAACAATGATTTCTAACACTCGTTTTTGACCAGTAGTCAGAATTCGTCACGATTTGGTTCGTTTTCTGACATGCATTGTGTCTTTTATGATGATTTACTTTTGTTAGCCTCTTTTAGCTAAGTTAAATGATTATTCCTTTGTTTTGTGACTGTTCTGCCTGGTACAACGATAAACTCATTGCCGTGACATGACGTTTTGTGCTACATAGAGCCTTTTACATCAAGATTTTTTGTTGTTCAAAACACGATTATCGTTCTGTTATTTAAATCAGCAGTCTGTTGATTAATCACACTGCCCGCTAGTCATAGGAGTGTCATCATATTTCTAAACAAATAAGCCGAAAATGGCTTAAAAGCAATGTCACTGGGCAATCTGTACCCCTAACTCCGTTTTAGTGTGCACCTAGCTAAGCGAATGTGATAAATTACTGTACCCCTAACTGCGTCACTACATTGTCATAGTAATATTTTTTACAAGAAAACGATACCCTTGTAAGACACCTTATTACTCCATAGTGTTAGTTTTTATGATAAACCGGAATATCTTGAAGAACATAATGACTACTTTGTAGGGTGCTAGAATATTGAAGTGCTTTAGTGGGAAATGTTTTTCCGTTCTTTGAGAAGGACTCATCGACCACACATTGATATTGATATTTTTCTGATGAAAATTTGTGATATTAAAATACATCATCTATCTATCTATCTGGCTGTTCTGAGTCGGTCACTTCACAAACTGAGTCAGGCACATTTTGTCATTACCTCAGTTAGGTGAGAGGCAAAATTAAGAATTTATCTATCTATCTTCTCATAATCGAAAACACTCTTCCGAGTATTATTTGGATGTAGTTGCGGATGGTTTGTAAGTAAGAGAAGTAAAACAAGATCTCCGCAAGCGGGGCATTATACGCCCGCGGCCATTCGTAAGATGGTGCATATATATACTGACTGTTTGGGTTTGTGGAATGTAACCAAGGAACAATATGTGCTCCATATATTCTTACCTGGCACTATTAATACCCGCAATGGCTCAAACTACCTGTCTCCAAATGATTGTCATGGTCGGTAATATTTGATAGACCAAAACCTCAAAATAATTGAGACATAACTCTGGCAATAAGTGGGGGACTGTAACTTTGAAATAATAGGGCTGCTTCACATCATAGTATAACTAATATTACTATACGTAAAGTTTCTGCTTCATCAGATGTCAAATGTGGGAGGCATGATCCGTAAACAAAATATGCTTAGAAAATATGTGAAAGGGGAATATCAAAATCTCTGGTAATATTTTGCGAACTGTAACCTGAAAATAATATGCACTGTTCCACATCATGGTCTTACTATATGTAAAGTTTCAGCTTCGAGGAGTTATCCGGAAATGGAATGTTTAGAAAAAGTTTCAACATCATCGGATCTAAAATGCAGGAGTTATCCGGAAGCAAAATATTTACAGAATTTTTCAAAGGGGCTTGACTCTATTATTATTTGGTGGACCATAACCTCTAAACAATATGCACTGCCCAACATCATGGTCTAATTATATGTGAAGTTTACGCTAAATCGGATGTAAACTGTAGGAGTTATCCAGAAATGAAAAGTTAACAAAAAAGATTAAAAGGGGAATGACTCTATTAAAAGGGACATAACTATATTGATATTTGGTTGACCGTAACCTTGAAACAATATGCGCTGCTCCACATCATGGTCCAACTATGTATGAAGTTTCAGCTTGTTCGGATGTAAACTGTAGGAGTTATACAGAAACGAAAAATTTACAAAAAAATTCAAAGGGGCATAACTCTATTAATATTTGTTTGACAGTAACCTCGAAACAATATGCGCTGCCCGAATCATGGTCTAACTAGGTATGAAGTTTCAGCTTGTTCGAATGTAAATAGTAGGAGGAGTTATCCGGAAACGAAAAGTTTACAAAAAAATTCAAAGGGGCATAACTCTATTTATATTTTTTTTTTTGGTTTTGGTTTTACGACCCTTTCAAGATTATTTCACTCATATCGAGCCGATCGTTAATCAGGGGTATGCGAAAACCAGAGTACCCGGAGAAAAACCACCTGACCTTCCGTTGCAGAACTTGGCATCTCACATATGACCCGAGCAAGGCTCGAACCACAGTGGTGAGAGACCAAATGATCAAGAGTCAGTCCTCTTAACAACTAGGCCACGGAGGCCTGTTTAATATTTGTTGAAACGCAACCTCAAAACAATATGCGCTGCCCCACATCATGGTCTAACTATGTATGAAGTTTCAGCTTGTTCGAATGTAAACTGTAGGATGTGTTTTCCGGGAACGAAAAGTTTACAAAAAAAATCCAAAAGGGCATAACTCAAGTATTATTTGGTGGACCATAACCTCGAAACAATATGCGCTGCCCCACATCACGGTCTAACAATGTATGAAGTTTCAGCTTGATCGGATGTAAACTGTAGGAGTTATCCGGAATTGAAACGTTTCCAAAAAAATTCAAAGGGGAATAACTATATTATTAATTGGTGGACCATAACCTCGAAACAATATGCGCTGCCCCACATCATGGTCTAACTATGCATGAAGTTTCAGCTTGATTGGATGTAAACTGTAGGAGAAGTTATCCAGAAACGAAAAGTTTACAGACGGACGGACAGAACATAATACGACCGTTTTTCAAACAGGCGTATAATTAGGAGTGATGCATAAAAGTGTAAAAAGTAGGTGAACACAGATGATAAAGTTATTGTTAGGAAAAGACTTTAAAAGCAAGACAAGAGGGTGATGATAGCCTTGGATCGCTCACCTGATCCATAGGGTAACAAGTCGGCCCTGAGGAGAGTCATTAATGGCCCCAGGGCTATAATTTTAATATCGGTAATCGTGGTAGACTGGTAGTGGTCCAAAAGGTGAAGCAATCTTAGTAGAAATCCACAAGACAAAGCTTCATACCAAATTTCAAAGACCTGGGCCTTCTGGTTTCAGACAAGAAGATTTTCAACTAGAGTGCGCAGTCGATGGCAAGCCATCGCAAATCCCCACGTTTTCTCCACTGTTATTACATTTTGAAGAAATTGGGTCAAAATTTGACCTTTTGATCCCTCCCCAGGGCCCCTGGGGGCGGGGACAAAAAAAAAAGTGCTCTTGCGCAAGCCATTCATGTAAGCAACTCGCATACCAAATTTGGTTGAATTCCGGCTAACGGTTTAGGAGGAGATAGCCGAACAGACAGACGGACAGACAGACGGACAGACGGAGAGACGGACGGAGGCGATAACAATATCCCCACTTTTTTTAAAAAACGTGGGGATCAATATTAGTCTGTGGAAAACCAGTGGGCACCTGGGTGGGCCCATTTTTGGACCCAGGGCTATAATTTGAACAATCTGGCAGAGGTCCACTAGACAAAGCATCATACCAAATATCAAAGAACTGAGCCCTCTGGTTTCAGACAAGAAGAAACGTAAAGATTTTCCCTAAAAAGTCAGTGTAAGACCAGTGGGACCCGGGGGAAGGGCGCTTTCTTGGCCACAGAGGTATAATTTCTTTTTGGCCCCAGGGGTATAATTTGAACAATCTTGATAGAGGTCAACTAGACCAAGCTTCATACCAAATATCAAAGACCTGAGCCTTCTGGTTTCAGACAAGAAACAAAAGGGCCCCATGGCGGGGGCATTTTGACCCTAGGGCTATTATATAATTTGAACAATGTTGTTAGAGGTCCTTTAGATGAAGCTTAGCACCAACTATCAAAGACCTGGGCCTTGCGGTTTGAGAGAATGAGATTTTTTAAAGATTTTCCCTATATAAGTCTATGTTAAACCAAAGGGGCCTCGTGACGGAGGCATTTTTTGCCCTATGGCTACAATTTGAACAATCTTGATAGAGGTCCACTAGATGAAACTTCACACCAATATCAAATACCTGAGACTTGCAGTTTCAGAAAAGATTTTTTAAAGATTTTCCCTATATAAGTCAATGTAACAACAGGTCCATGGGCCACTATGCTCACCAGAGCTCAGCGGGCACTACCCACTCGAGCAATGTATTTTAATTAACCATGGAAGCCCTGCACCCAAGGATACTACAGATAAAATTTGGACCCAATCAGCCTGATGTCGCTTGAATGTGTTGTTGCAGGACAACAGATGACAACTGACAATTTCCCATATGTGGCAACTAATAGGCCTAAAAGAACATTATTAAAGGAACATTTCCATGTAAGTTTGACAAAATATCTTGAAAGGCATAAATGTCATTTTTCAATTTTCCCATTATAAGTCAATGGAAACTAACTTGCCCAAACAAACCAAAGAGCCAAAGGAGGAGTTCCAAATCTGCCCACGCACAGATTTTCTTGAAACTCCAGTTGTTGTTTACTTTAGGTCTATCAACTATATATATAACTTTGTTTTATTTGATTAATAACTATAGTTCTCAATAGAGCTCCCTGAGGTAATCCCCTCTAGAGGTCATACACACCTGTGAACTTTTCATTCTTAAATCAACAAGCTCGATTTTTTTTCAAATTTTGTTGCTTTGATTGGCAACAGAACTCTATAAGGATTCATATAATACCAAAAATATAAATGTGTCTAGGTCTTTTAATTTTTCTGATGAATTTATTTACGAAATTTCTTAAATTTTTCATGAAAATTTATAAAAAGTAAAATGTTTATCCCAAGTGTTAGATGTGTTACTGATCTTGTCACCCCAAGATATTACACATAAAATTGGCCACATATATCCTCTATATAGCAAACAAATTTTAAAAAAATCAGAAACCGGTAACATTGTTTTTGAATGCCAGATATGTGTTTAGGTATATTTTTGTGATGTTGTCATTTGCAATATCAGGGGACAAGATTTTCTTTAAGTATATTTCTATTGTATCTTTATGACTATATAGTGTCACCTTATCATGCAAAGCTAAGCATATGCATTTACGTAATTCCGCCCCTGTACCCCTTCCCCCCCTCCCCCCCCCCACACACACACACACTTACACAAACAAAAATGCACTGTTCGACAGAGAATGATTTTTAGTTTGGGTTTTAAATAGTAGATGAGAACATACATTAGCAGAGAGAAAAATATAATGCACTCATGCAGTGATCACGATGAGTGATAGTGTTTACAGCATTGCAAAAACGGTTATGCTGAAAAAATGTATTATGACACATTAGGAATAAAACAAGGTGGATATTTTTTACCCTATTTTATTTGGTATTTTTTAAACCCGCAATACAAAGATATCAATGTCAGTAATACACAATGGTGTATTGAGTTTGCTTAATAAATAATCCTGTCGTTTCCTTAATTGTTTTAATTGTTGACAGTTCCCTCTTCAAAATAAAACAGCAGTCAATAATTTACCATCTGTGAAAGGACAGGCTGATTTTCTGATTTGTTCTTATTATTGATCATCAGTCCATGTATTGGTATTTCTTACATCACTTGGTCAAAGAGACTCGCACGTCGCTCCCCCCCCACCCCCCCCCCCCCCCACACACACACACACATCAGAGATTTTGTGAGACCATTAAAAGCATTTTCTGCATTTTTTCTAGGTTCGTTTTAACATAGACAAAAGTGTTTGCTGCAATGTTTTAGTCTTCAAAATAAATGCATAACTAGTCACACTGAAACTATTTGCACATACACTTCCCAAAATGATATAGATGGAAGGCAAATTGCATTGAAACATTTATTTGATAGCTGATATTGTATTTAGATGCTGAAATACCATTTGCATATGTACATGTAGCCTTATGTATGCAATACTTATCATCTATGTTAAGTTTTCTGGCTCTGTATTCATCGGCTTTACAAATGGTTTGTTTGTTTGTATTGAGGTTTAACATCCCCGTTAACACTATTTAGGTCATTTTGGAGATGTTGCTTCCAATTTTGTGGGACTTGTTCCCGACATTGAGATGAAATGATATCTCAAGCCCTGCCACCCTATGAAACTACAAGGCTTATATCACACCACTTTGCATGGGCAAGCTTAGTCCTTCTAAGCGGTTTACCAGTACTCGTGTTTGGTTAGATTTACCTCTGTGTGGAAGCAACATGCAGCCAAATCAATTTCTTCAAGCCCCAATGGACGGGGCCGAAGATTTACAAATGGCATGAATCACTTGTTTGCTGTACCACTAGCACATTGGCTGAATCAAAATCAGTGCAGCTGGCTCCACATTTTTCTAAAGTACTGCTAGCACATATACTGTTTGCTATTTTAAATTGTGAAAGTGTTTGAAAGTTGAATTAAATCTTCTCTATTATATTAATTAATGCTTTCCAAAAATAACTGCTTGTTTTCTGGATCATATTTTAGAACATAGATGATCATATTTAAGAATATAACTTTCTTACAAGGTGACAATTAGTGCGATTGTAGTAGACTGAAGGGTCATTGTCAGAGTGAGCCAAAAACAACAGTACCATTTTGTCTACAGTAATCTGTGTATACAGTGTGCCAAAAGATCAGAAAATATTGTCTGTGTTATTATGACCTACCTGGCTGAAACATAATACAAACATCATTATTCTTGGCCATTCAAGCAACCTGTGTCATTCCAGTATGAAATTCAGACTTATCAAACTTTTTTAAGATCACTGCATCAGTTAAATACATACTTATTAGAGTCAAGTAAAATTGTCTGATTTACAGAACCATCCAGTTTACTTGCCATTTCAACAATCGTAGTCATACTAAGCTTCAGCATTGTCTCCACTTCTATTTAGAATTACATTGATGCAAAAACGCTTGTTCTAAAATGAAGTATTTTTTAAATAAGATCTGATTGAATTGTTAACAAAAGCTCGAAATGAATTGTGTTTTTGGTGTTCATCAGGGCATCATAATTGATACAAATGCTGATTATATATGAGCTCATACTATACACCATCATATAAAAATACATATATTCATGTTTATTATATATTGGCGAGCAATTTTTCGATTGAAAATGTCGCGCCATATGATATCTACAAATGGTTTGAAACAATTCAAAACTCTGACCATTACTATTCAATGTTCAAATGCTGTATGTTACCGGTCTCAGATTTTCATGAAAGTTTGATAAAATGTTCTACATATATATGGTCAATTTTCATATTAAAATGATGGGGTGACAAGAACTGCAACAGTGTGAAATCATACGTCAAACATACTCCAAAAAATTTGATGGTTGTGAATTCTGGGGTCTGCTCCATATGAAATTGAGCATGGTGTATTGAACTTTGCCTAAACAATGCTAAATGTGATACAAAGATAATCACAGATGACTACAGTGATGCCTGAGAACAAAATTACTCCAAAACATCAAAAGGTGGAATGTATATATACACTAGTTTGGGAGTACCCCTACTTTCAGATGGGGACATAAACAAAACATTGTAGATTTATAACAAAAACAGATATAAGAGTGAAATAGCTAAATAGTGAATAGTCATTTACCAAGCAGTAATTATGCACAATAGCATGAAAATCTGTGCGTGGGCAGAACCCTATGGAAATTTACTATAGGCTGGAACTCCCCCTTTCATAAACCAGAGTTCAGGTGGGCACTGCCCAATGGCAGCCATGTATTTTAACATGGTATGATTTCAATCTACCAATTATAAAGTCTCCCAAACAAACCCCATACCCAAATGAGCACTCATGTGGACTGTATCTCAAATATTAGGTTTTAATAAAGTAGAGAGGGTGGGGCATGAACCCAAAGGAGCCCTGGTTGGTTTTTGTTTGATTTGAGGTTTAATGCCCCCGTCAACACTGTATAGGTCATTTTGGAGACGTTGCTTTCGATTTTGTGGGACTCTTACCCGACATTGAGATGAAATGACATCTCAAGCCCTGTCGCCCAATGAAACCAATAGAGTTTATAAGCATGGACGGTTCAACTCAGTGCAGTGGAGGGATTCGGGCATGGCGGATCTCAGAAAAGCCCAATATTGTTGTCACTGAATGCTGAACGGTTTCTGAGATATGAGGCCCTCTTATGAAGTGGACGGGAGAGAATTGGCCCCTGCGCACCCCGCAAGATGGGGGTGACTGAATGTGTCTAATAACAAGGAACATGAATAAATGTGATTTTGGGGTGGGGATTTGAATAGTTTCTGAGATATAAAGCCTATTATGAAGTGGGGTCTTATCATAAGGAACAAGAATATATATGGTTAAGGGGTGGGGATCTGAACAGTTTCTGAGATATATGGCTTTTAATGAAGTAAAGGGGGGGGCCATGGCCCGTGGCACTCGGTGCTCCACCATGCTGGTGTCACCGATTGCGTCTTATCATAAGGAACAAGAATATATTATGGTTTAGGGGTAGTGCTCTGAACAGTTTCTCAGATAAATGGTATTTTGTGAAGTTGGGCGGTGGAGCACGGCCCGGGCATGCCCTGGGTGACCCCTAGGTTGGTGTCACTGAATGTGTCTTATCATAAGGAACAAGAATATATATGGTTTAGGGATGGGGATCTGTAAGGTTTCTGGAATATTTGGCCTTTTATGAAGTGGAGGGCATGGGGCATGGCCCCCGCACATCCCAGGGGACACTCAGGTTGGTGTCACTGAGTGTGTCTTATCATAAGGAACAAGAATATATATGGTTAAGGGGTGGGGATCTGAATGGTTTCTGAGATAAATGGTATTTTATGAAGTGGAGGGGTTGGGGCATGTCTCCGGCACATCTGGGGGAACCCCCATGTTGGTGTCACTTAATGCATCTTATAATCATAAGGAACAAGAATATACATGGTATAGTGGTTGGGATTTGTAAGGTTTCTGGAATATTTGGCCTTTTATGAAGTGAGGGGGGCTTGGGCAACGGCCCCGGCACATCACGGGTGTTCCCCAGGTTGGTGTCACTGAATGAGAATTATCATAAGGAACGAGAATATATATGGTTTAGGGATGGGGATCTGTCAGGTTTCTGGGATATTGGGCCTTTTATGAAATGGAGGGGGTGGGGCATGGCTCAGGCACATCCCGAGGGACCCCCAGGTTGGTGTCACTGAGTGCGTCTTATCATAAGAAACAAGAATATCTATGGTTTAGGGCTTGGGATCTGAACGGTTTCTGAGATAAATGGCTTTTAATGAAGTGGATGGTGTGGGGCATGTCACCGGCACATCCGGGGGAACCCCCAGGTTGGTGTCACTTAATGCATCTTATCATAAGGAACAAGAATATATATGGTTTAGGGGTGGGGATCTGTAAGGTTTCTGAGATATAAGGCATTTGATGAAGTGGAGGGGGCGCGGCATGGCCCTGGCACAACCTACGTGACCCACAGGTTGACATAAAAGCATATGGCTGAGAGAAGTTTACTCAAGGAACATTTCTATGAAACTTTTGTCAAAATACATTATCTGCAAAGCAAGGTTGGGCGGTCAAAACCAGGGGTGGTTTTAACTGGTGGTTTTAACCGGTTAAAACCAACCCGGTCAATACTCCCAAAGTGGTCAATACTAGTCGATTGAAATATTGAGTGGTCAATTGAATTATTTTTGTGTTAAAAGAGCAAAGCTACTGAAACTATTTTGAAGTTTTGCTCTCTATGCTGGAGGCTGGTCATTTGATAGAGTTTCAGGTTCAGATGTTATTTCTTCAAGTGGCCTCTTAGCAATACTGTCTGGCTTTTTTAGCCCTAGGCATTTTTGTCTATGACTCATCAGTCTTAAGACCTTAGCACTAACTTCAACACCTTGCACTGTTTTTTTTTTGTTGTTGTTGTTATCTTCCAAAATAATGAAGAAGTTCCAAATTTGGTCTTTAGGTTAAATTCATTTTTGACACCTTCAGTAATAGCTTGATGATAAGATACTGTCTATATTGCATATAAATCAAAATTTCACACATTATGAATAAAGCCTGGTGTCAGTTTATAATATCCCTATTAAGGATATGTTATTGGTCAATTTAGCAATCAGATCTATGCCACACCCACTGCAGTGGCATGTGTTAGTCTGTTTTGACAGCAGTTTACAGGTGTTGCAGATACTTTTAAATATTCAAAGACATCAGTGAATCTTCAAATATTGTTTGGTTAGTAAATAAAGGACCTTTCATAAAGTAGAAGTAAAACAAAGATCAGGAATTGATACAATTAACTTACTCCATCCATAAAAGACACCAAAGGGAAAGAAATACAAACATTAAGCGACCAGACCATAATGGAAACCTAAACAAAGGAAGGCCATATGGACAGTTACTTTCCCACAAAGTGGCCATTTGACCATCCAAAATTAAAAGACACAAGTGATACACACAGTAAGTAACAAACAACAACATAAATAAATCGCCACAGAAGAGTCGCCTTGGAACGGTCAGTGGAAGATTTCCACTGGGGGGCTTAAATCGATTTTACGTGGCCACAATCCTCGCCCTTACTTCCGTCGCGATTTAGACAAATAATTTGTTCGGTCCGCATGAAGGCCTCCTAACTCAACAGTGCAACATCTCCGTGAACACAGAAATCAAAGAACCACAGAGGTGAGACAACGGTGAGGACTCGACAGCAAGAAACCACTGAAATGCTGGAGCAAAAGAAAACCAACAGTTAGACTACGATGAGCCCGACCAGAGACAGAGCATCAGGCACCAACCAACATTATCTCTTTAAATCTTTCAAAATCCATGATATATTCAGCTTATTCATATTCCTGTAAATCAAAATATGAACAATCAATCTAACATATAAAGGAAAAAAAGAATAATTATAAAGATTGTTTGATTGAAAAGAACAGGCCTGTCTACAGTTCAGTGAGTCAATCGACCAGCAATAATGTCTTTTGACTTTTGATGAAATAAAAGATACATCAAATAATTAGTGGTATCAACAAGATTTATTTAGTCTTGTTCAGTGATGAAAATATAGTCTAACATCATGTACATGATGTAGGGGGAAAGCTTTTAAGACCAGTTTAGCAACAGGACAGAGGTATTTAATCAAGTGATTTAATCGACCACCAATCGACCAGTATTGACCAGTAATGACCGGTTAAAACCGGTTTTAACCACTGGCCTGGTCAATACTCATATTGACCGGCTTTTTGCCAACCTTGCTGCAAAGGCTTGGTAGATAATTTGAACAATCTTGGCAAAGGTCCAATAGATGAAGCTACACACCAAATATCAAAGACTTGGGCCTTGCTGTTTCAGAGAAGAAGATTTTTTAAGAGATATTCCCTACATAAGCCTATGTAAAATCAAATGGCCTCGGGGTGGGGGGGGGGGGGAATTTTTGGCCTCCTGGCTATAATTTAAACATTCTTGATAGAGGTCCACTAGATGAAGCTTCACACCAAATATCCAAGACCTGGGCCTTGCTGTTTAAGAGAAGAAGATTTTTCAAATATTATCTCATATATACAAGTCTATGTAAAACCAAAGGGCCCCGGGGCGGGGGCATTTGTGGCCCGAGGGCTATAATTTGAACAATATTGGTAGAGGTCCACTAGATAAAGCTCCATACCAAAATATTAAAGATATGGGCCTTGCAGTTTCAGAGAAGAAGATTTTAAAATAGTTCCCTACATAAGTATGTAAAACCAAAGGGTCTCGGGGCGGGGGCATTTTTGGCCCTAGGGCTACAATTTGAACAATCTTGATAGAGGTCCACTAGATGAAATTTCACACCAAATATCAAAGACCTAGGCCTTGTGGTTTCAGAGAAGAAGATTTTTAAAGATTTTCCCTGTAGAAATCTATGTAAAACCAAAGCGCCCCGGAGCGGGGGCATTTTTGGCCCCAGGGCTGTAATTTGAACAATCTTGGTAGGGGTCCATAAGATGAAGCTTCATACCAAATATCAAAGACCTGGGCCTTGCGGTTTCAGAGAAGAAGATTTTTAAAGATTTTCCCAATATAATAAAAATAAAAAATGAGTTCCTTTAAGAGCAAATAAGCCTATAAAAAACCAAATCGTCCCGAGGCGGGGGCATTTTTGGCCCAAGCACAAAAATTTGAACAATCTCGGTAGGGGTCCACTAGATGAAGCTTCATTCCAAATAGCAAAGACCTGGGCCTTGTGGTATCAGAGAAGAAGATTTTTAAACAAGAGGCCCATGGGCCACAATGCTCACCAGAGCTCAGGGGGCCACTGCCCACTGGCAGCAATGTATTTTAATTAACAATGGAAGCCCTGTGCCCAAGGATGCTACAGATAAAATTTGCACCCAATAAGCCTATATATTACTGGCTTCAGATTCTGATAACGCTTGAATGTGTTGTTGCAGAACAACAGATAACAATTTACAATTTCCCATCTGTGGCAACAAATAGGCCAAAAAGAACATTATTAAAGGAACATTTCTATGAAAGTGTGACAAAATATTTTGAAAGGCATTAATGTTGTTTTTCAATTTTCCCCATTATAAGTCAATGGAAACTCTTAACTTGCCATAGCAAACACACCAAAGAGCCAAATTTCATAAACCAGAGCTCAGGTGGACACTGCCCAAAGGCAGCCATGTATTTTAACATGATACCATTTTAATCTACCAATTATAAAGTCTCCCAAATGAACCCCTATATCCAAATGAGCATCCATATGGACTCAGTATCTAAAACATTAGTAGAGGGAGTAGGGCATGGACCCAATGGAGCCCTGGTTGGTATCACTAAATGCGTCTTATCATAAGGAATAAGAATATATATGGTGTAGCAGTGGGGATCTGTATACCGGAGTTATAAGGCCTCTTAAGCGGTGGAGGGGTTGGGGCATGTCCTGTTGATCCCAGGAAAGCCCAAGATTGTTGTCCCTATATGGACCAAGAATATATATATATGGTGTATGGGTGGGAATCTGAATGATTTCTGATATATGAGGCCCTTCTATGACGTGGAGAGGAGAGGAATAACCCCTGCGACCCCCAAGTGGGTGTGCTATTGATAAGGAACAAGAACATATATGATTATGGGGTGGGGATTTGAATGGTTTTCTACTGAAATATGTGGCCTTTTAAAGTGGAGGGGCAGGGCGCATTGCCCTAGCACAAAGTGACCCCCAGATTGGTGTGACTGAATTAGTCTTATCATAAGGAACAAGAATATTATAGTTTATGGGTGGGGATCAGAATGATTTCTGAGATATATGGCTTTAAATGAAGTAAAGCAGTGGGGCATGACCAAGGCAGTTCAGATGACTCCCAAGCTAGTGTTATTTGAATGTGTCTTATCACAAAGAAGATAATTATATATGGTTTAGGGGTGGGGCTCTGAACAGTTTCTGAGATATATAGCCTTTTGTGAAGTGGTGGGGTGGAGCAAGGCCCAGGTTTGACCCGGAAGACCTCCAGGTTGACGTCAATGAATGTGTCTTATCATAAGGAACAACAATGTATATGGTTAGAGGTGGGGATCTGTAAGGTTTCCAAGATATTGGGCCTTTAATGAAATGAAGGGGTTGAGCACAACTACGGCACACCCTGGGGGACCCCCAGGTTAGTGTCAATGAATGCGTCATATCATAAGAAACAAGAATATATAAGGTTTTGGGGCGGGGATCTGAATGGTTTCCGAGATAGATGGCTTTTTGTGAAGTGAAGGGGTGGGGCAAGGCCCCGGCGCACCCAGGAAGACCCCCAAATTGGTGTCAATGAATGAGTCTCTTCATAAGGAATAAGAATATATATGGTTTAGGGGTGGGGATCTGTAAGGTTTCCAAGATATTGGGCCTTTTATGAAATGGAGTGGGTGGGGCATGACCCCGGCACAACCCGGGGGACCCCCAGGTTGGTGTCACTGAATGCTTCTTATCATAAGGAACAATAATATATATGGTTTTGGGGTGGGGATCTAAATGGTTTCTGAGATATATGGCCTTTTGTGAAGAAGAAGGGGTGGGGCAAGGCATGGGCGCACCCCGGGAGACCCCAAAGTTGGTGTCAGTGAATGTATATTTTCATAAGGAACAAGAATATATATGGTTTAGGGGTGGGGATCAGTATGGTTGCCAAGATATTGGGCCTTTTATGGAATGGAGGGGGTGGGGCATGACACCGGCACATCCTGGGGGACCCCCAGGTTAGTGTCAATGAATGCGTCATATCATAAGAAACAAGAATATATAAGGTTTTGGGGTGGGGATCTGAATGGTTTCCGAGATAGATGGCTTTTTGTGAAGTGGAGGGGTGGGGCAAGGCCCCGGCGCACCCAGGAAGACCCCCAAATTGGTGTCAATGAATGAGTCTCTTCATAAAGAACAAAAATACATATGGTTTAGGGGTGGGGCTCTGTAAGGTTTCCAAGATATTGGGCCTTTTATGAAATGGAGGGGGTGGGGCATGACCCCAGCACAACCCGGGGGACTCCCAGGTTGGTGTCACTGAATGCGTCTTATCATAAGGAACAAGAATATATATGGTTTTGGGGTGGGGATCTAAATGGTTTCTGAGATATATGGCCTTTTGTGAAGAAGACGGGGTGGGGCAAGGCCCACGTGCACCCCGGGAGACCCCCAAGTTGGTGTCAGTGAATGTATATTTACATAAGGAAAAAGAATATATATGGTTTAGGGGTGGGGATCTGTAAGGTTGCCAAGATATTGGGCCTTTTATGGAGGGGGTGGGGCATGACACTGGCACGTACCTGGGGACCCCCAGGGTGGTGTCACTGAATGCATCTTATCATAAGGAACATGAATATATATGGTTTTGGGGTTGGGATCTGGATGGTTTTCGAGTTATATGGCCTTTTATGAAGTGGAGGGGGTGGGGCATGGCCCAGGCTTAACCTGGGGGACCCCCATGTTGGCATTAAAGCATATGGCTGAGAGACATTTACTCAAGGAACATTTCTATAAAAGTTTTGTCAAAATATCTGCAATAACTTGGCAGCAAATGCCATTTTACAATTTTCCCCATTATAAGTCTATGGAAAATCTAAGTTGCCATAGCAACCAAATTAAAGAGCCAAATTTTATAAAAAACACAAAACCTATAAAGGCAAATATGGTGAATGTTTCCAAAAACTCTCAGCCTAATAGAGCATTCGGTTTCTTAGGAGATGATTTTTGAAGTATTTTTTTTTCTATTTTTTTTATTATGGTTTCCATGGCAACCAATAGAAATGAGCAGCAGGCCTAAAATCATATTGCAGATAGTAGATTGCCTAAGGAACATTTCTATGAAAGTTTTGTCAAAATATCTGCAAAGGTTTGGCAGTAAATGCCATTTTTCCATTTTCCCCATTATAAGTCTATGGAAACTCTAAGTTGCCATAGCAACCAAACTAATGAACCGATTTTCATTAAAAACACAATCTTTCAATCCCCCTGCCCAAGGATGCTACAGATAAAATTTGGGCTAAATCGGCCCAGTGGCTTCAGAGGAGATGTCGTTTGAAAATGTTGACGAAGACGACGCAGACACAGACGAAGACACAGACACAGACGACGACGGACAACTGCCTATCCTATAACCTCCCCCGGGGCCTTCGGCTCTGGTGAGCTAAAAATGTCCCTATATAAGCCCATATAAAATCAAAGGGCCCTGGGGTGGGGGCATTTTTGGCCCCAGCACTATAATTAGAATAATCTTGGTAGGGGTCCACTAGATGAAGCTTCTTACCAAATATCGAAAACCTGCGCCTTGCGGTTTCAGAGAAGAAGATTTTTAAAGATTTTCCCTATATAAGCCCATGTAAAACCAAGGGCCCGGGGCGGGCCATTTTTGGTCTCAGGGCTATAATTTGAACAATTTTGGTAGGGTCCACTAGATGAAGCTTCTTACCAAATATCGAAGACCTGGGCCTTGCGGTTCCGAAGAAGCAGATTTTTAAAGATTTTCCTGATATAAGCCCATGTAAAACCAAAGGGGCCCGGGGCGGGGGCATTTTTGGCTCCAGCACTATAATTTAAACAATCTTGGTAGGGGTCCACTAGATGAAGCTTCATACCAAATATAAAAGACCTGGGCCTTGCGGTTTCAGAGAAGAAGATTTTTAAAGATCTTACCTATATAAGCCCATGTGAAACCAAAGGGTTCCGGGGCGGGGGCATTTTTGGCTCCAGCACTATTATTTAAACAATCTTGGTAGGGGTCTACCAGATGAAGCTTCATACCAAATATCAAAGACCTGGGCCTTGCGGTTTCAGAGAAGAAGACTTTTAAAGATTTTCCCTATATAAACCCATGTAAAACCAAAGGGCCACGGGGCGGGGGCATATTTGGCCCCAGCACTATAATTTGAACAATCTTGGTAGGGGTCCACTAGATGAAGCTTCATACAAATATCAAAGACCTGGGCCTTGCGGCTTCAGAGAAGAAGATTTTTTAAGTTTTCGGTGAAAACAATCTATTTTTGGCTCCTGTGACCTATATGTGCAACGGACCGAAACCATATGAACAACTTTGAAAGGGGAACACCTATGGATCATTCCTGTGAAGTTTGGTCAAAATCCGATCAGTGGTTTAGGAAAAGATGTCGTTTGAAGAAATTGTTTACGCACGGATGACAGACAAAACGTGATCCTAATATAAAACACAAGAGGGCCATGATGGCCCTGGATCGCTCACCTGATCCATAGTGTAACAAGTGGGTCCCAGGGAGGGTCATTATTGGCCTCAGGGCTTTAATGTGCATAATGCTGAGGGAGGTCTTAAAGGTGAAGCTTCATACCAAACATCAACAAAGGCTATAATTTGAACAATCTTGGCAAAGGTCCACTAGATGAAGCTACACACCAAATATCAATGGGCCTTGCGGTTTCAGAGAAGAAGATTTTTTAAAGATATTCCATACATAAGCCTATGCAAAACCAAATGGCCCGGGGCTGTATAAGTCTATATAAAACCAAAGGGCCCCGGAGCGGGGGCATTTTTGGCCCAAGGGCTATAATTTGAACAATCTTGGTAGAGGTCTATTAGATGAAGCCTCATACCAAATATCAACGACCTGGGCCTTGCAGTTTCAGAGTAGAAGATTTTCATAGAAGTAGAAGATATTCCATACATAAGCCTATGCAAAACCAAATGGCCCCGGGGCTGTATAAGTCTATTTTAAACCATAGGGTCTCTGGGCGGCGACATTTTTGGCCCCATGGCTTTAAGTTGAACAATCTTGATAGAGGTCCGCTAGATGAAATTTCACACCAACTATCAAAGACCTAGGCCTTGTGGTTTCAGAGAAGAAGATTTTTAAAGATTTTCCCTATATTAGTCTATGGACGTATGGTAAATCAAAAGGTCCCGGAGCGGGGGCATTTTTTGCCAAAGGGCTATAATTTGAACAATCTTAGTAGAGGTCCATTACATGAAGCTTCATACCAAATATCAAAGTCCTGGGCCATGCTGTTTCAGAGAAGAAGATTTTTTAAGATTTTCCCTATACAAGTCTATGTAAAACCAAAGGGCCCCGGAGAGGGGACATTTTTGGTCTCAGGGCTATTATTTGAACAATATTGATAGAGGTCCACTAGATGAAGCTTCATACCAAATATCAAAGACCTAGGCCTTGTGGTTTCAGAGAAGAAGATTTTTACCCTATATAAGACTATGCAAAACCAAAGGGCCCCGGAGCGGGGGCATTTTTGGCCCCAGGGCTATAATTTGAACATTCTTGGTAAAGGTCCATTAGATGAAGCGTCATACCAAATATCAAAGTCCTGGGCCTTGTGGTTTCAGAGAAGAAGATTTTTAAAGATTATCCCTGTATAAGTCTATGTGAAACCAAAGGGCCCCGGGGCGGGGGCATTTTTGGCCCCAGCACTATAATTTGAATAATCTTGGTAGGGGTCCTATAGATGAAGCTTCATACCAAATATCAAAGACCTAGGCCTTGTGGTTTCAGAGAAGAAGATTTTTAAAGATTTTCCCTATATAAGTCTATGTAAAACCAAAGGGCCCCGGAGCGGGGGCATTTTTGGCCCAAGGTCTATAATTTGAACAATCTTGGTAAAGGTCCATTAGATGAAGCTTCAAACCAAATATCAAAGACCTAGGCCTTGTGGATTCAGAGAAGAAGTTTTTTAAAGATTTTCCCTATATAAGTCCATGTAAAACCAAAGGGCCCCGGAGCGGGGGCATTTTTGGCCCCAGGGCTATAATTTGAACAAACTTGGTAGAGGTCCATCAGATGAAGCTTCATACCAAATATCAAAGTCCTGGGCCTTGCGGATTCAGAGTAGAAGATTTTTAAAGATTATCGATATCTAAGTCTATGTAAAACCAAAGGGCCCCGGGGCGGGAGCATTTTGTGCCCCAGCACTATAATTTGAACAATCTTGGTAGGGGTCCACTAGATGAAGTTTTATACCAAATATCAAAGACCTTGGCCGTGTGGTTTCAGAGAAGAAGATTTCTTAAATTTTCAGTGAAAAAAATCTATTTTTGGCTCCTGTGACCTAGATATGCAACGGACCGGAACCATTTGAACAACTTTGAAAGGGGACCACCTAAGGATCTTTCCTGTGAAGTTTGGTCAAAATCCGATCAGCGGTTTAGGAGGAGATGTCGTTTGAAGAAATTGTTTACGCACGTACGCACGCATCGACGCACGCACGACGGACAAAAAGTGATCCCAAAAGCTCACCTCGTCACTACGTGACGGTGAGCTAAAAACACAAAACCTGTAAAGGCCAATATGGTGAGTATTTCCATAGACTCTCAGCCTCATAGAGCATACGGTTTCTGAGGAGATGATTTTTTAAGTAATTTTTTTTATTTTTTTTTTTCATTTTGGTTTCCATGGCAACTAATACAAATGAGCAGCAGTCCTAAATTCATATGGCAGAGAGTAGATTGCCTAAGGAACATTTAACGTCCCCGTCAACACTGTTAAGGTCATTTTGGAGACGTTGCTTCCAATTTTGTGGGACTTTTACCCGACACGAAAATGAAATGACATCTCAAGCCCTGTCGCCTGTATCTGTTACGTCCACTTTATCTCCCGCTAAGTATATGTCTGGCTCAAGGTGTTTCCTCTTAGAACAGGTGTGCCATAGGATGTGGCTCTTAGTTGGGTGGATACAATATCTGTCACAACTGGCATTATATTCCACGTCCCAAACCATGACCTGCATATCTGCCCTGTTTTCACTCATTAAAGCCAGATCATCTGCCACTGTAATAATATGAGGAATACCAATACAGCCAATCTTGGTTACTGTGTATGAAATTTCCAGGTGTAGCAACAGGGGGTTGTTATATCTCTTATAATGTCCTGTAGATAAAACTCCACCTTGTCTCACTCCCTGTTTGATGTTGATGGGGTGGGATAATTCTCCCGTCCATTTAATCCTGGAGGAGCAGTCAGAATAGCCGTCCTTCAGCAACAGCCATTCCTTTCCTTTATACCACCCAGTTTTCGCAGAAGTGAGTTTTGGTCAACTAGGTCAAATGCTTTCTAGGTATCTAATGTTGTCAGAAAAAGGTCCTGTTTATTGTTGGTTGCTTCCAAGACACATTCTGAAAGGATAAGTGCAGCATTCAGGGACGAACAGCTCGAGGTAAAACCCTTTCTGTAGTCTAGATTGATTATCTTTAAACAGCTGTATATGACGAGTGTTGATTATATGTTCCAGGACTTTGAGAATAACTGGGGTGACAGTAATGCCTCTGTAGTTTCCCGGGTTGCTTGGATCTCCCTTCTTGTAGATAGGGGTCAATATACCCTCTTTGAGTATGGGAGCAATTGACCTTGAAGCAATGAGGTAATTTAGGAAACAGGTGAGGAATTCATGGACTTCTTGCCCTGCCAATTTGAGGTGTTCACTTGTTAGCCCCATTATGTCCACAGCTTTGTTGTTATTTAGACGTTTTAGAGCCGCAGTCACCTCTGCTTCTGTGACTGTAGTGATTTGTGTAGTTTCGTCTTCGCACATCCGTTCGATGATGTCAACGTCGAGGTCCACCAGCCTCTTGTACTCTTGATCAAATTGAGGATTGTGTGTAGGGGCTGCAAGTTTCTCAAAATGCTTGGCCCATCCCTCACGAATCGCATCGGTGGTATCATACTTAACAACAACATGCTGTTTTCTGTAGCAAAGAAAGGAATCTATATATTTGAGTGTCTTCCCCCCCAATTCCGTAACCAAATAACTTAGATTTAAGAAGTTCATGAGGTGGGGTGTCGAAAGCCTTCTCAAAGTCCAGAATAAATGTGTCCACCTGCCCCCCTTTGTCCAAGATTTTTGCCCAGTCATTAATAACTGTGCTCAGCTGAGTTTCACAACTATGCCTTTTCCTGAATGCATGTTGTCTGTCCAAGGTTGGCAAAAAGCCGGTCAATATGAGTATTGACCGGGCCGGTGGTTAAAACCGGTTTTAACCGGTCAATACTGGTCTGTCGGACAAAAGTTTATGTTCATCCAAGTGGGTCAATATGTTCGAGCAGACTATATGTTCAAGCAATTTACACAGAACATAAGTCAGAGACACGTGGCAATACATGCTCCAATATGGTCGATAATTTTAGATGTTTTGTCAGGTAAATGATTTCTTTCTTTAATTCGTCCTTAGTATGATGCTCTCTGGCAGAATATAGCTATCAAGTATTACCGGGCATTACCGGCACTCTAGCCTAGCCACATACGAATGGCTAGAGTGCCGGGACCGTCACTTTGGCCAACGAGTCTAGAGTGACGGACCCAGCACTCTAACCTCGGAGTCTAGAGTGACGGACGCGGCACTCTAGACACTTCCTTTTGTTATGGGAACGGGGGGAAGAATGTAAGGGGCTGAAACGCTGATGAATGATGATTTCTACACCTGGGAGAACAAGGTCATCGCAGGTCATTTGTTGTGTAACCGAACTCGACTTCCGCTTGTTGTCGTCGTGCTTTAATAAGTAATCAGGATCCAGTACACTGTGAGATTGCCCCACCGAGCACCCCCGATCCCGATTACTGTATAAATAGTCACCTGGTGCTGGCACAGTCAATCACCAAATTTGTGTTGATCAAGCCGTACCACACCATGTGCCTATAAACGAAACCAATTGACTGAGTTCCGCAAGAACTCAGCAATTAGCTGTAACGCAAGATGTAAAGGTATTGGAGATGTGTAGAGTGAAATGAGTGCCCAGGCCCCTAGTGCCTGGTCACTCTATAGTGGATTCTCAACTGTAGGTCAAGTTATATTTCTTCCAATGACCCACACTAGGAATCCTACCTATGACTAAGCAATGATTTAGTCACTAGATTATACATCAAGCACCCGGTCACAAGTCGGCTCACCAACCGGTTAACCGGTCTGTGGTCGGGTTCCCGCTAGGGGGTCGGTTACGCCCCCTTTGATTCATACACTAGGTGTGGACGTTGGTGTCTCAAGCCAGTAATAAAGATTATTTGATGATTATGATTTTATTTACAAGATCTGCCTAGTGGCTAAAGTTAAGTAAATTGTATCATGATTTCATCTAAGTAGCATTTTGATGTAAAAGTATTCTGGTAACTTTAAATAATCAGCACTCAAACAGTATGCAGACAAGTTAACAATATGTTTAACAGCTTAACACTCGGCATGTTCCATATTGCACCATATATAAATTGCTTTAGGAGTCATTCTTAGTAGTGCAAAGAAAATGACAAGAGACTACGTATTTCAACGACAGCATGCACGTTGGAGCATTTTATCTAACCTTTAAGCCAATAGAACGAAGGCCATGCAAAAGTGATCCTCGTATCGAGAATTTCACATTAGGAAAGCTAGCAAAGGATTTTAATTCCCTATAGAAACCTTCACTTATTACTAACCCAAGCTAAAGCTCAGTATATACGAATATCAAGCTTCATGATACGAACACACGCACAGCTGAACAGCTATCAGGGTGCAGCATTTTAACTGACGTTTCAGCAAACAGAAAGAAAAAATAGAAAGTTGATCTTCGTATCGAGAATTTCACATTAGGAAAGCTAGCAAAGGATTTTAATTCCCAACAGAAACCTTCGCTATTACTAACCCAAAGTAAAACTCAATATATACGAATATCAAGTTTCATGAAACGGACACACGAACAGCCATTATGGTGTGTACGTCAAACCTTTCCAAGGGGACATAACATCTACCCGAACAGGTAGTACGAGTGTATCCAACAACTGGAAGAGCTCCTATCGTTCCGCTGATGTCCAGAAGAAATAGTCAATTGTATTCTTATTATAATTATTAGTGTTTTGTTATCTCTTCAATACCAAGTAGGTATAAATAGTTTATGTTAAATTTCCGGTTGTTAAGCTGTTTCTTCTGTATTTCTACTTGAGTTCAATAAAATAATATATTAACCTTGTATTTCCTATCAGAAACGAAGATGTTCGCCACGTAGCCCAAAATAATCAAATTATTATAAACTAACACGCCTGTGTAACCTCAAGGGAAGCAATCAAGGGTACTCCCTATAACTCTGTCGTTAAATTCAATTCTATTCTGTTCCTACGGAAATCTCCGTCAATTACGGAAACTTCCGACTGGGCAGACGAGAAAGAAACATGGCGAACAAATGAGCTCCGCTAGAAATCAACCAACCAAATAATGACCATAGCAGTGAATCGGGTACTAATACGGCATCAGCACAAGGCAGATAAGATGGTAAGAGCATGAATGAAGTGAAATACATTTACACCTGTGGACACAAATCCGTTCAAACTTTGATGAGCTTCATTTCATTTTTATTTGATGTTTCATTCAATATTTCCTTACATCCTATCAGTCAACTGCAAGACAGAAATAAATTCAAAACACAAACTGTTGTACATTTCATTGTAGACCTTGCACTGTCCAATCAGAGTACATCTGGAATGTCAACCAGAACTAAAAATGGAAAAAAGTGTTTGCCACAATAAGACCAATCCCCAATCAATGTATATTTCTTGATCCAGTCTAAGACTACTTTGATGAATGACATTTGCTTGTCAAACTAACTTGATGCAAAGTGTTTCATTGAAAGGTACTTCATCGGCGTTTGAACGCTATTGTGTCCACAGGTGTATGAAACTGTCACAGGGGTGGAAAAAGAACATGACTAGACCGGGACTCGAACCCAGGGCCTTTCGCATACCGTGAGAACACTCTACCGACTGAGCTATCGAGCCACACGGTCGACCTGCTACATTTTCCCCCTGCCAAATGAGATTCGTCCCGAATCTCTCCTACTGAGAGCTGTCCCCAATCTCTAAGTTCTATCCAGTCCGGCTGCGAGACTTATTTTCATACTCTTTCATGCCCTCAGACGCGGTGCTGGACCCACACTGGCCACCAAATGTCACTGGGGTGGAAAAAGATCATGACTTGACGGGGACTCAAACCCATTGCCTTTCGCAAACCGTGCGAACACTCTACTGACTGAGCTACCGAGCGACACGGTCGACCTGCTACAAAAGGGCCGAATTCCCCAGGGCGGTTGAAATCTATGCATGATAATTTTCCTTTACATTGACAATGAAACTAAGTTCGGACAGAAACGATTTGGACAAAAAGGAGTAGAACGGTTTCTATCCCATCCTGGTGTACGAATGTCATTTGACAGTAATAATTCTGATTCTGTCCGAATCATTGCAACAGCCAATGCTCAAAACAAGAACTAAACGTATATGATTTCAATTCTATCACAGTTGGAATGTTGGCAGGTCACATTTTGGCCATTACCTCAGTTTGCTAGGCCGTTTGCTATACCTGTATACTCTCATTCTACAACTGTTTAGATTTTCAATAAGTTCAACGCCCACAACTTCCTTGTTGTTGTTCCGGTTTTCTTTTTTTTTTGGGGGGGGGGGGGGGTGCTACAAACTATTCACATGGCTCCCGTGCTGGGCGGTTCCCCTTAATAGCGAAAAGGACTCCTTTTCGCGAAAGAGTACTTTTCGCGAAAAGGGCTTTATCTATCTATCTATCTGCTGATACTGCGTCGGTCACATTTGACCATTACCGCAGGTGTACCCTGAATAGCGGAAAGGACTTATTTTTCTAAAAAAAGGCACTTATTAGGGGTAAAAAGGAAACTATCACTTAATTGTTTTCTTTCTGATCGAACAGCATATAGAAGCCTCAGTGGTGTAGTGGTTACGCTACTCGCCCTGTAAACCAAGGGTCGCAGGATCGATCCCGGGCTTCTCCAGACTTTCGGATGAGTATTTAAAACCGAGGATGAGTATTTAAAACTAAAACACTCACTCACTCGAACAGCATAATTTTGTATTTGATGAAGTCATTTTCACGCAAAATACGATTAAAATTTAACCTGGTTTATCGGTTTTTCGTTCAGCTCACGCTATAAACAGAAGAATTTTGTTATTTACATATTTAACTCTTATCCGGCTGATCACGACAACACAGTTTAGATCCAGACCAGGATCTACACTGTTTGACTGTTGTATGAATGTCAGTTGACCTGTCTACAGTAACAATTCTGATTCTGATTCAGTTTGTCAATTTGAAAAGACATTGATTAAAGGAATTGAAGGGCATGCACGAGTGAACCTGCGTTAATGCCTTTGCATAATATTGGAACAGGTCGATGAAATTCTAATCTTTGTTTCAAAATCAACAGTTTTCGATCGCCGATCGCAGCTTTCGCGTCCGTTTTATTTATTTATTTATTTATCTATTTATTTGAGCTTTAAGTTTTTCACCACGCTATCTATATATCTATCTTCTGATACTGCGTCGGTCACATTTGACCATTACCGCAGGTGTATATTACATACACTCCAGGTTTTGCAGGATGAAAGCCTACACAGTAATCATGTAATTACGGTAGGGATCTTTAACCTGCACAGGGGATGGATCTCCCTGCACAGGGGGGGGGGGGGGGGGGGGGCTCCAGTTAACGTCCCGATCCGAAGGATCGCATAACAGTCGCATAATAAATATCCTTGTAGACCCGACTTTGTATGTTGTTTTTTTTTTATGAAGGTAAACATATTTTTTTCTCCATATTCCTCTTTATGGGTAGAACAACTTTCATGAAGAACCCACTATACTATGCCATGTATATGTTGCCGGGGTTTATCAAATAAGTTTTGTTATGTTCTCCCCTCTTCTACATGTATCTATGATATAAACTAGAATAAAAACAGCTTAAAAATTCCTAGAAAAAATAACATTTTAGATGTTCAAAAGCACTTTTTGATCACGCGGTTCTTGTTATCCAATGTAAAAGGATTTATTTATTTATTTATTAATTTTAAAATGCTACTCAAGAGCTTCACATGAAATGTAAAACAAATGTAAAAAATAACAACTGGCTGCTGAAAGATTTTATCTTGTACAGTTTTTGTTTTGACAGAATGATAACTGTCACTTGGGTAATATCTTTATCTCTTTAACCCCTTTATCATCGTCACGCGCCAAGTGTCATATTTAAATTAATTAGTGAATCATTTTTTAAAAGAATACAAATCAACTATAATTGGCAAGTATCGCACTATAGTTGCAATTTAACCATACACGTTTATTTTTAGCCGGGGCATAGCAATTCCAATAATTCACATGTGCATGCAGCAAAGACTAAGATCAGCCTGCACATCTGCGCAATCTGATCAGCCGTTACTGTTCGCTGACAGCTATATAAGCTATATAAGGGCCCAAGGCTCTTTTAGACAGCTATACAAGAAAGATTCTTTGATGGGAAAACATAGGTTTGCACTACTCATCCGGTCCCCGCCAATCGGGGCTTGGAAAAATAGATTGGGTTGCATGATGCTTCCACACAGAGCTAAAACGCTTAGAGGGTTTAAGCCTGCCCAGGCAAAGTGGTGCAAGTTGGACGGTCCCTGCATATAAACCCTTTTGGTTTGTTCGGGTGTCATTTCATCTCAAAGTCGGCTAAAAAGTCCCACAAAATTGGAAGCAACATCTCCAAAATGTCCTAAATAGTGTTGACGGGGACGTAAACCTCAATTCAAACAAACACTATTCATCATATTTATCATCGATGCGATAGATTGCCCGTGCACAAAGGTGGTTCTAACTAGCACCGACAATCTATGTTTGAATCACAAGGTTTGGTCACCATTGCCTTCACTTCCATTTTGAAAACTTTTTTTTTTTTTTTTTTTCTCATTTTTCTTTTATTTCATAAAGTTCACATATCCACACAGTGTATACAAAAAATGGTTCGTAAGCAAAAAAGAGGAAATAGCTTAACAGTCGACGGTCTAAAATATAGGTTTATAGAGCTATACACTAAGTATCCGCCCACCACGAAAACACGCCTATACATATGTATTTGGGACTTTTATCACCAGATATAAAAAATCTTTCCTATAAAAATCTTATATTCGTCCTATTCCCGCCCATAACGCAGCCTGAAAACTTTACTCTGCTGGGGAAAAGTATTGTTTGCAACGCTGTATATTGTGGATAGTCATTAGAATCGTGTCATTAAACATACACAATATAGATTTTGTATCTGAACAAGAAAAACTAATACATGCAGTCTTTGATTAGGAAATGGGTGCTTTGTAACGGTGTACTTTCTTTCGGTTTTAACTAGAATCCATCTATGTTGGAATCATATATATGAAAAATAGCAGAACAAACGCAACACTTTTATGCTATAAATGTGAGTACTTGCTGGAACCGCATCATTAAGACAGCTGTCACTGGTACCCCCACTATTTATGTTTTGAACAATATACATGTATGTAGAAATATTTAAGAAAGCCTCTCTCTCTCTCTCTCTCTCTCTCTCTCTCTCTCTCTCTCTCTCTCTTCTGGTGCACAAGAACACAGACAAAATGACAGCAACACGATCACACGCACGCAAACACATATACACATCGACATGTATGTATTTTTCAGACATGCACGTCATGGCTACACTACGCCTGTCAATGTTTGGTGGAGAAAGATGCTAATTTTAAGCCCCGCCTATCGGATCTTGGAGAAATAGATTGGGGTGCATGATGCTTTCACGCAGTTTGACGTTTCAGTTTGTACGTGTGATGACATATTGTTGAAATAGAAAGGATTCCTTCATTTAGTCCATGTCCGTCCGTTTGCTCCGTCAACGTATGTCTTCTGATTTTAATTTTGTCCATGTCTGTACGAAAGGAGAAGTTTATAATTAGCCCATGTCCGTACTAATGTCAGTCAGTACTCCAGTACAATACTTTTTCAAAAGACCGTGTTTATATTTCAGTCCGGAAAACAGGGAATAAAAAATGACAAGAGTGTTTTCCTAAGGCTGTCTTGACTGGTGGAACTTTTTCTACAACATATATAACTTTTCGCTTTAGCTTGCAGTGCATCGGCTATCGGGGATTGCGGATAATGCAAAAAAAAAAAGAAAAAAGAAAAAACAGCGGCAGAACTTGCAAAATATTGCATAAAATTTGCGGGTACAACAGTCCAAAAAAATATATTATTTTCGCATGACGGAAGCCGAAAATCTTAAACAAAATGTTAAATAATTAATTAATATTAATAAAATATGGATTCTTTTAAAACAAAAGTCCTTTCCGCTATTAAGGGGAACCCCCGTGCTGGGTGCATACCAATCAGAATCAGAATCGGAATTGTTACTGGTGACACGTCAAATGACACCAGGGCCTGTGATATGGGAAGTTAGTCCCTAGCTCTAACCAAAGAGGTAAACTTATCTACTTAATCCTCAGCACCTTCAGCCGTCGAAATAATCGAATCGGGAAGGAAGGACATTCTAATATAGAATCACTACCTTTTGATGACCACAGCATGATAAGGGCCAAATATTTATTAAAACAGAGTATAGGAAGAAAATTGAATATCGAAAAAGCCTGCAATCATTAAAGAAATCAAGCTCTAAAAGCTTGAAATCCTGCAAGTTTCTGGAAAATATGAGGCCTGAATGATATCAGTGTAATACAGACACAAAATGATTCATTTTAAATGAAAAAGGGAAGGTACAATGAGTACCGAATATGCTTACGAGTACATGTAGCTCTACATAAAGAGCGATAATATGAATTTACAGAATTTAACAATACGACGGATAATCTGGCAATCAGAAACATTAAAGAGTTCATGAACTTTTTGGGTGTTTTTTTTTTCTTTCTTTTAAATGCTTCAGGAATATATCTTTTTCTCCCTGATTTCAAGAAGTTGCATTCAAACATATAGTGATATTCATCGCCAAGCTTAGCACTGTTGCACAAGTTACAAATTCGGTCATCTCTTGCTATGCCAACAAAGCGACTTTTTTCAATAGGCAGTCTGTGATTAACACATCTAAACATACTGTATGCAAGTCTTAAGTCTCTGGGCAGTTCATCCGGAAGTTGTGGAAGCAATCAAGTGCGCCCAAGATGGCGGACGCGAAATAAAAATTCTCTGTTTTTTATATTTCTTTTATAGGAGTTTTAATGACATTTTATCCAAATAGAGAAACTTTTATACATGATAACGAGCATTTAGAGATCTCAGATTATGTTTTAGCACAAAAATGGGAAGGACACTGCCCCCAAATTGGAGTATATGGGCTATCGAGTGTTGTTTACAAAGGGGGGGGGGGTACCCCACCCACCCATCCAACAATAAACTGAAAGCTTACAAGAACTTCTTGAATTTTAAGTACCAACACAAAAACTGTTCAACAAAATGTCATCATTCATATGGTACTTATGCTTAGTGGAGACATCTCTACAAATCCAGGTCCTACTCGTTTCCAATGTGGACTCTGTTCTAAAGCTGTACGATCAAATCAGCATGGTCTGCAGTGTGGTGACTGTAATACCTGGACTCATCGTACTTGCCTGTCAATGACCAAGGAGGAATATTTAACACTATCAAGCTGTGACGATTTCTGGTTCTATCTATCTTCTTATACTGAGTCGGCCATATTTGGCCTCATTTGATTGGGTGGCTAAATTTAGAATTTAGCTAAAAAAAGAGAGGCACTGGATGCGTCCTTAAAACTATTTACAATCTGCATAACAGAGGTATCCTAAAACGCATGCCTCTGAGTCTCAATCTTACACTGTACGGGCTTTAAACTCTTCTGCCGCAGAGGAGGGAAGACTATTCCATTGGGGAATAAATAGTTCTAGGAAAGAAGGAGTTATTCAGGGCATCACTATAGGACTGGTATCTACGATATTGTGAGTCGTTTACTTTTGATGCCCTTGTTTGGGTCGACACTGTTACAGGGGTCAAGTACCTTTCTTTATTAATAGACACTGAATCAGAGTGTATCTTGTAGAAGAAGGTTAAAGAGGACTGCTCACGACGGGCCTCCTGGGACGGCCACTCTAGCTCATTAAGCATGTCACCGACGCTACTTCTAGTTCGCCATCGCTTACAGGTCCATCGAGCAGCTGTCCTCTGCACCTTCTCCACCTGCTGAGTCTGAGTTTTAACACAGGAATGCTAAATGGGTGATGCATATTCAAGTTGAGGTCGAACCAATGTTTTATATGCAACATCCTTTGTCTGCCTAGGTGCAAAAGCCAAGTTCCGTCTAAGGAATCCTAAAGTCCTAGTTGCTTTAGATGAAACCTCAGAGATTTGTTCACCCCAATCAAGAAAGACAGTGATGGTGATACCAAGATATTTGGCGGATTGAACATGCTCCAGAATTTGCTGGTGAAGTGTATAGTCAAACTTAATTTGCTTGTCCGGAAGGTGCCGTGACACCCTCATTGAGTGACATTTGGCCACATTGAACTTCATTTGCCAATCGGCCTCCCACTGTGCAAGTTGATCCAGGTCATCTTGTAAAATAAGACAGTCAGAAGGAGAATATATGTTCCTATACAGGACACAATCATCAGCAAACAAACGGACCGATGACCTGATATTATCGGGGAGATCATTAATGAAAACCAAGAAAAGGACCGGTCTAAGGACCGAACCCTGGGGGACTCCAGATAAAACAGGGACTGGATCAGACGCTTGGCCATCAAGTACAACTTGTTGTGAGCGCCCAGAGAGCCATGAGCTAATCCACCTCTGTGTGGATCCTCTTATCCCATAGTACTCCAGTTTATGTAATAGCCTTCTGTGAGGTACCTTGTCAAAGGCCTTAGCGAAGTCCATGATGATCAAGCCAGTCTGCTTGTGGCCACGGTTTATGGCCCCATCCAGATTGCTCACAATGTCATGGTAAAATTGAACAAGCTGCGCTTCGCAAGACCTTTGACTCCGGAAACTATGTTGACAGTCAGCAAGAATGCTCTCAAAGACTAAGTGCTTGTTGATGTTGCTTACTAATATATGCTCCAGGGTTTTGCAACAGATGCATGTTAGCGACACTGGTCTATAATTTGCTGCATCGTATTTTTCCCTTTTTTATAGACCGGGGTAACATTCGCTTGTCGCCAGTCATCTGGTACAGTGCCCTGGGCAAGGGATTCATTGAAGATAAAGGCCAACACAGGAGAGCTTTCAGGTCATCGGGCCCAGATGCCTTATGTATCTTGAGCTTACCTAAGAGTTTAGCGACCCCATTGGGGTCAACTGTTATGTCCCCCATAGAGGGGAACGAACTTGCACCTTTAGATGGTAGCTCACCATCAGTTTCACGCGTAAATGCTGATTGAAACGGTTTATTGCAAATATTTGCCTTATCGCGCGCATCTGTTTTTAGAATTCCATTTTCCCTAGCGAAGTGATCCCAAACGCATCCTTTTTCAGGAACTTTACGAATGACCAAAACTTTTTAACTTTACCATTCTTTTTGGGGCTATCGGGATCTATATTGTCATCTTCAAAGGTAAAGATGCTGGAAACATGCTTCCAATATGCATCTCTTATAACCTTTTGCACATGTGCTCTGAACCGTTTGTACTGGTTCTTGACGTCAGGGCTGCTAGACTTGCGAGCACGAAAATACATTTTATTGCGTCTTCTGATGAGATGCTTGATCGTGTTATCGATCCATGGTGCCCTATATTTTGTTTTGGTCATTTTCGTTGGTATAAACCTTTCCATTGCCGTGGTTAATTCGGACTTAAAACTGACCCACAAGTCATTAACTGACATGTCCGAAAGGTCAGAGGAAAGAAACGAATCCTTAAAACGCGCCATATGGTCTCGCAGACCATCCATATCCGCACGTTTGTAGAGAAAAACTTTACGCGGGACTTGTCTGATTCGTTAAGCTTTTATGGACTATGTAGAAGCCTCCGTGGTGCAGTGGTTACGCTACTCGCCTTGTAAACCAGGGATCGCAGGATCGATCCCGGGCTTCTCCAGACTTTCGGATGAGTCTTTAAACCGAGGTCCCGTCTCCGTATGACCTTAGCTGTTGGTGGGACGTAAAACTAAAAAACTCACTCACTCACTCACTTTATGGACTATGTCATGATCAGCTTTGCCAGTCGGGGGCATCCCCTTCACTCGGCTTCTGTGATAAATGTATTCTCCCAAATTTCACAGACTCATTTTTCAGTTCTTGTTCATCTGAAAATGGTGACTCTGCATTGTCATCCAATGTGCAATCAAGTGATTACCAGCATGTAACCCAAGTGCAGTCATCTGGTTTTGCTCTATACTCGGACATCTCGGATCATTCTTCCACTGACACCTTGGAAGGAGATCAATGTGACATTTACAAGGAGCTCCGAGAATTGAGAAAAGGTAACATCAAGAGACCTATCATGTGCCATCTTAATTTGTCTTAGGCACAAATTTAATGACTTAAAACCCGTACTACAAGAAATAAAAATTAAAAATGAGTTCCTTTAAGAGCAATGAAAACATTCATGAGAAAGATGATGGGTCATACTACGGAGTTTCGGCTAATAAAGCCTCATCAGTGACCCTGTAATGATCCGGCAAAGAAAGCCAGAGGAAACATACTGCAATTTTGCGAATTTCGAATAGGCAGTCGATTCAAAGACTGATATAAATCAAAATGGGGTCCAAATAATTAAAAACCTGTCTAGAATATGAGTCTAAACAAAATAATTTATTTCCGATTTCTCAGAATGCTCACGCTGATCTCAAAAGACCAAAAGTAAAATATAAACTGCACTATGGTTGATGTACGGGGAGACGTTTTACGGCTGCCACACGGCACAACACCAGCTGCAGTGAAGGCAAATCAAATTAAAAATGAGTTCCTTTAAGAGCAATGAAAACATTCATGAGAAAGATGATGGGTCATACTACGTAGTTTCGGCTAATAAAGCCTCATCAGTGACCCTGTAATGATCCGGCAAAGAAAGCCAGAGGAAACATACTACAATTTTACGAATTTCGAATAGGCAGTCGATTCAAAGACTTTGCGATATACTGTTTGTTAGTGAGACAAAGCTAGATAATACTTTCAACGATACTTTATTCATGGTTAATGGTTATAAAATGGAAAGAAAAGACAGACATGCCAAACGAGTAGGTCTCATGGCCTTCTACAGATCTGATTTACCTGTCAGAAGAATAAAACATCTAGAATGCAATGAGAGTGAAAAGATTTTTCTAGAAATAAAACTAAAAAATCGAACCTGGGGCGTTTCTAGTGTCTACAGACCACCCTCAATGAATGACAACCTTTTTGACAATGACCTTTGCCCCAAAATGGACCAAATGCTTATGCAGTATGACCATTTATGCCTATAGTTGGTGACTTGAACTATAACTTAAAATCCTCAGAGAAAAGTCACACCCTTCTCAACATTATGGACACATATAACTTGAAAAATCTGGTAAATAGCCCTACCTGCTACACAAAAAACAGCGAGCCTAGCAGGTATATACGTATTCCAGTACCGGATTATTTGCGCAGGGCGCAAAACTTCCAGCCTAGGAATTTTTGCGCCTATCGATCACAGAAATCCGAAAATGGATTTTTTGCGTACGTGCGCAGATTCATTATCGAACAGTGGATTTTTTCTGCGTACGTCCGCAAAAATTCCAGACTCTAATCTGTGATAGACTGGGGGAAAAATCAAGCTTAGGATTTTTTGCGCCTATCGATCACAGTAATCCTTTAACGGATTTTTTGCGTACATACGCAAATTCTTTATGGAAGAGTGGATTTTTCTGCGTACGGCCGCAGAAAGGACGCCAAAATTCCAGACTCTCACATATGTTAGACTGGGAAAAAATCCAGCTTAGGAATTTTTGCGCCTATCGATCACAGTTATCCTAACATGGATTTTTTGCGTACATACGCAAATTCATTACGAAAGATTGGATTTTTCTGCGTACGTCGACAGAAAGGACGCAAAAAATCCAGACTCTCATATGTGTTAGACTGGAAAATTAACTTTATTGCTAAGAACCCTATGTCGAACATTTTGAATTTTCTAGAGCCGTGATTTTTTTTCTGCGTACATGTACGTCCGCAGAAGGTCCTCAATATGAGGTGCAAAACAGAAGTGAAGCCAAATCATAAAATGATATGGGAATATCACCGCCACTGCTTTTAATCATATTTTGGACTTTTGGCAGGGCGCAAAAGCTTTCGGCCTGCGCATTTTTGCGACTATCGATCAAAATAAACCCTATGATGGATTTTTTTTGCGTACATACGTTAATTATTTGCAAAGGCTGTAATTTTCTGCGTTTGTCCGCAGAAAGGTCGCAAACTTTCCAGAATTTCATTTTATAGAGCCGTGGATTTTTGTTCCCTTCTTATTTTTTTTTTTTTTGCGTACGTCCGCAGACAATTCTTCAAACGAGGCGCAAAACAGACGTGAAGGTATTCATAAAATGAATATCACCGTGAATGCTTATTATACTAGCAGGGCACAAAAGCTTCGGTCTGCGATTTTTTGCGCCTATCGTAAAGGCGTTATGTGCAACACTATGATGGAGTGAATCGGGTACTAATACGGCATCAGCACAAGGCAGATAAGATGGTAAGAGCATGAATGAAGTGAAATACATTTACACCTGTGGACACAAATCCGTTCAAACTTTGATGAGCTTCATTTCATTTTTATTTGATGTTTCATTCAATATTTCCTTACATCCTATCAGTCAACTGCAAGACAGAAATAAATTCAAAACACAAACTGTTGTACATTTCATTGTAGACCTTGCACTGTCCAATCAGAGTACATCTGGAATGTCAACCAGAACTAAAAATGGAAAAAAGTGTTTGCCACAATAAGACCAATCCCCAATCAATGTATATTTCTTGATCCAGTTTAAGACTACTTTGATGAATGACATTTGCTTGTCAAACTAACTTGATGCAAAGTGTTTCATTGAAAGGTACTTCATCGGCGTTTGAACGCTATTGTGTCCACAGGTGTATGAAACTGTCACAGGGGTGGAAAAAGAACATGACTAGACCGGGACTCGAACCCAGGGCCTTTCGCATACCGTGAGAACACTCTACCGACTGAGCTATCGAGCCACACGGTCGACCTGCTACATTTTCCCCCTGCCAAATGAGATTCGTCCCGAATCTCTCCTACTGAGAGCTGTCCCCAATCTCTAAGTTCTATCCAGTCCGGCTGCGAGACTTATTTTCATACTCTTTCATGCCCTCAGACGCGGTGCTGGACCCACACTGGCCACCAAATGTCACTGGGGTGGAAAAAGATCATGACTTGACGGGGACTCAAACCCATTGCCTTTCGCAAACCGTGCGAACACTCTACTGACTGAGCTACCGAGCGACACGGTCGACCTGCTACAAAAGGGCCGAATTCCCCAGGGCGGTTGAAATCTATGCATGATAATTTTCCTTTACATTGACAATGAAACTAAGTTCGGACAGAAACGATTTGGACAAAAAGGAGTAGAACGGTTTCTATCCCATCCTGGTGTACGAATGTCATTTGACAGTAATAATTCTGATTCTGTCCGAATCATTGCAACAGCCAATGCTCAAAACAAGAACTAAACGTATATGATTTCAATTCTATCACAGTTGGAATGTTGGCAGGTCACATTTTGGCCATTACCTCAGTTTGCTAGGCCGTTTGCTATACCTGTATACTCTCATTCTACAACTGTTTAGATTTTCAATAAGTTCAACGCCCACAACTTCCTTGTTGTTGTTGTTCCAGTTTTCTTTTTTTTGGGGGGGGGGGGGGGGGGTGCTACAAACTATTCACATGGCTCCCGTGCTGGGCGGTTCCCCTTAATAGCGAAAAGGACTCCTTTTCGCGAAAGAGTACTTTTCGCGAAAAGGGCTTTATCTATCTATCTATCTGCTGATACTGCGTCGGTCACATTTGACCATTACCGCAGGTGTACCCTGAATAGCGGAAAGGACTTATTTTTCTAAAAAAAGGCACTTATTAGGGGTAAAAAGGAAACTATCACTTAATTGTTTTCTTTCTGATCGAACAGCATATAGAAGCCTCAGTGGTGTAGTGGTTACGCTACTCGCCCTGTAAACCAAGGGTCGCAGGATCGATCCCGGGCTTCTCCAGACTTTCGGATGAGTATTTAAAACCGAGGATGAGTATTTAAAACTAAAACACTCACTCACTCGAACAGCATAATTTTGTATTTGATGAAGTCATTTTCACGCAAAATACGATTAAAATTTAACCTGGTTTATCGGTTTTTCGTTCAGCTCACGCTATAAACAGAAGAATTTTGTTATTTACATATTTAACTCTTATCCGGCTGATCACGACAACACAGTTTAGATCCAGACCAGGATCTACACTGTTTGACTGTTGTATGAATGTCAGTTGACCTGTCTACAGTAACAATTCTGATTCTGATTCAGTTTGTCAATTTGAAAAGACATTGATTAAAGGAATTGAAGGGCATGCACGAGTGAACCTGCGTTAATGCCTTTGCATAATATTGGAACAGGTCGATGAAATTCTAATCTTTGTTTCAAAATCAACAGTTTTCGATCGCCGATCGCAGCTTTCGCGTCCGTTTTATTTATTTATTTATTTATCTATTTATTTGAGCTTTAAGTTTTTCACCACGCTATCTATATATCTATCTTCTGATACTGCGTCGGTCACATTTGACCATTACCGCAGGTGTATATTACATACACTCCAGGTTTTGCAGGATGAAAGCCTACACAGTAATCATGTAATTACGGTAGGGATCTTTAACCTGCACAGGGGATGGATCTCCCTGCACAGGGGGGGGGGGGGGGGGGGGGGGGGGGGGGGGGGCTCCAGTTAACGTCCCGATCCGAAGGATCGCATAACAGTCGCATAATAAATATCCTTGTAGACCCGACTTTGTATGTTGTTTTTTTTTTATGAAGGTAAACATATTTTTTTCTCCATATTCCTCTTTATGGGTAGAACAACTTTCATGAAGAACCCACTATACTATGCCATGTATATGTTGCCGGGGTTTATCAAATAAGTTTTGTTATGTTCTCCCCTCTTCTACATGTATCTATGATATAAACTAGAATAAAAACAGCTTAAAAATTCCTAGAAAAATAACATTTTAGATGTTCAAAAGCACTTTTTGATCACGCGGTTCTTGTTATCCAATGTAAAAGGATTTATTTATTTATTTATTAATTTTAAAATGCTACTCAAGAGCTTCACATGAAATGTAAAACAAATGTAAAAAATAACAACTGGCTGCTGAAAGATTTTATCTTGTACAGTTTTTGTTTTGACAGAATGATAACTGTCACTTGGGTAATATCTTTATCTCTTTAACCCCTTTATCATCGTCACGCGCCAAGTGTCATATTTAAATTAATTAGTGAATCATTTTTTAAAAGAATACAAATCAACTATAATTGGCAAATGAGTTCCTTTAAGAGCAATGAAAACATTCATGAGAAAGATGATGGGTCATACTACGGAGTTTCGGCTAATAAAGCCTCATCAGTGACCCTGTAATGATCCGGCAAAGAAAGCCAGAGGAAACATACTGCAATTTTGCGAATTTCGAATAGGCAGTCGATTCAAAGACTGATATAAATCAAAATGGGGTCCAAATAATTAAAAACCTGTCTAGAATATGAGTCTAAACAAAATAATTTATTTCCGATTTCTCAGAATGCTCACGCTGATCTCAAAAGACCAAAAGTAAAATATAAACTGCACTATGGTTGATGTACGGGGAGACGTTTTACGGCTGCCACACGGCACAACACCAGCTGCAGTGAAGGCAAATCAAATTAAAAATGAGTTCCTTTAAGAGCAATGAAAACATTCATGAGAAAGATGATGGGTCATACTACGTAGTTTCGGCTAATAAAGCCTCATCAGTGACCCTGTAATGATCCGGCAAAGAAAGCCAGAGGAAACATACTACAATTTTACGAATTTCGAATAGGCAGTCGATTCAAAGACTTTGCGATATACTGTTTGTTAGTGAGACAAAGCTAGATAATACTTTCAACGATACTTTATTCATGGTTAATGGTTATAAAATGGAAAGAAAAGACAGACATGCCAAACGAGTAGGTCTCATGGCCTTCTACAGATCTGATTTACCTGTCAGAAGAATAAAACATCTAGAATGCAATGAGAGTGAAAAGATTTTTCTAGAAATAAAACTAAAAAATCGAACCTGGGGCGTTTCTAGTGTCTACAGACCACCCTCAATGAATGACAACCTTTTTGACAATGACCTTTGCCCCAAAATGGACCAAATGCTTATGCAGTATGACCATTTATGCCTATAGTTGGTGACTTGAACTATAACTTAAAATCCTCAGAGAAAAGTCACACCCTTCTCAACATTATGGACACATATAACTTGAAAAATCTGGTAAATAGCCCTACCTGCTACACAAAAAACAGCGAGCCTAGCAGGTATATACGTATTCCAGTACCGGATTATTTGCGCAGGGCGCAAAACTTCCAGCCTAGGAATTTTTGCGCCTATCGATCACAGAAATCCGAAAATGGATTTTTTGCGTACGTGCGCAGATTCATTATCGAACAGTGGATTTTTTCTGCGTACGTCCGCAAAAATTCCAGACTCTAATCTGTGATAGACTGGGGGAAAAATCAAGCTTAGGATTTTTTGCGCCTATCGATCACAGTAATCCTTTAACGGATTTTTTGCGTACATACGCAAATTCTTTATGGAAGAGTGGATTTTTCTGCGTACGGCCGCAGAAAGGACGCCAAAATTCCAGACTCTCACATATGTTAGACTGGGAAAAAATCCAGCTTAGGAATTTTTGCGCCTATCGATCACAGTTATCCTAACATGGATTTTTTGCGTACATACGCAAATTCATTACGAAAGATTGGATTTTTCTGCGTACGTCGACAGAAAGGACGCAAAAAATCCAGACTCTCATATGTGTTAGACTGGAAAATTAACTTTATTGCTAAGAACCCTATGTCGAACATTTTGAATTTTCTAGAGCCGTGATTTTTTTTTCTGCGTACATGTACGTCCGCAGAAGGTCCTCAATATGAGGTGCAAAACAGAAGTGAAGCCAAATCATAAAATGATATGGGAATATCACCGCCACTGCTTTTAATCATATTTTGGACTTTTGGCAGGGCGCAAAAGCTTTCGGCCTGCGCATTTTTGCGACTATCGATCAAAATAAACCCTATGATGGATTTTTTTTGCGTACATACGTTAATTATTTGCAAAGGCTGTAATTTTCTGCGTTTGTCCGCAGAAAGGTCGCAAACTTTCCAGAATTTCATTTTATAGAGCCGTGGATTTTTGTTCCCTTCTTATTTTTTTTTTTTTTTTTTGCGTACGTCCGCAGACAATTCTTCAAACGAGGCGCAAAACAGACGTGAAGGTATTCATAAAATGAATATCACCGTGAATGCTTATTATACTAGCAGGGCACAAAAGCTTCGGTCTGCGATTTTTTGCGCCTATCGTAAAGGCGTTATGTGCAACACTATGATGGATTTTTTTTTTTTTGCGTTCCTACGCTCATTCTTTAGAAAGGACGAAATTTTTCCAGAATGTGTACGCATATCATTTACAGAACCATGGATGTTTCTGTACAGAAAGTCCTGAAAGCGAACATGTTGGTTTGGGAATATTACCGGCAGAGTGATAATAACTTTTGGCTTACATCCACTTCGGAGTTCTCCAAGTGAGACGCAAAATTTCATATGTTGGATTGGAAACGCCACTAGCTAGGCTAATAATCCTATAATGGGCTTTTTGCATACATACGCATATTATTTATACTGTGTCGTGGAAACTTGCGTGCGTCCGCTTAAAACCATTTAACGTGACACACACTTCGCGTTAGCCGGATGCTCATAGTCCCAGGGGGAGCGGGGTGGGAGTTGTTGGGGTGGGGGAGGGGGGGGGGGGGTGAATTGCCTGCTACGTAGGCTGGGACCTAGCAACCAAAAATACGAAGGTTGACAAAATATATACGGGAACTTCAAAAGTTTGAGGAGTCAGGATGTTATCAAAAAGGGAGATAAAAACGAAACAAGAGGGCCCAATGGCCCTATATCGCTCACCCGTGTATCAGAACATCATTAGTGTAGGAGACCACTTGATATTGCTACATACTAAATATCTAAGCTCAGGCAAAGCAGTGTCCATGCTTATGAACCCTATTGGTTTCATTGGGCGACAGGGCTTGAGATGTAATTTCATCTCAATGTTTGGTAAAAGTCCCACAAATTGGAAGAGACACCTCCAAAATGACCTATACAGTGTTGACAGGGATGTAAAACCTCAAATCAAACAAAATCTGTGCCTTATGGTTTTGGAAAAGAAGATTTTTTTTTTTTTTTAAGTTTTTTTTTCCAGTATAAGTCTATAGAAGCTAATGAGCCCTGGGGCTTGGCCAATTTTGACCCAAAGGGCTAGTTGGCAGGATTTATGTAGGCGACCATTTTGTGTTGCTATATACTTAATATCTAAGGTCTGTATTTTATGGTTTCAAAGAAGATGCTTGAAGCTTTTTTCCATTATAAGTTTTTTGGAGTTAAGGTGCCACAGGATTTGGCCAATTTGGACTAAATATCTAAGTTCTGTGCTTCACAGTTTCTGAGAAGAAGATTTCTTAAGCTTTCTTCCATTATGAGTCTATGGGAGCTAAGGGGCACCGGGGCGTGGCCCATTTGGACATGATTAGCAGGAAATATGTAGGTGATCACTTGCCGCTGCTACATGCTAAATATCTAAGCTCTGGGCCCTGTGGTTTCAGAGAAGAAGATTTTTGAAGCTTTTTTTCCATTATGAGTCTATGGGAGCGAAGGGGCCCCGGGGCGTGGCCCATTTGGAACCCAGGGACATGATTGGCAGGAATTATGTAGGTGACCACCTGCCATTGCTACATGCTATATATATAAGCTCTGGGCCCTGTGGTTTCAGAGAAGAAGATTTTTTTAAGCTTTTTTTTCCATTATGAGTCTACGGGAGCGAAGGGGCCCCGGGGCATGGCCATTTTTGAACCCAGGGGTATGATTGGCAGGAATTATGTAGGTGACCACTTTCCATTGCTACATGCTAAATATCTAAGCTCTGGGCCCTGTGGTTTCAGAGAAGAAGATTTTTGAAGCTTTTTTCCATTATGAGTCTATAGGAGCTAAGGGGCCCCGGGGCGTGGCCCATTTGGACCCCAGGGGCATGATTGGCAGGATTTATGTAGGTGACCACTTGCCATTGCTACATGCTAATTATCTAAGCTCTGGGCCCTGTGGTTTCAGAGAAAAAGATTTTTGAAGCTTTTTTTGTTTCAGAGAAAAAGATTTTTGAAGCTTTTTTTCATTATGAGTCAATGGGAGATAAGGGGCCCCAGGGCGTGGCCAATTTGGACTCCAGGGGCATGATTGGCAGGAATTATGTAGGTGACCACTTGCCGTTGCTACATGCTAAATACCTAAGCTCTGGGCCCTGCGGTTTCAGAGGAGAAGATTTTTGAAGCTTTTTTCCATTTTGAGTCTATTGAGCGAAGGGGCCCCAGGGCGTGGCCCATTTGGAACCCAGGGGCATGATAAGCAGGAATTATGTAGGTGACCACTTGCAGTTGCTAATGGTAAATATCTAAGCTCTGGGCCCTGTGGTTTCCGAGAAGAAGTTTTTTGAAGCTTATTTTCCATTATGAGTCTATAGGAGCTAAGGGGCCCCAGGGCGTGGCCCGTTTGGACCCCAGGGGCATGATTGGCAGGAATTATGTAGGTGACCACTTGCAGTTGCTTCATGCTAAATTTCTAAGCTCTGGGCTCTGTGGTTTCAGAGAAGAAGACTTTTGAACCTTCTTTTCTCTGAGACTATGGGAGCTAAGGGGCCCCGGCGCGTGGCCCATTTGGAACCCAGGGGCATTATTGGCAGAAATTATGTAGGTGACCACTTGCCATTGCTACATGCTAAATATCTAAGCTCTGAGCCCTGTGGTTTCAGAGAAGAAGATTTTTGAACCTTCTTTTCCATTATGAGTATATAGGAGCTAAGGGACCCCGGGTGTTGCCAATTTGGACCCCAGGGGCATGATTGGCAGGAATTATATAGGTTACCACTTGTCATTGCTACATGCTAAATATCTAAGCTCTGGGCCCTGTGGTTTCAGAGAAGAAGATTTTTGAAGCTTTTTTCCATTGTGAGTCTATGGGAGCGAAGGGGCCCTGGGGCACGGCCCATTTGGAACCCAGGGGCATGATTGGCAGGAATTATGTAGTTGACCCTTCCTACATGCTAAATATCTAAGCTCTGGGCCCTACGGTTTCAGAGAAGAAGATTTTTGAAGCTTTTTTCCATTATGAGTCTATGGGATCCAAGGGGCCCCGGGGCATGGCCCATTTGGACCCCAGGTGCATAATTGGCAGGAATTATGTAGGTGACCAATTTCCCTTCCTACATGCTAAATATCTAAGCTCTGGGCCCTGTGGTTTCAGAGAAGAAGATTTTTGAAGCTTTTTTCTATTATGAGTCTATGGGAGCGAAGGGGCCCCGGGGCTTGGCCCATTTGGAACCCAGGAGCATGATTGGCAGGAATTATGTAGGTGACCACTTTCCATTGCTACATGATAAATATCTAAGCTCTGGGCCCTGTGGTTTCAGAGAAGAAGATTTTTGAAGCTTTTTTTCCATTATGAGTCTATGGGAGCGAAGGGGCAGCGGGGCGTGGCCCATTTGGAACCCAGGGGCATGATTGGCAAGAATTATGAAGGTGACCACTTGCCATTGCTACATGCTAAATATCTAAGCTCTGGGCCCTGTGGTTTCAGAGAAGAAGACTTTTGAAGCTTTTTTCCATTATGAGTCTTCAGGAGCTAAGGGGCCCCGGGGCGTGGTCCGTTCGGACCCCAGGGGCATGATTGGCAGGAATTATGTAGGTGACCACTTGCCCTTGCTAAATGCTAAATATCTAAGCTCTTGGCCCTGTGGTTTCAGAGAAGAAGATTTCTGAAGCTTTTTTCCATTATGAGTCTATAGGAGCTAATGGGCCCCGGGGCGTGGTCTGTTTTGACCCAAGGGGCATGATTGGCAGGAAATATGTAGGTGACCACTTGCCGTTACTACATGCTAAATATATAAGCTCTGGGCCCTGTGGTTTCAGAGAAGAAGATTTTTGAAGCTTTTTTTTTCCATTATGAGTCTATGGGAGCGAAGGGGCCCCGGGGCGTGGCCCATTTGGAACCCAGGGACATGATTGGCAGGAATTATGTAGGTGACCACCTGCCATTGCTACATGCTATATATATAAGCTCTGGGCCCTGTGGTTTCAGAGAAGAAGGATTTTTTTAAGCTTTTTTTTCCATTATGAGTCTATGGGAGCGAAGGGGCCCCGGGGCATGGCCATTTTTGAACCCAGGGGTATGATTGGCAGGAATTATGTAGGTGACCACTTTCCATTGCTACATGCTAAATATCTAAGCTCTGGGCCCTGTGGTTTCAGAGAAGAAGATTTTTGAAGCTTTTTTCCATTATGAGTCTATAGGAGCGAAGGGGCCCCGGGGCGTGACCCATTTTGCACCCAGGGGCATGTTTGGCAGGAATTCTGTAGTTGACCTCTTGCCCTTGCTACATGCTAAATATCTAAGCTCTGGGCCCTGTGGTTGCAGAGAAGATTTTTAAAATTTTTCCCTTTATAAGTCCATAGGAGCTATATGTTGCCATGGCAACCAGAATTCCAATCTGATCAGCCCAAAAACCTTATGCAGCCTTTCCCCCTACCTGATGATGCTTCACATGAATTTTGATCAAGATTGGCCACGGGGTATTAGAGATATACTAATTAGGGCCCCGCACTGAAAGTGTGGGTGCCCTATAGTAATCACTCTGTCCGTCCGTCTGTCTGTCTGTCCGTCCGTCTGTCCGTCCACAAATTTTTTTATCCTCCATAACTTTTTATTTGAAATTGTTTACGGACGCACGGACGGACGGACGGACGGACGCACGCACGACGGACGACGGACAAAAAGTGATCCCAAAAGCTCACCTCGTCACTACGTGACAGGTGAGCTAAAAAGTTTAATGTCGTTGTCAAAAGGTAACAACTCTTATAAGGTGCAAAATCTTTCTTTGAAGAGTAGTACCGGATATTGAAAAATGTCTGATGTACTTAATGGACACGCCTATAATCATAGAAAAAATGGAGAAGATAAATTTAGGCCATGCCTACATCCAATCCAATGACATATCGATATGTACATATAGAATATATTTATGTGTCATGAAATTTCTAATAAATAGATAATATGCGAACATGGAATTTTAAACAATTGGGAAATGCATATTTAATCTAAACTGCATACAAGACCTGTTTTGGTTATATTACAATAGCACACCCATTGTGCTAACTACTGTGTCATTCGTAGCCGTAAAACTAGCGTTTTTCCCGGTAAAGTTTTGATAGTTTCCTTACTTCTGTTCCAAACATATATTGTGAGTGCTCTTTAGAGCCACCTCATTGGGGCGGTTCTAACGAGTACCCACAACATATACATGTATGTTGTCTCGCAAAAGTTAGAGAAAATCATGTATATCCATGCATGTAAACTACCCTTCTCTATAAAATGGGGTTTGCAGGGATGTTTTTCCAATATTACGGACTTGTGAACGTGATCATACACCGCCCCGCCCATCGGGGCTTGAAGGGCTGCACGATGCTACCACGCAGAGCTGACACCGTCCGCACACTATAGTACTGGTAAACCGTTTTGAGGATCTAAGCCTGTCCAGGCACCGCGGTGCGAGTTGGACCGTCCATGCTTATAAACTCTATTGGTTTCATTGGGCGACAGGGCTTGAGATGTCATTTCATCTCAATGTCGGGTAAAAGTCCCACAAAACTGGAAGCAACGTCTCCAAAATGACCTATACTGTGTTGACGGGGACATTAAGCCTCAAATCGAACAAAACTTGATCATACAGATGTTATCAGATACTTGAAAGTTTAATAATTGGAATGACCTTTTTTTGTCAGACTTGCCATAGTGGAGTTATTCTCCTTTTAGCTCGCCTAGACAAAGTCCCAAAAGAACTATTGTCGGCGTCGGTCTTGACGTTAGCGTTGGAGTCGGCGTCGGCATTCACATTCATGTTAAAGTTTTTAAAGAGACCCATACGATGGATTTGGTTTATGTTTGGCATGATTATAGATATAGGTCCAAAGTTTTATTCACGCCCGTACCTATTGTCTCACCTATGGCCCCAAGGTCAAGGTCATGGACATTAGAATTTTTATGTTAAAGTTTTTTCGACTTTTATGCAAAAGTTTTTTAACTGCTCATATTTTCCAAACCATAAGAACAATTTGGTATAATGATTGAAAAAGGTCCAAAGTTTCATTCAGCGATACCCAAGATCATGCCTATGACCTCAAGGTCAAGGTCACAGACTTTAAAGTTTTAATGTTAAAGTTTTTAATAGCTCATATTTTCATATTTGATATGATGATAGATATAGGTCAAAATTTTTATTCAGCTATACTTATACTAAAGGTCAAGGTTATGTACTTAGAATCTTTATGTTAGGGTTTTTTAACAGGCCATATTTTCCAAACAATATGATGGATTTGGTTCGTAGTTGGAATGCTGATAGATATACACATATAGGTCCAAACTTTACTTCAGCAATACGGTCACCCTTTATCTAAAGGTGACGGTCACAGAATAAGAAATATTTTATGTTAACAATTTTAAGTGCTCTTGTTTTTTCAAACAATATGATGGATTTGGTTAATATTTGGTATCATGATGATAATTCAGCGATTTCCTGTACTTGCCCATGAACTCAAGGTCAAGGTCACAGACTAAGGAATTTTATGATAAAGATTTTATGACTTATATTTTCCTAACTATGCGATGGATTTGGCTCGAATTTGGTATGATGATAGTTATAAGTCCGTCGGTTACTCCCACACATGCCCATGGCCTCAAACACCCAGCCATAAACAAGTTGCGGAGAATATTGTTATACCCGCCCAATTTTTGTGTATCCGTCCGACGTCCACCTGTGAGCTTCCTGTAACTTGAAAATAATTTCAGATTATTTTTTTGAAGTCTTGCAATTGTTTGTGTGCTTGAGTTGAGGTTATAGTCCCCGTCAACACTGCTTGGGTCATTTTGGAAATGACCTTTACAGTGTTGACGGGGACGTAAAACCTCAAACAAACCAAAACAATTACGAGGCGTCTGCTTAGCCGGCTGTTCAGGGTCTACACTGTTTGCTTAAAGGTATAAGTATCAGCTGTCAAGTTGTTCATTATTTCTTTTCTATAATCGAAAGGGTGTATGGTAATTTGAAATGACAGCTCAAGCCCTGTCGCCCAATGAAACCAATAGTGTTTATAATCATGGACGGTCCGACTCGCACCACTGCTTTGACTGGGCAGGCTTAGATCCTCTAAGCGGTTAACCAGTATTCGTGTGCGGTCGGTTTCAGCTCATGCAGCCCATATAATTTTTTCAAGCCCCGATGGACGGGGGCCGCTCTATCTAATGTCACTTTGAAGTAAATTTGCAACGACTCCTAATCATAAGGCCTCTCGCTGCTGTGGTTCGAGCCTGGATCGGGTCACATGTGAGACGCCAAATTCTTCAACGGAAGGTGAGGTGGTTTTTCTCCGGATACTCGGGTTTTCGCCTACCTCTGATTGACGATCGACTCGATATTGTTTGTTTGATTTGAGGTTTAAAGTCCCCGTCAACACTGTAAAGATCATTTTGGAGACGTTGCTTCCAATATTGACATCTCAAGCCCTGCCACTCAATGAAACCAATAAGGCTTTTTAGCATTGGCGGTCCGACTCGCACCGCATTGCCTTTGCAGGCTTAGATCCTCAAAGCGGTTTACTAGTACTCGTGTGCGGGTCGGTTTCAGCTCTGCATGGAAGCATCATCTTTCTACAAACCCCGATGGGCGGGGGCTGCATCGGCTCGATATAATTGAAAGGGCCGTAAAACAAAATAAATATTAGCACTGGTCTTTGTAACATACAATTTTCGTTTAAAATGACTTTATAATCAGAATTCCATTAAACTATATATATAATTACAGCGTTCTACAAAAGAATTATGTGATTCTCTGCATGATTAAATCTTAGCGATAAAAAACTGAAGCGTATACCTCCATGACGGGTGCTGGGATCTGCTTGATCGCCCCTAACCATTATTTTCCTATTCATAGCTCCAACAAGCCTGTGTAATATAGACCCCTACCCAGCAGACACATGACGTTATTTGACGCCACATCAACGTCGGTGCGTCGTCATGAAGTGTATGCGACGTTGATTTGACGTTGCCCTAGCGGCGTTTGCCTGCATTGTTACGAACTCCATATTTGTATAGATAACTTAGGGTTTTCAATCCTACTTTAAATTACACATTGTTGGTATTGGTTAGAACCGCCTCGGCGAGGCTGTTCACTAGTTTTTGTTTGTTTGTTTGTAATGTTTGATCTGAGGTTTGACATCCCCGTCAACACTAGTAGGTTAATTTGGAGACGTTATTTTGGAGAAGTTGCTTTTAATTTTGTGTGACTTTTACTTTCAATGAAACGCAACAGGATTTATATACATTGACGGTCCCACTCGCACTACTTTATTACTATTATTATTTGGTTTTATTTTATTTTTTATTTTTTTTTTTTTTTTGCATAAAAGTCTGTCAAGTCTGCGAATAATTTCGTAATCATGGATTCTATTCGAAGCGCTGATCACACTGCATGGATGTGCAGTGTAGTATGCGCTTTTGCTGTTCGCATTATAGATAACCCGCAGATTCCAGTCGCGGAACTTGGGCCGGGCGTAAATGCGATTTCAATTAGAGTAAGGGTGTGAATTGGTGGTTTTAGTATGGCTCATAAAACCATTTAATAAGATAATCAGCATTGCTTTTGATCGGACTGTTAAATACAGTGCCGAACCTCAAACTTTTATGTATTCCTTTATTTATTTATTTATTTATTGTTTTTTATTTATTTATTTTTTTTAATGAACAAAGCATCAGCTACATTTTTAGATTTTACTGAACCGCTTTCAATAAATACATTTTAACATCACGTGAACAAGTCCGTGAAATGAACACCCCCTAAACCCCAGTTTATATAGAGAATACTGGGGTTTACGGGGTATACATTATTTTTTCCTATTTCTGCTCCAATACATAGGTTGTTGATACTCGTTAGAACCGCCATTGAGGCGGTTCTAACGAGCACCCACAACCTATGTTTTAGGTATAAATAAGAAATATATCATAGATGTTCATCAGAAAAGTAGCCATTTTGGAGATTTGAGAAAATACACTACGTTGCATGGGTGTGTTGTCGTTATGAAGAGGTTCCTAAAATCAGGAATTTCTCCCAATATCATATTCCTTATAACAAAATGACGAGCGAAGTGAGTGATATGAGCAGATAACCATAACTTTGGTTTTCATACTTTTGAGTGATAGGCCTCAACCAATTGAATCCATTGAACATAACCATTTCTGGCGTGCACTCGTGTCCGCTCAGTAACTCTTGTGCCATTTGAGATATTTTTTCACGAAACACCATACGAAAAATTATAACTGTGGAATATCTGCTTCCATACGCAAAATATCCAAGGATCTAACAAAAAAAAGGAAGAGCACAAAAACTCCTTTCTGGAATATTCCAAAGACAGAGTTTCTGCGTAGGATAGAGAGACAATATAGTGTGTTCATATAAATTTACATATGAGCGCAGAAAATGCTTCCGAGGAATATATTTGCGTCTGAGCGCAAATAATCCTTTCATGGAATATCTGCGTAGGTACGGCAAAAATATCCTGGTCTCTAACAGAATTTTGCGTCTGGACGCAAATATTCCAATTGTGAAATATCTGCTTTCGTACGCAAAATCGTAAGAGCGCAAAAGCTCCTTTCTGGAATATTTCAAAGACCGAGTTTCTGCGTAGGACGATGTCATTCCAATTCAGTGACAATATAGTGTAGTGATATGCAAAAAAATCCAGTGCAGGATTATTTGCGCCCAAATTTACATCTGAGCGCAGATAATGCTTCCGAGGAATATATTTGATTCTGAGCGCAAATAATCCTTTCATGGAATATCTGCGTAGGTACGCCAAAAATATCCTCGTCTGTAATAGAATTTTGCGTCTGGACGCAAATATTCCAATTGTAAATATCTGCTTCCGTACGCAAAATCGTAAGAGCGCAAAAACTCCTTTCTGAAATATTCCAAAGACAGAGTTTCTGCGTAGGATGATGTAATTCCGATTCAGTCCGTCTGGACGCAAATATTCCAATTGTAAATATCTGCTTCCGCACGCAAAATCGTAAGAGCGCAAAAACTCCTTTCTGAAATATTCCAAAGACAGAGTTTCTGCGTAGGATGATGTAATTCCGATTCAGTGACAATACAGCGTATTCATATGCAAAAACTCCAATGCAGGGTTATTTGCGCCCGGCGCAAAAACTCCAAATCTGGATCGATATATACCTCAGCCTAGTCTGATTAACGTTACCCTTACCAACAGTCCTAGATTTTTGTGTAACACTATTAATTTTAACTGTGGACTAATCGATTGCCACAATATGATCGCAACTTGTTTTAAAGAAAATTGTATATCTAACAAAAGACAAAAAGTCACATTTCGAAATTACAAGAATTTTCAGGAGGCGGCGTTCGCCCGGGATCTCCACCGGGTGCCTTCCCATGTGGCAGCCGTTTACGAAGATGCAAACGACTGCTACTGGGCATACGAGACACTCCTGATGGATATCGTGGACGAGCACGCCCGAAAAAAAAATATCCAAAAAAAAAGACTCTCCACCATTTATGAACACAGAATTGAGAAAAGCTATTTACAAGAAGTTTCTCCATAATAAATTTAGGAAATTTAAGAACAAAACAAACTGGGAAATGTATAGAAAACAAAGGAATTATGTCACAAAGCTCAGAAAACAGTCTTTACAGTTATATTTCTTTGAAAGGTGTGGTGGCGGGCCGAAATCCAAGAACTTTTGGCCAGCCATTAAACCTTTCCTCAGTCCAAAATCCAGCAAAAATGACTGACATTATTCTAATTGAAAACAACATCTCAAAAGTGACCAAATTGAGGTTAGCAGCACTTTAAATGATTTTTATATTAACATAGCTAAGGAAATAGGTATAAATTCTACGGCTGAAGACCTTGAAAACCATCCAAGTATCATAGCCATCAAAGAAAATAGCCCAGAATCTGGCTATACATCGTTTGATTTCAAGGCAGTTGACCAACCGATTGTCTCAAGGTCTATTAAAAACTTAACCCCAAAAAACCAATGGTGTTGATCAGCTTCCCGCCAAAATAATCAAAGCTGGTTCCTCAGCTCTTTCTGGCCCCATATCCAACATTTTTAATCTCTGTGCTCAAAATTGTAAATTTCCATATGATCTGAAGAATGCTCAGGTCTGTCCTATATATAAAAAGGATGATCCCTTTATAAAGAAAAACTATAGACCTGTAAGCATTCTTACACCTCACTCAAAACTCTTTGAAGATCTTATGTTTACTCAACTCACAGAACATTTTGACAATATTTTTAATGACTATCTAGCCGCCTTCAGGAAAGGCTTTGGCTGTCAAACTACCCTCCTCAGGCTTGTGGAGGACTGGAAAAAGGACTTGGACAACCAACATTATGTTGGAGCAGTGCTCATGGACTTGTCCAAGGCCTTTGACTGTCTCCCGCATGACCTTATATTGACCAAACCCGGTGCTAATGGTCTCTCTGCTGATGCTTGTAACTTTTTACACAGTTACCTTACAAATCGTAAGCAGAGGGTCAAAGTAGGTCAAGTTCATAGCAGCTGATTAGGAATCATAAAAGGAGTCCCGCAGGAATCAATCCTTGGACCCCTTCTATTCAATGTTTTTAAAAATGACAATTTTTATTTTATCAAAAAGGGATTTTTATACAATTACGCCGATGACAACACGGTATCATACAGTAGCAAATGTTTAGAAACCACCAAAGAAGCCTTAGCTTCAGAAAGCTCCATATGTATCGATTGGTGTGGCAGTAACAGAATGCAAGCCAATCCAGATAAATTCCAGGCAATAATGCTTGGTAAACGTGGTTTTGAAAACTGCAAAAGTCTCAGTATAAGTGGCACTGAGATTTAATGTGAAGACTCAGTGAAACTTTTGGGTGTCACTTTTGACTTTATGTTGAATTTTGATCAACGCATTTCAACTACAGACCAGCTACCGGTAATAACCCATATTTTTTTCTCCGCGGTAATAGGCTTTTTTTCTCGGAAAACAAGCGAGAAATTTCTCAGAGAAGAAAAAAAAAATCGCGTTTCAAAGCGGTTAATTTCTCCGCGAAACGTCGCGAAATTTCTCCGCGAACATCTCTTTTTCTCGGAGAAAGCCAATTAGTACAGGTGAAGTCGTTCACGGTGTTTCTCCGCGAAATCTACCTTTACCTACATGTATATTTGTTCATGTGCATGTAATTTTTCATGCATTAAAATTTGGTACACAAAGTTTGAAGCATATGACGAAATGCATGTTCTTTGTACAAAGATGGACAACTCTAGCGATCGTAAAGTATGATTTTGATCCGGTTGGAATAATGATTTGCATCTTATGCACTTTACAACGCTGTATGAACATGATGAATGTTTTCTTTGTTACTTTTTTTTACTGTTGTGTAAACGCTTCATAAATTAAAAACTGTTGATTTTCTATCGGTTCACCATATTGAGAGTACTTTATTTTTTCTCAAGTAAATACTTAAGAAAAATCAATCTCAATGTATATAATAACGGGGATCCTGTTTGTACATGTATATGTGGGCGCTGATCTCACTCTACATTTTGGTTGATCTTTTTCTTACAC